>JACVVK020000178.1:100000-222500 GCA_018292915.2 Batillaria attramentaria | reverse complement strand
AGTTTGGAAAAACGCGGTGCTGTCGAGCGGGAACGAACGCTGAAACGAGGGTGTTATCATTTGGAAAAACGCAGTGCTTTAGCTGAGAGCAGTGATCGTCGAAACCTTTGAAACAGCATAGCACCGGAAGAAGGCCCGTCCATTTTTTTTACATTTATTTTTTAACAATTTAAAAAAAAAAAAAAACAGTGGCGGTCTGATCTTATCATGGTGCGTGGGGTCACTGGGACACGACAGCTGTCAGGTCCCTAAACTCATCATCAAACTGCCATCCAGTTTAGAAAGTATAACATCTTCATACCTTGCTCATGTTCACTCCATCCTCTATGCCAAAGGGCAAGTTTTGTAAGTACCGGGAAGTACTGTAATACTGTTTTTTGCTCATTAGTTAAAGCGACTACATTCAGCGGGGCTATTTTTAAATCTAACTTTTACAGAAACCATTACCATTGTATTTTGTTAAAAGTTAGGCTCTGGCGTCTTTCTAGTAACACTGTCTTTTGTTGTAAAGTGAGGAGTAATTAAAACAAATACATGTCTGAGGTAGTAAAGCCTCCTGCTTTTGGAGATACGAAAATGTTTTTGGTTTGGGTTGCCCGAATTCAAAATCGGTTGACGGTTAACAAAAGTGATGAACAAGGGACGGAACTCCTGTTTTTAGTTTCTGAGCTGATGACGACTTGTAATAATTATTATATGCAGCTTTAAAAAAAATCATGTTTCTATTTTATTGAGTAGGATTATACTTCAAATCAAACATAAACTTTGACACCTTTGTGAAGAACTATAGCATTTTTAGCTAAATGCTACCTCTGTGACGAAGCTGAAAATTTAATGTTCAAGTGTCGTATGGTTGTAGTCGCTTACAATCCATGACAGAATGGCGAGCCTTTATTGACAAGCCTGTATGGCTGGACTGTTTTTTCTTTCTTTCTTTTAAAAAAACAAACTTTTGTTTGCCTGTTGTTGTTGTTTTCTGGGTGGTTTTAAGATTTTGGATGATGCTTGGCATTTGCGTTTTACTGATTATTTCAGCATGAACTGTGGTCTAATAGGTAGCGCGTCGGACGGCCGTTACCGCTGTCACAGCGATGAAGCGTGGGTTCGAGCCAAGGTCGACCTTGTGATATGTGATACCGGTTTTTCCTGGCTGCAGGGCTGCTCCTCGTGGGTTTCTCTCTGTGTTATCCGGCTTTCCACCCCCAGCAAATGTGATCAATAGGATAGGTATTGGGTGGCGCCGCAATGTGGCGACGCGCTCCTCCCAGGGGAAGCAGCCCAAATCAAGTTTCCCGAAAGGAATAATGAAGTAGTTAAAAAAAATCGACGCTGGTGGTTGTTGGTATAGTTGACGTGTGACCCTGTGAATGATTCTGATCATGCTGTTTCTGTTTGCATGAAACAATGCCATGTTTCTGTTGCATTGCTAATCAGTGCGGTACTGCATTACCGACTACGTTCAAAACTGATAATGTAGGTCACTATTTGCTGCTAGAGCTGGCATAGGTTCTGTTTCTGTAAGGGATATTCTAGGTGTTCCTATAGGGGGAAGCGCGTTGACATGTGCACAGTAGGCTAGGAAAATCAGTTAGTCTCGATTCTGGTCAGTGAAAGTCCTTTGAAGTCCTTTTCTGGCATTTCAGCGTCATGCTGGCCCAAGAATATTTCTACTTTGCTGTAATCTCCTTTCTGGTCGTTCCGACGCACGGAGACACACAGCATGACCTCAAGCAGCTATGTTCCCTGATTCCCGGATTTTACGACAACAAAGTTCAGTACGAAACTGACATCGCTAAAGGGCTGCCAATCAAACAACGTCATCAGCGTCTCCAGACGTCATTGGTTGAAGAGGACGTCCCGTTTCTGGCAGGCTGGGTCAACTATTACATAGAACAGTACGTCAATGGCGACGAAAACAGCGTCATAAGGCAGAGGCTGTACAGTTTTGGCGTCGACTCAGAGGGTCGCATCGCTCTGAAAATATATTCTTTCAAAGACCCGTCGCAAGTTCTACACGCAAAAGCGTTCGATCCGATTTTCCAGCGGCTGACTCAAAGTGATGTCATTTACTCCGAAGGCTGTGACGTGTTTTGGCACAAAGCGGATTCAACGCCCCTACGATTTCAGTCGTGGGCTGAGAAGACGTGTTACGTCAATATAAACGGTAACAAGGTAAGGTGCTGGGCTTTGTATTTGCCCCAGTTTTTTTGTTTTTTTTTCAAATTACATTTTGTGTTGTGGTGTTTGAATGGAAACAGTAGTCCACTTGGATAAGCCATTTGAATATGGAAACAATTGGCTTTAACGTTCATTTTTCTCCCCCCCCCCCGACCCCTTCTCCGGCCTACTCCCCCTCCCCATCCCCGTGTTACTCTCGAAGTCAGTTACCTAAATGTACTGCTGTAGTACGTTGCCCAAATGAGACAAACATCGGTCAAGGGAAGTAAGTACGCGACACGAGTGGTGTTCCTTGTGTCGCATGCTGCTGTCTTCCAGAAAATTAATGCTTCTTTGGTTTCTCTATGAAGTTTTTTTTTTTTTTTTCCCAACCTTCACACACAGACACAGAGAGAGAGTCTACGATAAAGGGGTAAAGCAGTAAAGGCTATGTACACACAAACGGAACACACACACCGTCACACACACACACACACACACACACACACACACACACACACACACACACACACGCACGCACGCACGCACGCACACACACACACACAATTTATTCATTCTGCTGTTGAGATTTATATTAATTTTAAAACATTGTTTTTAAGGTTTTAATCGAGGTAGCCCAAAACTGGACCAAGTCCTACCTGACATCACTAGAGAAATGGATTGCGGAGAACGGCACTGATATCCTTGGGGAACCATCACCCTACAATATGACGAGACAAAACGCATATTCTGTGCCAAGGCAAGGGCATCTGGCTAAACCCGACTTTGGGCATCATGCACGGAACAAGCGTTCGAAGCGGTTAGTACATTTTACCTATGGTGTGCTTGAACCAAAGGCTGCCTGGGAAGATAGGCTATCGAAAATTCTTTTTACTAGAGTTACTTGCCCTGGGTATTCCTGGCGTCATTTTTCTGATGATGTCATTTTTCTGATGATGTTATTAGTATGAAAGCCAAAGGCAGGAACTAAAAACAACAACAACAACAAAACCACCCGCCCCAAAACAACAACAACAACCCAAAAATCAACAACAACAAAAAACAACAAACAAACACGAAAACAATAACAACGGTATGTCAAAAGCTCTACCTTCAGGAGTCTGTGGTTTGAACTATCAATCAATCAATTTATTTTTTCCAGAGGGAATATTTGAAACGCTGACTACCGATTTAAAATTTACGAAATAAAAAAGAAGACGTCAGTACAACCTAGTCCTATAACTATAGAGAGCAGTAATCTTCGCTGAGAACAAAGTGTTCTTTATATCAATTTAAAAAAAGTACACTGTATTTAAAAATTATTATATTTAAAAGGTGTCAGTTTTGCATGCTATTGTACACGACTGTGCTGGTCAAAGAATACAAGTGCACGAGGCCTCAAAATGCCTATATATATTACCTATTAGCCTCAGTCACCCCTAAAATACTTCAGTCTAGAAACAAAAATTACCCATGCACAAACCATTCAAGGGCACGCACCTCACAGGAGTTTAAAAACATGTGAATGTCTCCTTTCCGCTCAGGCCTCTCTGGAGTACTCTACTCTACTCTACTTTCTGCTGAGGCCAGAGAACCACTGCACCCAAATCATCTCTCTTCACCTTTGCTTCTCTTTTGCGTAAAAAGTCCCAGCTTCACTGCAACCCCCTTGTCCCACAAAATACAAAAATCACGCTTTATTATGACAACGAAAATTACTACAAACTAGCACACTCGCCAAACAGGGACATTCAAATAAACACCAAAGTTGACTCCACGCTCAGTTTGTGTTATTACGCCTGCTAATCTTTTGTTTTAAATGCTCAGACTGCCGACATCATCATCCACACCAGTTACTTCGTTCAAGGACTCGGTCCAGGCTTTGATTGGAGGAAGGTCCGTGACGTTCGAGGCTTCTCTTGACGGTTGTAGTCGGCTGTATTCCAGTGGGACACCGCCCCAATCTCTGAAAGTGGGCGGCCTCGTGGACACCTATGAATACTTCGACGATCCGAAGTTTGGTTCGCAAGAATTCTTCGGGTTTTCTTTTTCCAGCAAATCCATCCAGAAAGAAGGTAAGTGTAACTGATGACTGTATTGCCAAAGACATGGAAAAGGACATCGGGAGACAAACCATTAAAATAAATCAATAAATGACGTTTTTCCGTCAAGGTACCAAACTGTGGTTGAGACTAGAAGGTGGTGACGTCACGGTTGAGGCGAGCTGTTTGATGTGTTACCTGTGCTCTTGAAAGTGTTTGCTGTCTCGTATTGTAACACTGTTACACAAGAGGCCTGTGTCTAGGTCAAGGGGAGGGGGGAGGGGGGACGCTGACAGCCACAAAGCCTCTGGGCGAAACGAAACGAAACGAAATGTAATTCACTGAGCGCTTCTAAAGTTCACTGTTGGCTCTACGCAGGCGTAGTGACGCAACTGACCGAGGTGCTGGCGTTCAGTAGCGGGCAAGTCAGCGTCAACGTCACAGTTCTCACAGCCGACCTCCGGACTTTAATCAGCAAGACAGCGTTTGTATGCGCATTATCTACTGGGAGTGGACAGCGGTCAGTAAGCCTGAAATGGGTTGTTGTCATACAGTTTTGGCGATGTGGCACGTCGCTTACGATGTCGCCGGCGACATGGTAGGCGACGAACCTTAATTAAGCCCTTGGGAGAGGAGGTTATTTGCGATCGACTGCCTACATGTGTGTGTGTGTGTGTGTGTGTGTGTGTGTGTGTGTGATCATTATCGGATTCCAGAGAAGCTTATTTGTTTTTGGTCACTACTTTCAGGGTCATGGTCGAGGGCGCTTCTGTCCCCCCCCCCCCCCGACGGCTGGGTTTGTGACTGTAATGTATTTGTAATTTCAGCGGAGGAACTACAATCAAATTTTATGTGGACCTTTGGCATACGGGCAGTTAAAGTAAAAACTAAACGCAGGTGCACATCGTAAAAGTAAAATTCAGCATATTTTGGTACAGTATTCTCATTACAGTCAAACTGCCGTGTTCTACGTTGATGATGCCACTGTGACGTCACTGCCCACTTACGAAAGTCTGCGCATTGCTTTGGAGAACGGTGACCGGGTGCGATATACGTCAAACTACCAACCACCGCATTGCATTGGTGTGGACGCCAAAGCCATTGGCGGAACTTCCATTGTTGGTAGGCATACGCGTAACATGACGCACACTGACATAATGTACATAACGCTCACGTGAACCGCGCACATTCGCTGACACACTGAACAACATCAACCACGTGATGCAGATTTCCGGCTGAGGGGGCTCTTCGGAATTGATCACATTTTATCTTGAATTTAAAAACATTTTGATTTTAGAGCGCTGCACATGTGCAAAGACCGCAGGTAGTGTGTGTGTGTGGGGGGGGGGGGGGGGGGGGAATACTCGTTAAGAGCCCCCGACGACCGGGCCGAGTGAACTGTGTCGCAAATACCGGACAGATTCGACCGCTAGAAGCTGCAGAATTCACACAAGCTTTTCCGCGGTGATGACCTAAACTTCGCAATAACAGGAAAACTGCATTGAAAGTGTCAAAAGAAAGCTTTGTACAGGTATCTAACGGAAGAGCTCTGTGTTTCTCTAACTATTTTATTTATATTTTTGTTGCAGACTTTGAGCTTTATAAGGACCGAATCGAGAGCTCAAGCTGGAAGATGATCACAAATTACATGTACCACGGATCCGGCTTCGTGTATGACGTAGTGAACGCGGTGTACTGGTCAAACAGTAGCGTCATATTCACGGCCTCTGACGTAGATGTCGTCACGTTCAAACCTTACTACTCTGAAAACATCTACTGCCAGTTTGGAAATGATTCTACGCACTTTTATCTCTTAGCGTAGTCATCTATGTACCAAAGCTGGGCCCTGTGCACCCGACACTCATGGCCCGAGGAATGGAGGTGGCTTGAACATTTAGGAGAATAATGATAACAACAACAACAAAACAACACCAATACTAACACTCATAATAATAATAATAATTACAGGGTTTAAAATCTTCCACCTTTCGGCGGATTTCAACGTTTGGCTAAATATCCCCCCCCCCCCCTCAGTGTGTTTCCTCCACTGAAGCACTTGAAAACAATCCAAAACGCACCTAATTTCTCAAATTTTAGTCTAATTCTAAAAACGCTCCTCTTAAAAAACGTGTTTCCTCCTCTGAGGCACTTAAAATCATGCCAAAATGCACCAAATTGAACAGATTTTAGTATTAATTTAAAAACATTCCAGGGCAGCATGCCCCCAGACACTCCTAGCACAAAGCAGGCGGGTGCTTGTGGTTTTACCACTTCCTCACTAAATGCTACACACATTTCGTTTTGGATCACGGACCATTTTAATCCCTGAATAATGGATATTTATATAGCGCTTATTATAACTTATATATGTAATTGTATTAATCGAGCTCTGAGCGCTTATAAAGTTAAGATAAAGAACAATAAAATAAAGTGCATGAAAATTGATATGCCTTACGTCTTTTGGGAAGTGTTCCAAAGCGTGGGTCCTCGGTGCGAAAACAAACGCTGCCCGAATGTCTTTGTTCTAACACAAGTTGGATCTCGGAAGGACACGTGAGTCAGCTGAAGACCTGAGCTGTCTGGATGGTGTATACAGAGATAGTAAACTGGCAAGAAAATGTCGTATCACTGTGTAGACTGCATTGTGAACCACTGGCGATCTTGATACGTATGTCACTGCCGGCGTGTGTACACCTCTTGTTTCTTCAGTCATTATTATCACAGACAACACTGCACGATATCATAATGTTCATGCTTCATGGACCACCAACAGTGACAACAGGGAGACGTACATATCTGCCATGCTGTTCGCTTTATTCAATAACAACATGTTTATTCCGAACATAATATGTTTCCCTCCACATCTGGATTTTCAAGGAAAACAGCGATCAATATGGTACTCATGCTGACCGTGAGAGAGAGAGGGAGAGAGAGAGAGAGAGAGAGAGAGAGAGAGAGAGAGAGAGAGAGAGAGAGAGAATGTTCATACGACTGGACATTCGAGGGAAAACGCAATTAAATGTACACACACTCACAGTACACATGTCCCTATCTACAAGTCTTTTCTCAACTCAGAATGCCACGATCACAAAGAACCATAACAAAAGCAGCACTATACAAAACAGATGTTTGTGCAATTTCCATACAATTTTGATCCCAAAAAGAAGTGGTTTTGTCTTTTGTTCTGCATTTCAATATTTCGGTCTTACACGTATATCTTAGTAGAAAAAATCAGCCTCTATTACTCTATATTTGTATGTTTAGAAGATGTTCAAACAGTGCAGCAAAATATGAGGTTAAATTCTGAACCAAAAGTAAAATTAACTCATCCATTTATTTACTTGTCTAAAGCATTTAAAAACTGCCAGTGTATATGATACAGAACTAAGTTGTTCGGTAGTAAAGAAAAGGATCTCTCTCTTCACACACATCACCACACACACACACACACACCACCACCACCACCACAATATCAGCTCCCTTGCAACAAATTAAACAGCTCAGCAATTGTACAGATGGAAGAAACTGTTCACAAAATAAACGAATCTGTTAAGGACTCAACGAGTTTCCATCCTAAACCTAACTTAACTTTGTAATCTCCTCCAGCACTTTCATAATCATACTACCAGGACAGAGCACAACTTATCACTTGATCACTTCGTAAAATGAAAATGCGGTAACCAGAAGACACCAGCAGAAGATCTTGGCCCCATCAAACTTTTGAAAAGTGAGTGCATCCAGGATTTTCAGAAATACATGAGAAATTTCCACTTCAACGAGATCAGACTTATGCGGCAAAACCTGGACTATTGGTGTTGTAAAATTAATGCACAAGTCACAATGCTCAATATCAAGGCATACAAACAGATGTACACATTTTGTATTCCCAAAGCTATTGGAGTCCAAACCTTTCCTTTGGAATGGAGGGTGTCAACAGGAGTGTGTGTGTGTGTGTGTGTGTGTGTGTGTGTTGGACGGTGGGGGGGGGGGGGATGTAGTTCTCTAAGAATGAATTCTAAATATAATATTACCGGTGTTGAAACTAACAAATACGTGTACTATGTTGCATGGAGCTTAAAGAAAACTGATGAAAAAGCAAACAACAAACAACCAGGTTGTGCTACCTGTACTCTCCCACAACTCACTTCACTGTCTGCATCAGTAAAGTAACCAGACTGTCACTGCAAAACCACCCCACAGGCCCCAGAGCATATATATTCTACAGTCCCCTCCCCTCTCTTCCAGGAAGCAAGGACACAGCTCTGGCACAGTGGAACAACACTGGAGGAGAAACTCTGGAGCTCCAAAACTGATCTGTTGAAGACCACCAATTTCATCAGCAGTACCAACCTATTTATGTGAGGCAGAGGTCAGGGAACACAGAAGAAGAAGAAGCAAGTAAAACACATGATCTTTTCACAGGGATGTAATACTGCCCTATCAAGCCTCTCCTGTAATGTTTGGCAGGCTTGTGCAGTTATTGCTATCAATGTACAGGATACAGAAGTGAGCATGCATACAATCCACATCAAACCCATAGGTCAAGGGACACAAATCCTTTTCACGCACAATGAAGGAGATCTATAAATATTTCAACATTACGTCCCTTTAGGTGCAACGACTGGTGTGCCATCTTTCACTCACAACATCTCTTTGAAACGTTTGCATTCTTGTGGCAAGGAGAACAACTTACAACGTTGTGCATACAAATGTGAATCACCCGACTCAACAAATACATCTTGCTACCCTTCTTTTCCTTCTCGCAGTGTGTGACTGTAAACATTTTATGGTGATGATCTTTGAAAAAGATTGAAAATGACCCGAGAGACAGTGAACTCTGTGAATTCTTGTGAATGAATTGAATAGAATATTTTGTGTCAAACTCAAAATGTATAATCATCCTTCAGACCCTTCATGGATAAACATATCACAAGCTAAGTGTACATCACATTTCAAAACTACATGTACCAAATAAATTACTGCTATGGGAAAAACCGTGACACAGTATAATTAAATATGATTTAAAAACTGCTGCATAATATCAAGGTGAACATTATACATACGTAACATTCTCCTCATGCTTTTGTTCTATGCTCTACACAATTAACAGCCTTGACAATATTTCTTTTCATTTTTGACTTTCCTGCATGTGGACACACTGTGAATTCAGATTTCTCATAAGGACAAACTGAAACATCAGACTAAAATACTAATCATACGGTCATACAGGTGTATTTAATTTTATTTGAATGCTCTTTTAGGCTGTTTGCCTCTGTCCAGAAACACAATGCAAGAGAGTGCAATTGCAAACGCAATCCGCTTAGTGCCCTCTAAATGCCTCTGGCATTTCCTTTCATCCAGACAAGTGAACGGAAACGGTATCTGCAAACCGAAAAAAATCCAGATCAGGAAGTCATTTTTTTTTCTTTTTCTTATAGCATACGTGGATCGAATGTGGATAGGCATGTCCTAAAGAACGCATCATTCTGTCACTATTTCACCTTTCTCCACTAATGAAATATTCGCACAATCAATTGGAAACCTAACCATCTGTTTCCCCACTATTACAGTTCAAACAGACTCAAAAAGGCATGTTATTCAGAAACATTAAATGCTATTTTGGAAACACCTACCTGCTTTCCCATACTTCACATGCGACAGGTCTGTACCTGGGCCTCAAGTATCAGCATTCCCACATCCGGAGTATCAGTACCAGTGTTTCCCCTCCAAAATAAGGTTTTCAAAAAACCAGGACTAGATCAAGCATCAAAAGGAAACACACAAAGGCATTAATGGATTCTTTATGCGGATTGCGTTTGTCCTGATAAAAGGAAACACGGCTTTATGCTTCTGCATATGTGTTGTGTGCATACCATCAGCAAACAAATACAGAAACATGATGGATTTCTAAATGCACAACCCTTTTTTTTCTTTCACTCAAACCCTTCAAGGAAACCCTTTGAGTTATCACAGATTTGTATTGTAAGCACCACAGGAGTCTCATGATACTCATCTCTCTCCATCTTCCTTCAACAGAACGTGATCAGTGTCCTTCAGGTGATGTGACTGTGTATCATGCTTCTCGGATCCCAGTCCATGACCGTCTTGCGATGAATTTGTGCTTGCTCCAACAAACCCTGAACTCCTGTCACCATCACCAACATCGACATCATCATCACTACTACTGCACTCCTTTCTGTTACTGCTGTAAATGTCTGGAAAATCACCATCAGCATCACCACCATTTTCACCGTCCACATTACGGTGTTCTGTATCACTGACGCCCGCCTGACTGTCCTCCCTGTCACCGTTTCCTGAGTTGCTTTGTTTGTTGACCAGTTTGAAAGACCTAGGGGCTAATGTTTCCCCAGCTGATGCAGTCTGTAGGATTTCAGACAGCTGAGGATCTGAGCCGACCCCCTTTGCCCCTGTTAAACAACCAGAGGACTTGGCACTCCCACCACTAATGTCACCATCTGCAGCTTTTGCGTCATTGAAGTCTTCAATGAAAGAGTTTGATGTCTTGAAAAAATCATCCTCTGCGTGTGGCTGGAACAACTCATCTCCTTCACCCCCTTTGTGCACTTTTGCCACAGTTGCCTGTTCCAACCCCACATGTGATGCCTCGTCCCTGACAGCACTTTTTGTGTGTCGTTGACCGAGAGTGCCGTTGGAGTCTGGATGAGCATGGTCTTCTGGTTCCTGCAACCTGACGACATCCCCGTTTGTGGCAGACATGGCTGAGGCAATGGAGCCTGCTGAAGCGCAGCTGGCAATGCTACCGATGGATGTGGCGATTGCCATGGCTGGAGTCTCAAATGACATCTGTGAGGAGGCTGCATCTCCATTCCTGGACAAAAAATTCCTATCTGTCTTAGCACTTTTACTAACTTCAGACGACAGAAAGATTGATCATTATCTGGAAAAAGTGCTGAAGTACCAGGATTTCAAAAGTGCGCAAGCCCACTTTCCAGAAGACACCCTACACATCATCAGTATAGCCAGAAACACAACAAATAATATCACTGTGAATTAATATGGACAAGCTGAACACCACGTGCATGCTCATGCAAACCACAAGCATGCACTCCCACAAAAAACGCCAACACATAAGTCACATGATGTGAAAGGTCGGTTCTGCTATTCAAGTTTCAGAAGTTTCAACTTAATTTTTGTGTGCACTGAACCTAGAACAAAGTAAACCAAACTTGTAACTACAATTCATGTAGCCAATAGCTTACATTTTGACTCCAAGCTTGCGTAGCAGTGTAAGGAGGTTCTGCAATATCTGTCGGAGGTCTAAAGTTGGCATTTGGCACTGGTATCTCATCTGAAAAAAACAAAACAAAACAAAAAACCCAACAAATATATATATATAAAATCCTCTGAAGACGGAGTGTGGCTGCCCACATGGCCGAGTACTTGAAAGTCACAAACACAATCCTCTCATTCAAGGGGATGAACTTGGCAATGTTCAGTTCAGGCATGTCAACAACTACTGCTGTCTACAACAAAGCAAACAAGCAAAAAGCACAGCATCCTCTTCAACCACAGCCCATACCTGACTAATGTTTTTGTTCAGCAGGAAGACGCCATAATTGAAGTGGTACTTGTCCTTGCCCTTGGAGTACAACGGAAACCTGTCAACACCAAATCTAACAAATCAGCATGTTAATAACACTCATAACCTGACACATCCTGACAATAAGATGCTGCAATGTTACTGTGTTGTTCAGTACAGTACTTGCATCATTAAATAAAGGTAAATGAAAGTGGAATTATTTTCTTGAAATGCTAATGATTTGAGCTATGATGCGATCATTGTGCAGTGGTGTGAGTAATTTAAAAAAATTACCACCACTGCAAGCTATCTGCCTGAGCTTCTCCTGTGAGAGTGACAGGGAATAAACTTTATGAAAAATGTATAAATATCCCCAAAACTCAGCCTAATAAATCCCTGAAGATCAGGAGTTCTGGTAATAGTACATTTTCTGACAGGCAGCAGTTTCTTCCTTCGACTGCTCTGAAAGTGCCAGACAGACAACACCGGAAGTGTACAAAGTCGAGCTCTTCAACACACACACACACACACACACACACACACACACACACACACACACACAACCAGCTTCACACACAACCAGCTTCACTCACTCTCTGTCCTTGTCAGCAAGTTTAGAGTGGACTTGATCAAAAATGACAGATCGCGATCCCCTGTTCTCCATGGGATGACGGAGGGGAAGCCCGAGGATCTGGGAAATCTTGATGGTCAGGTGACAGGCGTAGCCAAGCCCCACTGCTATCATTGTCTCGTCCTGACCTGGATACAGACAGATTTCTCTCTAATGTTTTCCATGCTGCAAACTCCTTTCCAAAGGAAATAAAGAAAACCACCAACCAACCAACCCTGTGATTATACAATGCAAATTATACCCAAGTCAGTGTGATGGAAAATTCCCGTCTGAATGTGTGTAGGCTGACAGAAACACAAACACATAAATAAACCTCTCTGAAAACAAAGGGTAGAACCCTTTTCCTACCTAGGTCAGCTCCTACCTAGAGAGGGTGTGCTATGGGCCCAATGGGGAGGCTGTTGCTACACAGCCAAGACTCCCCCACTTTACGGGTGTGACTTAGAGGGTGCTTCCCTGGTTGTGACACATCTCATGAGGTGGATGATTACACGGCCGGCACAGCAGGTGCATTAGTTCCTGGGCATGGTGAACGGCATGATATTTATGACAGGAAGTATGAAATGCGGCCCTGCCACACAGCCCAAACAACATGGACCTCCATAGCATCATCCTCATGCATGATTTTAAACAAAAATTGCCATAGCTTCCGAGCCCTTCGTGGATTCCACCCATGACCTGGAAGGAATACCACTGAAGCAGGCAAAGGGTTTGGGCAGCCCCCCCCCCCCCCCCCCCCAACAAACCAACCCAACAAACCCAAAACAAACCAAACCAATTATCATTACCTTGGAATTCTTCAGCATGAGGTAGTCTGACTCCATTGATGTAATACTTGCCATTTTCCTGAACACAGAATTGACTAGTTCAAAATGGTGTTCGGGTAAACATGTTTAACATGTTGAACATTTCAAAAGGGTAAGTACCTGGCCTATTATCCCATGAAATTTGTGTGTGCATAGATGTGTAAAAGCATGTCTGTTATCATGGCACTCACAATTTTTTTTGTGTTCAAGTAATTTTTTTCTAACCTAAATCAAATGCTAAAGCAACTTAGCAGGAAGCCAAGCGGAGGACAAAATCCCCCCCCCCCCCCCCCCCCCCCCAAAAAAAAACCCAATACAATTTATTTCCTGCTTGGTTTGCTCCAATTTGTTCAAGTTCTCTAGTTGGCATAAAATTATTCTGATGATGAAAATAACAAGAAGAATAATCATAATAATGAGAATAGTATCATAATAACCACCTCATTTCTTTGGCTGATTGACCACATACAGTGTTTACACTTATTCTCCAGCTACCAAACTGGAAGGAAGCAAAACAACTTGTTGGTGCTTCTAAGTTCATATTTTGAGCGGTACATATATTTGGAGTTTTCGGTCATTCTCTACCAGGAAAGAAGACAAACCTCAGTGATGGGGTAGATGTAACTGGTCAGCTCATTCAGCATCTGGCGTCTCCGCAAGTTAAGCAGGGCAGTCTCTTTCACCAACTGCTCTCTGCATGAACAGAACTATTTCAATACACTTTATACAAAACACACCCTGTGTTTTGGAAACAAAATGCAAGTGATAAGTGGCAAGTTATTGCTGTTACTCCATTTGTCACTTACGGAGAAAGTATCTAGGCTTCTGTCTCTAAAGGCCAAAGAGATACAAGCTACTGGATAGATTTTCGTCAACTGGTTTACCCTGCCTCAAATTACAGTGTGCTGATGTTTCTTAACCAGTTCATTTAGCGGCCCCACTGTTAGGCTCACAGATGGTTCTGAGCTGTTTTGGTGGTGTCTAGCATCACACCACATAGACACATGCACAAATACAGGCTTGCGTTTAGTTAACTGGAGCAGAAACGCTGTAGCTGGTGGCAGCGTCACTGACCATCAACAAACATGGCAGAAATCGTATGGACGGTTGAGTTTTCCTTGTTCACAAAGTCATCAAATATAAGCACTGGGAGCCATGCTAATCTCTACGATCGGCTATTTTGGGCGGACATCCGCAGTCACAAGTGTGATTGTTCCAAAACAGAATTTTCCCAATATAAAGGCTTGTAATGGTCACAACAGTTTCTTAATAAATGGTCCGCCTAAACTCAGAAACAGTGCACTTCTGATGTTACAATCAAAATTTCCTATCTATAATCAGCCATTTGCTAAATCTGAGTCTAACCATTCCCTGTGACTGACTGACATCTTCAAAAGTCAAAGGCAGTATTTTACTGGTAATGATAGGTTACTGCCAAATAATACCTAAAAATGTACCCGGAAAAAGCATGGACTTTCTGTGCACAAGCAAATGGCACACACACACACAAAAAACCCCAACAGATGACCCCCCCCCCCCCCCCCCCCTCAAAATGGATTGACATCTTCAAAAGTCAAAGGCAGCATTTTACTAATAATGATAGGTTACTGCCAAATAATAGCTAAAAATGTACCCGGAAAAAGCATGGACTTTCTGTGCACAAGCAAATGGCACACACACACACAAAAAACCCCTAACAAATGACCCCATCCCCCCCCCCCCCCCCCCCACACACACACACACATTTCCTTGTTTCTTTCTTAAGTTTCCTTGCTGACCTTTTTGCATTGTGGTCTTTCTTGTCCTCAGACAGCAGCTGCCAGTTTTGTGCCAATTCCTTGACCTCCTGTTTCAATGTGTGACCTGAAAACAACCCACTTTCTATTTTAAGAGTTGGCAAGTCAAAAATACGCACCAGTGTGAATAGCACTAGGACAGCACGGTAAGTCGTTACTTACCATGACTTCTTCACATGCTAGCAGAGGGAAACTGAAAGTCTCTTTAGAGGAAGTGTGTGTGCGTGTGTGTGTGTGTGTGTGCGGTGGTGGGGGGGGGGGGGGGGGGGATGGGGAGAAAAAAACAATTTCCTTCTTGTGACACAGTAAAATCCCACATCTCTAAAAGTGGTAAGTTGATAAGGGATCTATTCTATGCATCTGACTTCCCAGACGGGTGATGTAATAAATAAGGAAAACTCTGTGTTGGGGTGGGAGTGGAGGGGTACAAGAACTGTGAGCTGCCTAATAGTGTAAGATTACCCAATGCAATTCTCTGTCAGGAATGCCCCCTGTGTGCGTGCGTGCGTGCATGCGTGCGTGGGTGCGTGTATTTTATAGCAAACTGGCCCTCACCTCTGGATGTGGCAGTCTCTCTGATCGCTTGACACCTCTCCTGTGCAGTGTGCAGCTCTGTGGTGCGTCGTAGCAACTCTTGCCGCAGTTGTCCTACTCGCATGTGAAGTTGCTCACGTTCCTCCAGCTGTGAGAATGAACAGAAACCATTCAGAATAAATAAACATAATCACTACATCACCTGTGATGAAATGCTGATAGGAGACTGGCAACCAAAGAATTTTAATCTGATAGCTGACTCTACTCCCCCACCATACAATACTCGGTTATTAGTGTATATACTACATGTATTATTATCTCCCCCCCTGCTGCAACAGGAAAATGTTTTATTTGATAGTCCCCACCCACACCCATCCCCTCACACACACACACACGTCACAGGCATGAGTTTTCCTGGTCACAAAGAAAAAGAGAGGAAAACACTGTATGTGTCATAAAGAAAAAGAGGAAATGGTGGCAACGCCAACTGCTGCTCAAAACCAGCAGTGGGGGTCGGATTGTACTGCATGTCCAACATTTTCTTGCTGTTTTTATCTGTTTGTTGCTGTTTTACAGCAAAACCGCAGAAATAAACAACAACAAACACATAAACAACAGTGGAAAAAAACAACAACACATGAAAAACACCAGAAATTGGCCTAAGCCCCCCCCCCCCCCCCCCAAATCATGCCGAGATAATACTTATTAGTGTGTGTGAGTTGGTGGGGGGTGGGGGGGGGGGGGGGCGGCAGGGGCTCCACGGCAGAAACAACAAAAATCGGCTGAAACTAGCTTACAGGTGGTGGAATTCAGCCGAACGGCTGGAAAAACTCATGACAGACGACGACAAAATTTAAAAATAAAACAACAACAGTCCTACTACTATACTGCTGTAGGTCACATTTTAACTGCAACATCACCACCACCAACTACTTGACAACACATGTACATGTCAACCTGCATGAGAAATCTAAGCAAATTCAGAATGAGCAGGGCAGAAGTGAAACTGTCAATGTCACATGGAGAAAGTAAAAGACTACAGAGTACCAGACTACCAACCCGTTGAGTGTTTTCCTGGGAAGCAAGTAACCGATCCTCAATTTGTCGTCGGTAACGGCGAGCGTGTGCCTGCATCTGCTTGATCGCTCGCAACACTGTCTGGATTCTGCAGAACCCATACTGTTTTGTATGATGAACAACTCCTAAAAGGGATTTTCATGCACTATCACCATTGATTAGAAAAAGAAAAGAAGAAAAAAAGGCCAAGATTCTAGGCCAAAACATAACAGGCTTGATAAAGTGCACTGTCACTGTCAGTCAATGACCTGGTTATCAGGTGTCAACAAAACAAAAGAAAACGTTCACTATCAAGACCGAAAGGAGATACACTGTTAAATGACCTCTGTGCAGTCACAGCTGTGTAGCTAATGCCTTATCAATATCATACATTCGCCGTACTGATCAAAGTTTACTGCAGACAAGCTGTGCTAACTACATTAGCTGTTATAATGTACGACGGGTTGTCATTTTCCAGGCATAATTTGATACAACTGTTAGCTGCAACATTAAAAACATGCTGTGCAACTGTCAAGGATGTGTGTGTGTGTGTGTGTGTGAAATGACAATGCTTGTTGCCTTTTTCTGCAATGTTTGAAACCACAAACCTCTGAAGAGAGCTGGTGTTGTATGAGTTGCGAAGGCTCGATCTTTCCACTTTCACCACTGCTGGCAGCAAGGATGAAGGAAGGTCAAGGTCTGCCACCTGCATGAACCAACAATATTTTTTCTCTGATCTGTTCTATTCTTTACTCTTTAAGTCCATTTTCACTGTGTGCATGTGTGTGTGTGTGTGTATGTATGTGTGTGTGTGTGTGTGTGCATGCATGCATGTGTGTGTGTGTTTCAAGACTGACAAACTCAAGTGAAATGACTACCTACCTTCTTGGCAAGATTCTTGCCTTGTGCCTGTTCACTGTTAATGAAAATGAAGTACTTGTCCAGCATTCCAAAAATGACTGTGTTGGGGGTGTGCTTCACCAGACTCTGCTGCAGCTGAAAAAAGAAAAAGCATATCAGCAAGGACAACATAGTTGCTATCATTCTACATGGTCTTCATAGTCGTACAAATGTACACTGAGTGTGAAAAGTTAAAGATGGTTACAGGGCAGCATACAAATTATGCAAAACAGTGTATGCGCATAGATCTCTAGGTGATTTGTGGGGGTCAGGGGGTCAGGGCTTTTGGGCACTTAACCTCAGAAATCTACTCAGCCAATTTGCAATTCATAAACCACAAAGTTAATAAATAAAATGGTTGACATATATGTAGGCAGTGCATTACCTTTTCAGCCAAGAAATGTAACCCTGACAGGTGAACTTCCATGGTGATCAGCAGTCGGAATTTATCATCCTGGCCAACCCATACTCGAAGGACAAAAACTGTTGGTGTCAAGGAATTTTAACTGCTTTCTCTCACTCAGACAAATGAATGCACCACGCAAAGGAAAGTAACAAATACTGAAATTAGTGAAAAATATGATAGAATTTAATTATAATTTCATTAGAAAGCATACATTTCATGTATACTTCTGTGTGCATGCAACATGTATGTGACCTCTTGCATCCTGATAATGGTTGTTTTAAGCCTACTATAACTGCACACTTATTATCAAGAGCTTTAATATGAACAACAATGATATTCACTGAGGTCAAAAACCATTTTTTGTGTGGGTAGTTGTGGATGGGAGGCACATGCACAGAAAGGATACATTTAGAGGCAAGGTCTACTTCATCTTCATATCGGCTGATGTCAAAACTTTGCCAGGATGGGTTCTGGAAAAAGTAAACAAATCCATGACCACTTGCAAACATAAAAGAAAAGAAAAACATCTTCTGACTTCCAAGCACGCTATATTTGCTATATATGTTAAAAATTATTTGAGAACAATATGAATTAAAAATACAACTTGTGAAATCACGAAAGCTTCACCTACAGTCACGAAAATCATTCTGATCAAAGCTTAAGAAAGTTGTCAACATTAAACAAAACTTTATTTGCAAACTGCACACGCAATTTTTTTATGTAAGAAATCTTTCTACTTGAACTACTTGCCATCAAAGGGAGAATACATATATCTATCAGTTTACCCCCACCCCAAATATCCTGCAGGGATTAAAAAATGTTTAAATTGGCTCTATACTTACAGTTGAGCTTTTGATTTTCTCACTGGTGTAGAAAGCTGAAATGCAAGAAATCTATAGGTTCAGTTCCACTAAAATGTTTGTTTTTAACTAAGGCACATAATTTAAAAAAAAAAAAAAAATTCCAGCACAGGAACACCTCCAGTAAGATGCAAAATTGAGTTCAAAATTTGTTTAATGGAGTACAGTACTCCTAATTTGAAATCCAAACAATAGATGCTACAAAATTTTCCAATAATTCAGGGACAGTTTAATACAGTAAAAGGCGAGATTCACTGAGGTCAGTAATCCCATTGTAACATGCAATCAAGGATGTAATGTCAGCACTTCCACAAACTACTGGTGTTCACACCTTGTGTTTTGCTGTCTTTATGAAGGGTGAAATAACACTGGAGATGAGTTATTTGTTCCCTCATTTGTCCACCACACCGCAAGTTCCGTACCGCAATACTGCGCAAGTGCCGTAAACGTTTCTGCAGACAACAGTAAAAACAATATTTGCAATTTACTATGAAAAATGGACAACGTGAACATGATGGAAATGAATAAATGAGCAAGTGATTGTGGTACTGAAAATCAGGCAAAGTATGTCACTATGTCACAAATTATATCACCATCATGATATCTACTACATCATGAACATGAACTACCAGCACAAAATAATAGCAGCACTTGTTTGTCATGGGAATTGATTGTACTGAGGGAAGCACTGGTCAACTCACTGACTCTGCAATCTGTATTGCAAAATATTCCCCACCCTTCTCCTATTCAACACGGTAGTTACTGTATCCAAGTGCAATGCACAGCAGAAAACGCTAGACGTCGTGTTACAACATGAAATCAGATGAGCACTGATGGGGAACTGTTGTTGGACTGATAAATCTTTATGTACCAGATAACCAGTGCGACACATCTACTTACGACGATGTCAACCCTGAAGCGGCAGCTGCATCAGTGTCCTTACCTGTTGTGTTTGCAGATTGTAGGCGCTTCGCACCGTCATGAACTCGTTAGAACTACTTGGGGACAGTGCCATGGTGATTGTCTACGTGTTTGACCGTGTGTCTATCCAGCCTCTACAGCAAACCTCGGTAAGCTGCTAGGGTCATCGTAGCAGTACACATTGCACAGCGGCCATGTTTACGCCCCGTGATCACGTGATTAACTAATGAGCTCACGAAGATGTAAGTTTGTAAAAACGGGCTATTATTTGAGAATCTGTTGTTGAGATTTATTATTCTTTTGTCTAATGTTAGTAGATAGATGCATAATTCAAATTTCGCCATCAATTACATTGGACAAGTGGTTTGTCATATGACTGCTAAGGGCGATAACTACATTTTCTTTCATTTCTGTCGGCAAACAGTAAGACTTGTACGTTTTATTTACAGCAACTTGTGCGTGTGGTCTCTGATAGAATCCGGTACTTTATCTGCAGAAAGAAGACGAAGAAAAATTTACTCAGGTACAGTGCACCTTGTATGTTGTACCGCGTGCGTATATCACATGTCTTTGTACTGACTGGGTCTTAATCTCTCTCCACATGCTCATCTCCCTCTCTCTTCTAGTTCTACTCCTCGCAAGTCAAATTTGAATCTTACGTTTACTATGTATTCTATTTCTTTCTCTGTCTCGCTCATACTAATACATGTGGTGGCATCCTCCCATCAGGCGTATATATATAATATGTTTGCAAACTTTCGGAAGGCTCACTGGTGGCACAATTACCTAAAACAGTAAAAGCACAAAGTTCTACAAAGGAATAGATCAATCTTCTTCAGCTTTTGCTTAAAAATTGGTACTGATCAGGGGCCGTGGTCACGACGCGAACGCAAATTTCTTTGCGCAAATAGGTTGCGGATCGTAAGTTCGTACGTGGCTACGTGAAAACTATCTCTTCCGCTAGTTGGCCGGTCACGACGCGCACTTACTGGAAACGGTGTCACGTACGGGTTATTTTTAGATAGGTGTGGGATCCCCGGGATTCCCACGGAAAACACCATCACGTAACCTGCACAAAGTCTCCTTCCAGCGTGAAGAGTGAAAGAGTAGAGGGGGTGTGTTCACTACGCGTTCACTACAGAGTTTTTGATCGAGTCATGTTTATCTGCCGTAGCGTCAGGTTAAATGCGTGGCATGTATGTGGAGAGTGTGATCAGGAGTGCATGCAGGTCGCATATAGGCCGCTCCCTAGCAGTCTCAATCTCAACATTGGACGGACTACAACCAGTAGAAGCATTTACTGCACGCACAAACCGTATGTAGCAGGCTCACCGGCTGGCAAGAAAACCAACGGAATGAACCTCAATCAAAGAACAACGAAAAACGAAAGAGGAGAGGATCATAGTAACAACAACATCAACAAAACTATCCACATACATGCCACGCATTTAACCTGACTTGCTACGGCAGAGAAACATGACTCGACCAAAACTCTGAACTGATTCGGAACCCGCACATTTCGGGTCCACAACACAATGAATGAGACCTGCATTGACAGGCATACGATCAAAACGGTGGTGGCTGATCAGTGAGGGCTGACCGAGTGCGTTCAGCACTGAACTAGTCCGAAACACACACAACAAATGTTAACCCACAAAAAGGAAACAAATCAACCCACGATGTGTGTACGGCCGGCCATACAGGCCTTTGCATTGCAGGGTGCGTAGTGAACTGAACGCGCCCCCTCTACACTCAAGTCGTCGTACAGAAGATCGCACAATTCCTGCAGGTCTCTCCTCCTAAATCTAAACCTTTGAAGCATGTCCACATCGTCGTACAAGTCAAAAGGGTTAGTACGATCGCGGAACACCCTTTCCCGTCGCAATGCTCTTCTCATTTGCAGTTCATGTAAATCAGGCGGGCCGCCATTTTTCAGATTTACGCAAAGGCTACGGCACCTTTCCGACACCCTCCTAGGTGGTGTACAATACGCAAGGGTTTCCGAGCGGCCGTAACTCTGCGCAAACGTCATGACCACCCAATTTTATCACAAATCGTAAGTTACGGACCCTCGCGTGCGTAAATCGGTGGCGGAAAAGTTACGAACGCGTCGTGACCACGGCCCCAGGAATTTATGTTTACGTTGTTTTTAACTTTGCTGATGCAGGGACACAGCAATGGCTGGGCAAGGCATTGAGCGCATACCTGATTCACTTGGTTACTTGGTACTGACAGAAGATGGGGCTGTTGTCAGTGTAAGTGATTTAGATCTAGACTTCCACTAGTTGTTGGCATAAATTAAAAAAATTGTATTCAATGATTTTGACATTATGCCATCAGAATTTTGTGACTGAGCATAATCATCAAGGGCAAGCCACAGCATGAATGTTTTATGGCTGGCTGCAAATTGTCGTAAGACTCATTACATGTATTATGATGGCTCTACCCTTTACACTGTATTAGGGCGTAATTGTTAAGCTTTGTTATTGGTACAACTAAACAGTTCATTCTTGTTACAACAAAATGATGGCCTTTTTCAGTCTGGTGGTGATCTAGAGAATGATGAGACAGTGGCTACAAAAATCAGCAAGATGGTCTACACAGCTGTCAAGCTTGTCACTAACAATGACAGGAAGGACTCCTTTAAGAGATTAACAGGTAATGAATTAATTTTAAGTGGGCATTCTTCTGTTTCTTAAGACCAAAGATCAATGAAACTTTCAAAGAGGAAGTGATTGAAGCCAACATGTACTTGTAAATTTTTGTATAAGTTGCATACCAGTGCTGTTTTTTGTATTAAAAAATCAATTGTTTTTGAAAGACCTCATTACTGAAATAACTGGTAATTAGTCTGATTGGTGAAACTAAAAGATTATTTCATGTGTAAGTAATGTGGTCTCTGTGCATCAAGAACTTGTACATTCATAATCATATGGCATTGTTTTGAAATTTTCAAAATAGCGTTAATGGGACTTGCATAATTTATGTTTTCTTGGTGCATAACTACCTTACTTCTCTGCATATTACTGCAATTTGTTGACTTTCCTTGCTGTAATTACTTAATGAATAATTGTGGTACTGGTAGTGTAAAGTCTGATCAATGTGCAATTACACTCCTTCTTTTCCAGTTGTGTATGACAACTTTCTGTATGCTGCAACCATCTCCAACCACAAGATTCTGGTCAGCAAGCGGAAGTATGTGCCTCAGGACCCAGTCGCAGCTTGACATGTCTTGTGTTCTGTTGTTTGTATTTAGAGTGTAATGAGACTGGGAGAATGTTTTATTGATACAAGTAAATTGAATGTCACCATCTTGCTTGGTTTACAAGAATACAGTGCCATTGACAAGGCTACCCAGAGCCATGAATACTGGAAGGGTTCCCTGGACATCATGCTAGTTTTGAACAGGGTTCCTGTACACAAGTGGTACATGTACCTGTCGTGAGCATTTTCTTTGAAATTGTTGCATGTTACAGTCTTCATCTCATATTTCATTGTTAAAGAAAAACTGATGTTCCCATGCTGTCTAGGGGAGCCGGGGTGGTCGAATGGTTGAGCGTTGGGCTTCTGATGCTCGGGTCGTGAGTTCGATCCCGGCTGGGGCCAAATATTTGTGCTGGCTTTTTCATTGTTGCCCCGTCTTTGATATCACCCTATGTTGTGGAAAAGGATGTTAAACCCCCACCCACCCACCCTCCCATGCTGTAGCAAATAAACATATTTTGCCTGATATCAATTAATACTGATGGTGCTGAAACAGAATATCCCAGGCTTCCTCTGTGTTTTTTTTAGTTTTTTTTTTTAGCAGAAGAAAATTTAGCAACACTGGGGTTAAAAACCCTTCTAAATCCTTTTTAAAAATGATGTAAGGTCATGCAAATGGAAAAGAAATTCATGATGCATTTCTAGCAAGGTTGGGAGTACGTTGTGGTTTGCACTTCTTCTGTTTTTTTCCCACTAAGGGGCAATTTTTGATAATTTGGCTTGAACCAGAGGATTTCATCTCATGCTTCTATGTGTCATGTGTATACACAGTGCAATAGACAGTGTATGACTTGAGTGAATGGGTGCATGATGCGCAAATGTGTTGAGTCAATAAATCATCCCAAAGCAATCCATTTTTTATCACTTGTCTTGGTTTGTTGTTTTATTTGTTTGTTCTGTTACTGTTTTTGTAACACTGTTCAGAAGTGTGTCTATGTCTGTTAGGTTATGTGCATCGTGTGATTTTATAAACAAACAAAAAGTGAAAAACTGAAAGAAAAAACCAACATGCGGATGACACCACTCCAGCAAAAACAAGTGGTGATTAGAAAAGCAAACCTGAAATCTCATAAATCATAACACCATTCAGGGCTTAAAATCTTACACATTTTGGTGGATTTCCGCCTTTGGCTAAAATTTTCCTCCCCGCAAAAACTTTTCTCCTCTGAATCATACCAGATTACACCAACTTCACAGATTTTAGTCTCATTTTAAATGAAATTTCCTTCAGAAAAAGTGTTTCCTCATCAGAAGCAATTAAAATCATGGCAACATGCACCAAACTGCACAGATTTTAGTGGTTTTTAATCAGTCTGTGCAGAAGCGCGCTCATGGCTTTGCCACTGCATCACTAAATCCTGGACTATTTTTAGCTGTGACCATCATGAACATGGTCTACTAATCGTTTAAAGTTACGGTAACCACTTGGAATTCTCAAGCATTCTTAATATATTTTTTATTCATGTTTCACCGTACAAAGAGCAAGATTACTGTAATACACTCTTTACCGTACCCTGTGTTACAATTCCAAGTTTCACGCATCCTTATTATGTTCGTATCCTCAAACGGCGTCATTCAAACGGGCTTGTTAGCTTTCATGCTGCGGCCATGTGGCTTTGTTTTCAACAAATGTTGGAGATTCACAGTCGCTTATGATCACCACGTACTCGTCTTACGATGAATGTCGGACACTAAAAGCTTTCCTGGTGTTTTGAATATCGACCAGAACTTCATTAATTTTAGTCGAGATTAGATCTCGATCACAAGCAGGAGAGATAAAGTATCAGAGGTTCAGTTGCGGACGCCGGATTGTACAATGCCAGCCAGCAAAATCTTCGCAGGCTATCGTGCCCTCGGCTTCGTCAGTACTCACGTACCGCTTGCAGTACGCTACCACAACAAGCACAAAGAAAACTATGTTGTTACGTCGGTCGGAAGAGCGTTTCACGTGTACAACGTACGTATAGTGATTTTTTTCTCTCTCAGTCTCACCCCGTCTCTCTTTCTCTTTCATTCATGTATGCAGTAATTTGCTTGTTTGTGTAAACTACATTTTAATGTTCCGTCCCTGAATTTTGATTTTGATTTGAACGCCAAGTTTGAAAATTGGTCAGAAGACCAAAAACATACATATATACAGTCGAACCTGCCATGGCGGTCACCTGTATAAGCCATGCCACTGTCTAACTCGGTCACCCCAGAGGATCCCCGAGCGTTTTCCCTCTATATATGCACTGTATAACCAGGTCACTGTTTAACGCGGTCGTGCCACCTATTTTGGCAGTCCCAAACGACCTTTCACACTGTACAAGGCAGTCACTTTGTTGTGTAGTGACCGCCTTCGGGCCTCTGCTGTGTTCTCAACTGACAAGACAGACTGCCTAACTGCTTGACAAGCCAGGATTAGCCACGCCGTGGCTCACTGACACGCGCCTCCCCCTCCGAGTGAATAGCCGGGGGATTGGTGGGGGGGCGAGGGGGTGGCTGTTAGCGCGTCCTTTTGATTGCTTTGCAATCAGTACGAGGTCTATAGGAAGCGGTCAGCTTTGTGTTTGTAAACCGATCAACTTGCAAGGTGTACGAATAGGTGAAGGTGTTGTCACCCTGTTTGTCGTTTCTATTGCTTTTGATTGAGACGACGACGTGTTAATGTGCGTGAATCCGCTGTCAGCAGGAAGCTTGTTGTTGCTTTGTTGCATCGTCAGTCGATCACCTGCTGATCTGTTTGTTTGAAATCAAACGGTGTGCAATAAAAAAAAATAAAAAGGACCCCAAACACGTATTTTCAAGTGTATAGAGAGCTTTAGGCAAGCCCTGTTGTCTGCTCGTAACACGTGCACCACTAGAGTATTCATTGGGTGACATGCTAGCTGTTGACATGCCTTCCTGGACAACCCGGCCACCTGTCTAAGGCGGTCAGTTTGGTCCAGTCCCTTGGGTGACCGCCTTACACAGGTTTGACTGTATATCTTTTTGAATAAAGCTGTTCCAGTTTCTCTCTCCCCTCTCCCCCCCCCCCCCCTCGTCAAGGTGATTTATATTGTATTGCAGTGGGTGTGTGTGTGTGTGGAGGGGGTGGGGTGGGGGATGGTGGTGTTCATGCGAAATTGTTTGACAGTTGAACAGACCTTACACTAACTTACACAACATGAAGAACGTTTGTGTGTGGGTATGTATACACCCTCGTGCTCCCCCACATCCCTATGCAGATAGGCCACTGTCTGTTAATTGTTAATGTTTAAATCATTTCCCCTATACTTATCTCATTTTGCTAATTTGCTTTTCAGTGCTCCAAACTTGGTATTGTCAGTGTCAGTAAGTACAGATTACTATGTATTTTACGTCTGTCAATATCCTAGCTTTTAACTCAAACAAAAGGATTACACAAAGTACATTCTTGCAGGTGGTACTTTACACAGTTTAAAATGCAAATGTGTATGATGGCAAATTATAATATATACGAATGAGAAATCTTGTGAAACGTATAGGAATTAAATATATACATGTATACATGTTCATTTTGTTCGAGTGTGCTCTCACTTCTGTTGTGTTGTGCTATATCCTATACAGTTTAGTTTGAATAGATCTGTCTGCTCATTTGTTCACCCTTCCATTACTGTATTGTTACTACACTCAACAGGCGACATCCACCCCGATGAGATCAATGTTCTGGCTGTCAGCAGTCGTCACATCTTCACAGCAAGTGGCAATGTCATACGCTGCTTTGATCGAGGAAGAAAGGTAAACTTTTCTGTGTGATACCTCACCATTATTTTTAGTGGTCCAAGCTATTGACATCTGTAGGCAGCAAGTGTTTTTATTCTGTGAGATTTGAATTGAAGTGTATTTAAGCACACTACATAATTATTGAGGATCTTTTATTGAACTTACAGAGACGTTCTTACCCCATCCCACTCCCCTCTGCTGCAAGTATAATGGGCATGGAGGTTCTTAAGCATGAGCATTTAGGGAATAAAATTTCCTAACTTTCGACAGATTTCCACCCAAACATTTCCTCCCCCAGAACATGTGTTTCCTCCTCTGAAGAACTTAAAATCATGCTAAACCGCACCAAATTGCACAAATTTTAGACTGGTTCTAATACTTTTTCCTCCAGAAAAAGTGTTTCCTTGTCTTAGGCACTTAAAATCATGCCAAAGTGCACCAGACTGCAGAGATTTCGGTCAAATTTTTTGAAAATTCCAGGCATAAAGCAGACGCATGCTTGTGGCTGCTTTGCCAAAATGCTACACACTTTTGGATCATGGACCATTTCAAGCCCTGTATCGTTAAATGTTTATTACTATAGTACATGTACATGTAAATTATACAGTGTCTGTTTCTGTGCTGTCTGACAGGTGATTCACACTTATGAGGGCCATGAAAGTGAGGTCACCATACTGTTGCCACTAGGTCGCCATCTTATGTCAGTCGACATTGCTGGCCATGTTATGGTGTGGGATGTTCACACAGAAGGTTAGTAAAAATGTACACAGCAGGCACATTATCATTGTCTTGACTTTCAGTGGACTGCTGGCACTGTCAGTTAGTTGGGAAAAGGCTGATTGCTTAGAAACACAGAGAGAAGTTTTGTGGCTTCCATCATGAACCAGGTTTTCCACAGAAAGAAACATTTTATATATAACCCCCAAATCCTGGACTGAAACATAGTCTGATGTAGGGATTGTGGATGATGAAAATCATGTCTGAGTGTGTGTTTGCTGAGTGTACTTTCATGTCTGTATAACAGTTGTTTAATGCGCTTTTTTATTTTGCAGGTGTGTATCTCACAATGGAATTCAAAGTCGATTCTTTCACCATCACCGCTGCTGTTCATCCCAACACATACAAGAACAAGGTTTTGCTTGGCAGCCGCCAGGGTGTGATACAACTGTGGAATGTTTTCAATGACAGACTCCTGTACACATTTACTGGCTGGGGTCAGCCGATCACTGTGTTGGAGCAGGTTGGTTGGTTTCTGTTAGAGTTGATCTAATTTGCGTTTTTGTGTGTGTGTGTGCATTATCCTTTTTTTTTCTTTTGAAGATAGATATGGGATCTTTAAAGGCTCTAGATGCTTATCTAGCGTGCATAAAAATATGTCATAAAAAAGTGTTTGCAAAATACTTTGAATTTGGCTTTTAGCTCTGTCTGTGCTGAGGGTTTTTTTTCCCCAGTAACACGCAAACAGATTGTTGTTTCCCTTTGGTAGAAGCCTGTTTTGCTAGCACTGCTAACCCTGTATTTAGTTCCACACTTAATGTCTTGACTGAGAATAAACGTTGAAAGTTGGTACATATTCCCATAATATCAGATCACTGCAACCAGGCGTTGTGAACGCGAAAACATTTGCAATTTCCAAGCGGATCTGCCTTTTTGCCTGTGTTTTATAGACAAATTTCTTGATGTCATTCCAGGCTCCTGCAGTAGACGTGGTAGCTGTTGGCCTGGGGGATGGTCGCATCATTATCCACAACATCAAGTTCGATGAGACGGTGATGAAGTTCACACAAGACTGGGGACCTGTCACTTCCATCTCCTTTAGAACAGGTGTGCATAGAGCGGTCCATGTTATTTTTAGTTGCGATCTACTGAGGACTTGAACCCAAAGTATGGGATGTTGAATTTTCCTCAGTTTTAGTGGACTATAACTCAACAGTGTCATGTGTATCAAGACGAATATTTTGTCTGAAATCTGTCTTTGGCTGTCAGGCAGCGACAGAGTCAGGCAGTAATTACATGATTTCAGTCGGATGTTAGATTGTACACAAGATACTTTCTGGTATAAGAAGAATAATTACAGGGTGTTTCCTGTTCTTTCAGTTTGCATGGGTGTGTATGTATTTTACTGTTCATCCAATAACCTCACTAAAACTGGGAAGTACATTGTAGTTCAAAAAGGCTGTATCAAGGTATACAATTTTGATAGAAACAGTTGTGGTATCATCTTTATCATGACCCTTTCCTCGTTTTTTTGCAGATGGTCATCCTACAATGGTGACAGGAAGCGCTGCTGGTCACATAGCATTCTGGGACCTGGAGACTCGGACACTGAAAAGCCAAGAACTAGAAGCCCACAGATCATCTGTCAGTGGTCTCCAGTGTCTGCCGAATGAACCTCTCATGGTCACCTCTGCTGCTGACAACACGCTAAAGGTGAGATGGGAATATGATAGTAGAAATTAATTACATGTATTACAAGTAGTGTGTGTCTGCTTTTTGGTTTCTTGCAAGTTTACCGTTTCATATGAATATTTCTATTAGGTTTTCAGCGTCACTGGTCTGTGACTCATATTTAGCAGTTCATGTACCATTTTAAACTGTGTGGTTCAAACAGAAGAATTAAGTGGGTTTTGTTGTGGTTGTTTGCTATTTGTGTTGTAAGAACTGGCTTTCTGCAGTCATGCACTTAGACTATGTGTACCTATACTTCATTTAAATCATGTTTAAGAAATGGGGTAACTAAGGGATTTACAACAAACTCGCAGTGGCAGTGACCATATACTGTACATGTCATGATCATTACGATGTGTCCTAATATTTTGACAGTGAAAGTGTTGGCATTGACCGATTGACTACCTAAGCAAGTAGTTCATTATATTTTATATAGGGAAAGAGTGAGGCCAGTAATATTGTTACGATGTTTATTGATTTGGAGTATATGGAATAGGCTGAGCAGAAATTGTTTTTGTCCAGGTTTGGATATTTGACCAGCCTGATGGTGGGGCACGTCTGCTGCGCATGCGAGAGGGACATGCTGCTCCCCCGAACTACCTGCATCACTATGGAAACAACGGCCAAAGCATCCTCAGTGCAGGTAGCCATTGTAACCAACCACAAGTCGTGACGTACTGTTTTGAATTTAGGCATAATCCGATTTTGAATGAATGTAACATATGCCATTCTTCATTCAAAACACCTCTTTGTGCCACAAACCTGCATGAATCCTCAGACTTTTTCCTATTTGTTTATTTTAAAAAATATACAGGTCAGGACAGTACACTGCGTCTCTTCTCCACCGTGCATGACAAACACAACCGAAGTCTTGGCAGGGGATCGTTCAACAAGGCTGAGACAAAACGTACAGGGCTCAAGCTAGACCAACATTTGATGCCTCCCATCACCACTTTCGCTGCAGGTAAGATGTAATGGGTGCCGCAGGTAACATCCTGTATGAGTTGACCTTCGCCGTACGTCGCCTAAAAACTTACACGGCGTACGTCGTGGGTGAAAAACTACCCATGCTTTCTAAATAGGCGATTCACCTACTATTCCTGGCCGTACATCGTGGGTAAAAAACTACCCATGCTTTTTATATAGCAGATTCCTCGACTATTCCTGGCCTTACGTCGTGGGTAAATAACTACCCATGCTTTTTCATATGAACGATTCACTGATGATACGTAGAAAACAACAGTTCTGTGAATAAAATGACTCGCAGTACCTATACCTTCCACCGTTCAAGCGAAGCAGTCCATTGATGTCGTGATATCACCTGCAGCTGGAGTCATTACTCCAAGCGTATGTCAAGTTGAGAGAGAGAGAGAGTGACACTTTACGCACAGGTCTGTTACTGTCTGTCCTTGCGACACACATACACTACACACACACACGCACACACACACACGCGCTCCATACGCGGACAGACATGATGACACAGATGTTTGATTTCATTTCTGGGAGCTGAATTTGTGGAAGTTACGTAACTGTGTAAGTAAGTTCAACACATAAGCATTGTCCTGACTTTGTTGTTGTGCAAAATAATAAAATAAGAATACTGGGTTCTGGACAAATCAGTTCTCTGTCTCTCTTGGTCTCAGACAGAGAGAAACACACACACACACACACACACACACACACACACACACACACACACATAGAGGGAAACTTTAGGAAATACCAGCGGCACGCCAAAGCTATTCGGTGACAGAATATTTCGCAAATCTAGCCACCTTGAATGAACTTCAGCACTTTATTTTTAGAGTGATGGTTACCAGGTTCAACAAGTTGCAGCCAAATGTGCCTATGTTAGGTCTACCATACAAACAACTTCCAAGCCCATCGGGCTCGTCATCATCCGTAAAATCATCTAATTCTCTCAGGACGGCACCACCCGATTTCTCACCCTCTTCACCATTATCTGCCTGGATCAGTAACGGCGTTGGTGCCAGAAAATCAAGAACACCTTCACCTGCAACAGCGCATCAATTACAAAATTAATCGATTTCACACCTGATCCCCCCCTCCCCCAACCACACACTCACACAAGAGAGAGATGATGATGATGATGATGAAACGTTTTTTATTCAGGATAGAGCATTTAGGCATTGCTGCCTATCTTACATGCTGTCCTGCTATTCTACATTAAAGGGTATTGAGAAAAAAATCAAAACAAACAAACAAACAATAAAAATGTTTAAAAAAAAAAAAAAAAAAGAGAGAGAGAGTTAGTTAATTAGTTATTTAGGGCTTAACACCGCGCAAGTGACAAAGGCTAATTTGCGGCGAGAGAGAGAGAGAGAGACCTTCTCCAAATGGAGGCAATGTTATGGCGCTTGTGAAGCAACTGTTAGAGCTTCAAAAATATTTGGCCTGTCCTCCATGTTTGCTGACAAGCATAACTGAACAGACAAGAAAACATCGATTGATCAGTCGAAGACTATTATGACCAGTGACTCGGTTTAGGTAGGATAAAGAAAAAGGGGGGAGGGGGCAATCGATCAAGTTTTTTTTTGGAAATAACAACTACACGAAATCAGGGGATAAAAGGTGTGTGGGGGGGGGGGGGAGATGAAGGGGTGCGGCAGGAAGGAGGGCTTAGGGTCGGAGGGAGGGAGGAGGATGGGCAGGTGTGTTATGGTTTCACTGACCATGTTTCTATATTGTGCTTCGGAAAGTAAAGGTATAAACATATCTTGCAGCTACCCCGGCCCATCTTCCACATTCGGATCTTGCCCCACTGATAGGAAATGACATTCACGGCCGTTCAAGAGAAACAGCAGTTACAACAACTAACACAGTAACAGAACAGACTGGGACGATTTTCAGGGGAGCCACTCAACCAGTGACACCATACGACTACAGCGGCGACGTAAAATACGAGGGATCTGATAAGCCCTGGCCAGATAGTGGGAAGTGCCGTAATAGGCATTAGACTGACAAATTATAAACGTAGACAAACAGGTTTTACTGTATTTACAAATATAACGATGGAAAAAGTACATTTTGATAATCACACGACGTCACTGGCATCAGCCCACGTGAAACAGTATTGACCAGTTCGCATGTATTGTACACTTTTCGAACGTCATCTATTTCTTTGATTGAAATGAAAGTTCTAAAGAAAGATTTTTTTATACATTTTCATCATATCTTAGGAAACGGAAGCGGTCACTTAGCGTAAAAAAGAATACTTACGCAGAGTTGTCGGCGATATCAGTCAAAGAACGGTCTTCTTGGAGAGCAGAGGAAATGGCTGACGTGTCTGGAATTTCTCAGCCGGTGCCGGGGCATTTGTTTCCACACGCATGATGTGTGGGTAAAAAACTACCCACGACGTACGGCGCGCAAGGTGTCTTCTTTGTTAGTATGGGTAGTTTTTTACCACACGACGTATGGCGAGGGATATACAACGTTGTTTGTTTTTGAATAACTATTTTGTTTACCAACAAATCAACACAATTTTTGCTGGGCAAATAGCCGCATACCTTATGAACAAAGTCATGAAATTTCGTGGATGTGCATTGAAAATTGACAGAGTTGTGTAACTTTGAATGAAGGTGTGGGTATTTTTTTACCCACGGCGTACGGCGAAGGTTAATATTGTATAAGTGTTCCGGTGGCGGTGTTGGTCTGGTACTGTTGGTGGGAAATGCTTTTTCTATCTTTCTGCAGGTTTCGTTTTGTTGTTAAAAATGTAATTTCTATTCATGCAGCGGTGGAAGTTAATTATTATACTAGTGGAAGAAGATGCAGACTATGGGACCGGTGTCCTGGTTAGGTTTGTGGGATGCTTTGAACTGAGTGGGACATAGTGCTGAGTGGTTTTTCCTTTCAACACAGAATCTAACCGTGAAAGTGATTGGGACAATGTGGTTGCCTGTCATCGTGGGCTTCGTATGGTGACAACGTGGAGCACACAGCGATGCACCATGGGTAAACACAAACTGGACAGTCAGCGCTTCCATCACGGCAATGAACACAGAAACACTACAGCACTGGTAATCCTCCTCCTTTTTTTTTTCTTTTTTGTCTTTCTTTTTTAACCCATTTCTCGCTCTAAGTTTTTTTTGTTTTTTTTTTAGTATTCAACCACAAAAAGCACAAAGTTGTCGACTTAACTTGGAAACACCTTTTCTGATATTTTATCATAAAATAAACAATCACTACTTCTTGTTTAAGGAGAAAAAAGAAGAAGCAAACCTTCTGTATGTATCGATGCCTATGGCTTCAAAGGGATTGTGCTCACATCATGTCAGCTTTTGTGCATCTGTAAGTGCGTACATGTATTACATTTTCTGTTATCTGTGTATTTCCTCAGGCAGTAGATGTATCATCGTGCGGGAATTATGCTGTCATCGGCTACAGCTCTGGTCATGTGGACCTGTACAACCTGCAGTCCGGAAAACAAAGAGGCTCATATGGGAAACCCAGTAAAGGTGCTAACATCGTTCTTATATAGTAAAAATTGTGTATAATACTCCCCACCACCCACCCTCACCCCCACACACACACTCTCACTCACACTCCTTGTTCTTGCACATTAAAAGATGATAGACTTGCCTTTGTGGGAGCAGCCTGTGTTTCAATTTCTATGTCAATGTGAGAATAGAACCAAAGAAATGTGGCAGTTTTGTTCCTGGAATAGATTGTGGTCATTGTTTCACAGTACTGGTCACAGCACGCCTGATTTATTTCCTTTCTTTATCTCTGTTTCAGCTCACGAGTGTGCAGTACGAGGTGTAGCTTTCGACGCTCTGAACCAGCTGCTGGTGACGGCGGGAGCTGATGGTGTTCTCAAGTTCTGGAAGTTCAAATGCAAATCTATGATAAGAGAGGTCAAACTGTCTGCACAAATCTCGAGCATTGTTATGCATAGAGAAAGGTGAGAGTTACCAACAGATTTGGCTTCTATGTCATGATAGCTTTTTTATTCTCTCAGGCATGAATTTTTTTTGCCGTTAAGATGAATTCTGCAGTCTCAGGCCAACATCTGCTGTTTGTTGTTTTTTTCCCTCTCACCGTTCTGCCATTGAGGCAGGAAAAAAAGGAAAACAAGCGGACATTTTATCAGTATCATTCATCATTTAGGCATGAGGTTTCTTTTTCACAACCTAGCCCCATTTCCGCCGTTGTTTGTTTGTGTGTTGTTGGTTTTGAGGAGCACTAGTTAACGTCACCTGCTCTTTCGGTCCGCTGCTAAACATCTGTGAAAAAAAAACCTATGCATCGTCATCATTTGTCAGGTTGCCATAATTGTAATAAGCCCTATTATTCCAAGCCCTAGCGTAGTAATTGTGATGCATTGTTTAAGAAAGGTCAGTCTCTTGACATTTAGGCTGATGTCACATGGAAGACGTTTTACTCCAAACAAGAGTAGTCCAGACAAATGTCTAACACAACCGAACACAGCATTTTCCCATGTTCCTCTTGTGACATATGGCTACAGCTTGTCTTTGCTTTAAGTTTTCCAGCTTATGTTCGAACCATGTTCGATGTTTGTTCAAACTAAAACGTCGCCCCTGTGACATCATCCTTTGCCTCAGCATTAGGGCACATCAGGTCTGTACCTAAAAAAAATTGTTGGAAGTCAGGCATCAATGATCATCTTCATTTCTAGTATGATTGCCATACATGTATATTGTGAACAAAGTTGTTATATATATTGATTTTTCAACAGATTTACAGCCAAACGACTCTTAGTCTTATTTTCCTGCTTGTTCTGTTTGGTTGCAGTTCCATGCTGGCTGCTGTGCTGGAAGATTTTTCTGTTGCCATTGTCGACATTGACACTCGCAGAGTTGTCAGATCCTTCACAGGTCATACCAACACCATCACAGGCCTGGTAATTGGTTTACATCAAATTCTTTTTATTGTGTCACTGGAACATTTTACTATCCCCAAGATTATGTGTACTGCCTAAGGTAGTGTTCACAAATATGCATATGAATCATTCTTGGGCTTGCTCAATGTTGGGAAAATTGTTTGTTGCCAGTATTTGGGAAGTATGCTTGAAAACCATGGATTAGCTTTGGTTGATGTTAATTACAATCATGTTCTCAAAGTTTTCAGAGTATCTTTTCAGTGTGTGAGTCTTGATTGTGTCATACGCAGGTGCCTGATGAAATATTTATTTTCAAGTAAAATATACGCTATATGTGAGTTTCATCTGTCCACAGACATTCAGCCCTGATGCCAGATGGTTGATCACCTCGTCCATGGACGCCACAGTTTGCACGTGGAATGTGGTGACAGGCAGGTAAGGAGACAATACAGCACCTACAGTGCAGGGCTTAAAATCTTCCACCTTTTGGTGGATTTCCACATTTGGCTAAAAATTTTCCTCCTCAAAAAGTATGTTTCCTCTGAAAACACACCAAATTGCACAGATTTTTGTCTGATTTTTGAAAAAAAAAATCCCAGGGGGAGCATGCCGTCAGACACCCCTAGCATCACACGTCTGCTTTGGGGACAAGCACTCTTGGCTTTGTGACTTCGCCACAAAATGTTACACACTTTTCCTCCTTTTGGATCATGGACCATTTTAAGCCCTGACAGTACCCTTTTCTTCATCTCTCAATTTTCGTTAGGCTGACCAAGAGCAAAATAAAGATAAATTTAAGGGTTGTGTGCAATTTTAAGAGCGTCACCCATGTTAGTGAAACTAGATCACTGTGTTTGATAATTTCTCAGTATGAGCATATCTGTTCTCAATGTGTTTCACAGGTTGATTGACTGTTTTGCCGTGGATTCAGCCGTCACATCACTGAGCATGTCACCAACAGGAGACTTTCTTGCCACAAGTCATGTGGACGATCTGGGGGTGTACCTCTGGTCAAACGTCACTCTCTACTCCTATGTAGCTCTGCCACCATTGCCAGAGGGATTTGAACCCCAGACACTGCATTTACCTGCAACGGCTTATGTACCCTCAGGTAGGTAGAAAGAGAACTGTTGATACATGCAGCAAGATGGGAGGAGTAATTGGGTTTATGAGCAGCTGTTTTGCTTTCTGGTAGCTTAGAGGTTGACAACAGACTAGCACACCTTGGTGCCATGATAACGCTGATTTTCTTGTGTCTTTTGCTAGTTTATTTTATTTAAAGTTTTGTTGTTGTTTTAAATATTTTATTTTTAGTATTTGTCTTTTGTGTGTGGCTGGATTTTTTCCTCCTGAGTTTATCTTTCTTTCTTTCTTTTTTTTTTTTTTAGGAGAGGACTCAAGCAGCTCTGAAGAAGCTATGGAGTACGACACATCAGAGTTCAAATCTCCAGAGCAGATCAGTGATGAGCTGGTGACACTGTCGCTGCTTCCCACGTCACGCTGGCTCAACCTGCTCAACTTGGATGTGATCAAGGTAATCAAGTGCTTACTGCCTACTGCTTCGTACTCATAGTTCTGATCAAAAGTGAAATTGTTGTCTTTTGAAGGGTAATTACAGTTAAAACAGCACCTGGCAGGATGAGCAACTCCCACTGTGTTAGGAATGTGCTTTTGCACTGAGTCTGATGCAACCATGATGGAGTCAGTGGTCCTCCCAAGTCGTCCAGATCATTTTTTTAGAGTTTTGTGAACTTACAATGTTGCCACGTGTCATGTGTAAGTTGCACTGAGACGGCCACTTGGCTGTAGCTATAGTCTGTTTCATACAAACACGTCATTTCGCTTGCAAGTGACGTGGGAGGGAGGCGCATGTTCTGGCTCGTATTTTGGCTCATATCTTAGCAATGACAGCCCCAAAGTGGTCCCTGTTTTGCACACATCTGAATGGTATCATGTTCTTGTCACCATTATAAGCCTAGGTCAGTCTGTGAGCCTAAAAAACTTGCAGGATGTATCTTTAACTCTGTCCACTGAAACAAAAAAGCAAAGACCTTTTTTATTATCTTATGTAATGTTACTTCAGTCGGTAGTTGTGACTTTTTGATTTATTTACTTAGTAAATATTAATTTTATTTATTTATTTATTTTTGAGCAGATGAGGAACAAGCCGAAAGTGCCACCTAAAGTTCCGAAATCAGCTCCGTTCTTCCTTCCCACAGTGACTGGACTTCAGCCAACATTTGCCGCTGCTGAAGAAAAGGAAAAGGTATGAAGGAAAAATGTTGCTCTGTGACATTTTCAGGTAGATCTATGGGTGCTTTTTGCAGCATGTGGCTGCAGTGAATACATTTTAATTGGCACTGGGATGAAGACTGCCCTAGTAATTGAAACTTACTGGGAGTTGATTATGTTATCTTCAGTGCTGCTGCTGATGGGAAGCATAATGAAGGGGATGTTGCAAGCAGCTCTGTTATGTGAAATGATCATGAGACGCTTTAACACTTGCACTGTTCCTACAGTAGTTGTCAAATACATCCTTAAAAATACGACATCAGATCACGCTCAGCATAGGTACAGTGACGTTCTGCTGGAACTGCAGATGTCAGTGGCAGCACTCAAGGAGTTTATTTCTTCTGTCAATATTGCAGGGGGAGTCACAGATCCTGAACAAGCCAGATCTGCACATTGCATCTGAAGTAGGACAGTTGTTGGGACAAGCAGCTGAATCTGGAGATTGTGAGTAGTGCACTGGTAGTTTGCTGGTAGTTCTTGTTGTCTTATATAAGTTAAACTTTGGAAAGGTGTAGATGTACCAGGTAGTTTTGTGTGTGTGTTTTGAGAGAGAGAGAGAGTGTGTGTGTGTGTGTGTATCATTAGTTGCACTGGAAATTGCAAATTTTAAAGAATTTGTAAGTAAAGGGTGGTTATAAACGTTTGCAGATGACCCAGTTCTCACACGGTTCAAGAGTCAGGGAGCTTCAGCCATTGACAGCGACATCCGCAGCCTGGAAGGGGAGGAGGAGCTGGAGGGGTTCCTCGACTTTGTGTTGCATGTTATCGACAGCAACAAAGACTTTGAGATCATGCAAGCTTACCTTGGGCTCTTTTTGAAGGTATTTGGACTGTTTTCTCCCCAACGCACGTACTCTGTCACATTCCTGTCATATTTATTTTTTTTCAGTTTCTAACATTATTTTATTCAGATACACGCACCAGCTGTTTAAATATATACACTTTTGCCAGCAATGCACTGCTGTCAGGCAGACACACACACACACACACACACACACACACACACACACACACACACACACACATACACACAGAGCCAAGTCGTACATGTCGTGGCTGCATCATCAGGTTATGAGGCCCTTGCCAGAACTCAACTATCACAGTGGGATAATGGGAGGGAAAATAGCAAAGTGAATAAGAGATGTTCAGCCAGTGTACACAAAACCAGTTACTTTCAGTTTCCAAAAGAGAGCATTTTTATGGTTTTTCTTCACACATTTCTAAACCAAATTACGTATTATCTGTGTTTGTGTTTCATAGATTCATGGGGAAGATTTGTCAGCAAGCACTCATCTGGCCGACAAGATGGAGGAGGTGCTGAAAGCTCAGAGCGCCACCTGGAAGCGGTTACAGTTCAGCATCAATGAGTCCTTGTGTCTTGTAAATTATCTGCGATCAGCAGTACTTTGACACACAAAATAATGTTAGGAATGGACGTCTTACTCCTAAGGAAATGTTGACTGGGATTCTGGACAGCAATGGCAGCAGAGAAAAGACTTCTAAGCACATGTACTGCATACTTATGTCATGGTAGAATTTTAGTGTAGGTCCATTTTGAGAATAGCGCAATAGAAGTGAACGATTCATGTCATCCTGTGCTCTTCTCAAAATCCAGTTATGCTAAAAATCCAGGATAACAATGATACACTGCTGTAACATCAAATGGGAGAAGTTTCTTACTGCGCACTCTTCCTGACAGTTGCTGAATATGTTTATGATGTCAAGACTGTTTTGTGACAAAAGTTCTGATGTGGTTCCTGCCAAAGGAATGTTACCGGTTAGGATTTCTGGATTGCAAGCAGATTCCTGTGCTTTGGGATGCAAGTACTTCGAATGAAAGAAAAATATATAGTTTTGGCACAATAAATGTGATAAATTGAACATGTCTGTGCGTTTGGGGGGGGGGGGGGGGGCATCTCAGTTGTGTGTGTATCTATTGTTGCTTTATCAGAATCTTAGATCCATGCTTTCTATTTCCATTTAACATAACAGATTTTGTCAACATACAGAATTAGAAATAATCTGGAATGCATTTGTCAAGGTAGGGACAGTGGGCAGCCTCTGGTCCAGGCAGTTTTGATCATCTTCAAAAGGCTTGCAAATATAGGGTTTGGGACATTCCGTTTTGGCCCTGAAAAAACGCTGCCTCCCTCCCTCTCTCTTTCTCTCACTCGCACACACACACGCTTTTCCTTGACGTGTACTCATAAATACACACAGCTGTCTGACCGAACACACACACACACACACACACACACACACACACACACACACACACACACACACACCCCTTTCGTCACCTATTCCTTGACATGTATACTCATAAATACACACAGCTGTCTGACCGAAAACAAACACACACACACACACACACACACACAGAGCCAAGTCGTACATGTTGTAGCTGCATCAGAAGGTTACGAGGCCCTTGCCAGAACACACACACACACACACACACACGCACACCTTTCGTCACCTATTCCTTGACATGTATACTCATAAATACACACAGCTGTCTGACCGAAAACACACACACACACACACACACACATCATGGCCGGATACTGTGCGCGGAAAGGCAGCCGTCTTCTTGTGAAAAAAACAAACAAACATCAAGTTGCGCAAGGCACCAAAATAGTGTCAATCGTGTTGGAGCAGCAAAGTTAAGCATCGCCCAGAAAAAGAAGATATCTGAGCTTTTCGACGTGAAATAAAGAGATCTATGTAAAAAAAAATAATAAAAAAAATGGAACGTGACATCTCCACAATCACATTTACCTCCCTTCCAGACAGATTACGTACTTTTCACAAGTGACGTCATCGGCGCTCCCAGCATTTCTGCAACTCGCAGAATACATTTCTGCCTCGTGTCTGCGTAGCCTGAAATGCTGGTAAGTAAACAAGTAATGTGCGACATTTTCATTTCTTTTGTCGCAGCCTGCTTGGTTTGGGAAAAAATATTGCAAATATGGAATCTGATTTCTCTGAAATTTTGGTTACACTGAGCTTTATTGATCATCTGCCGACAGCTTCATACCCGCGCTTCGACAACTTCTGGTCCCTCGCGTCGAGTCTCAGATCCGCCATTGAGAAAAAAAAATGTGTCACCCTCTAAACCTAAAACAATAAATAAACAACAGATGTACATTCAGTCATTGACTATTTCCATTGATATATTGTCAGTGATGCGATTAACTTCTTTCCGCGTCACAGATGAAGTTTTTAGATCTAATTCACCAAACCGAACTTTGCACCGGCGCCGAGGCCGGTTGATGTCGATAAAAGTTCGTCACAAAACTGGGAAAGTTTACCGTTAATTTCGCTGGTTACAATCGAGCTCCATCGACGTTCACATTCGGCGAAAAATTGTACACCGCTCGTTTCTGTGAAGGAAACCGTAATGTGTTCGAATTTCAAAACTCACGTGCGAAGGACAGCCGTTGAAAGTGACAGTCATGGCAGCTTCGTCCTTGATAAGACGGCTTATGCTAATTAATCATATGGCCTGGGTGATAAAGCCAAGATTTCGGATCTAACTTGCGCCACCCCCCTCCAGCAAACCTTTTTTCCCCCCACTGAAATCTTCATTGAAAGTCACTTGTATTGTTGAGTAATAATAATTGCAGATTTAGATTTAGTTACGAGATAATTGTTTTCCATCTTCTCTCTTCCGTGTCCCCAACCACAACTTACGAAAGACGGAGTATTGAGGATTTTCATTATTTTATTTTATTTTATTGGCTACGAATCTGGAATTGAACTCAGGACGCGAGCATTGAAAGTCCAAGTCCAGCGCTCCCTCGTCTCGGGTATCCCCCTGGAGAAAAAAAAAAAAAAAAAAGGGGGGGGGGGGGGAGTGCGTAGGGACTGGAAATGGATATAGTGTGTAGTGTTCCACTTTCAGCAAACTAGCCCGTTCAGATAGGCGTCAGATGAATCATGGCCACCACGTGCAACAATGACAACAAAAACAACCATGGTGAACTGAGCAACAGCGGCGACATCCACAACATCAAAAATGAGGGGAGCAAGATGACTGCGGACGAAATCAGCCAGAGATCAACGGTGCCAGAGATAAAAATAGAGGCGGTGGATAATCTGGACATTTTGGACGGTGAGATTAGGAATACATATCTCCTAAAAGCCCAGGCGGAAATCGCAGTTTTACTTGAGTAAAGTAAAGTGAAATGATTAGAGATATTAATATCGCTGTTATTCCTATATTATTATTCTTTTTTATTATTATTCTGTTTTTGGTATTTACAAGCACATGCTATACAAAAACAATGTCAAACGATCATGCGCGTACTACAAAACTGAATGCATTCCATTCCATGCCACAAACATGCACAATATAACATGGTTATTTCGAATCCTGTAAGCCGTGCAACACCGAGCTTCGGATCAATTTAAAGTCATGCAAGCACTACACACGGGCAATGTAAAGCCATGCAAACTGTAACCTTATAAACAAAGCCAAGCCACGCGCACATCTGTACAATTCAAATTGAAAGCAATGTATCTGCTTTGTAAATGTTCAGCCCACAAAATTTGAAAATAAATACAATTCTGAATTCCGAATAGTTGAGCTAACCCTTCGCACAACGTTATTATAATGTGTTCACGCCCAACGTGTGAGAGAAAGCGTGTGATTCATGTGAGCGTGTGTGTTTGGTTTAGTTCGCGGCGCTTTGAGCCGATTCAATAAACTGAGTAGTGCGCCTATACAATACTCAGTTATTATTGTTATTATTCAGGGCTTAAAATCCTCCAACTTTTGGCGAATTTTCACCTTAGGCTTAAAATTTTCCTCATCACAAACACTGTTTCCTCCTCTGAAGTACTAAAAATGCATTTTTATGCACAAAATTGTACAGATTTTAGTCTAATTCTAAAAATATTTCTCCAGAAAACGTGTTTCCTCCTCTGAAGCACTGAAAATCATGCCAAAATGCACCAAACTGCGTAGATTTTAGTCTAAATTAAAAAAAAAAAAAATCGTCGGACAATTTTAAGCTCTGACTATTATTATTATTTATTCTTATTTCCGACAGATGTGAGGGAGTTTCCAGGTGGAGATGCTGAATGGAGCGTGCTGTGTGAAGCACCTGTCACCACTACAGACCAGGAGGGAGAAGATGGCGACGCTTGGAATGACCTTGGTCATGACCTGGACTTGAAGGGAGGCATTCTGGTCGACATCAAGCAAGACTCTGACATGTTCATGGTAAGGCAAGGTCCGTCACGGAGAACTTGTTACTGTAGATTATCACCGTGCAGATGATGTAGTTGTTTGCGGCGAGGGTGTGAGTACTGGTTTTCGCGGACAGGAGAATGATGGTAGGTGGATCCTTTCGTCACCTTTTCCTGCCATAATTATGTACATGTATCCTCATATATACACACAGTTGTCTGACCGAACACACACACACACACACACACACACACACACACACACACACACACACACACTGAGCAGATGACTTTAATTGGTTGCGAACTGAAGACCAGCTATAGACAGCGCTGTGGTGACTATGTACTGCGACTTTGTCGATCTACGTGTAGTACAGGTAATGGTATAGAAGCGTTAGGCCAGAGAAAGCCTCAGAGAAGATGTTTCTCTACTATGAGAAGTCGCTAAGTCACGAAAATGGCCGCAATGGCCTAAAGGAACATCTATTCATATGGCAAACAGTCTTAGAGCTTTATCAGCGGCAGTATTTCCCTCAAACAGAGGGACCTTAACTTCTGTAATAATAGAACAAAAATTGCAAACCTAGATGCTGTTATTTCAACAGGCCAATTCAGGTGTTACCGAGTTTGACAACAAGCACAGCGACGCGAGAAACCCGCCCACGGCCAATCATGATTTTTATTGGAGACATAGAGAGAAAAGACATGAATCGGATGATGAGGGCTCTGACGTTTCTGACAACAAAAATGTGCACGAGAGAAACAGTCCCAGCAGAAACAGTCCTAGCGAGGTTGATAGAAGCCCGGAAGGCAGTCGAGACGATGCAAATGACAGAAGCAGTGGCAGGATCGCGAACAATATAGTTCGCGATAGTTCTGGCATGTCTAACGACACACAAAGACATGAGGGAAGCACATCAAATGGTGGAGAAAATGAAGGAAACATTCCACCGGCTGTTTCACAGGTCGACGAGGCAGTGGCCGAGACCGGGGATCACAAACCGCCTGAAGTGCAAAGTTCTGCCAAGTACGCCATCACTGAAGCTTTGAGCAGCTGTGGCACTGAAAAAACAGTCTGTCCAGGCAGAAAACGGAAAGCATCTTGCCTCGCAGAGTCCCTACTAGCAAAGGAAAGCAAAAGGAAACAGTTAGAGGACTTTGATAAGAATATTCGAAGCAAACACCAAGACTCAGGCCCAAGCATCACGATTGTAAATATTACATCGGCGAATCCCCAGGAAGGGCCTTCTGTCCACAGTTCGCCCGTTGCAGATTCGAATCAGGTCGCCCTGCAAGAGGGTGGGCAGGCGAACAGAAAGGATGCAGATGCTTCTAGAGGAACTGAGCGTCTCAGTCCAAGACCTGCCGACTCTCAGCGATCAACGTGCAGAAGGAAACAGAAAAGGCCCCAGCAGCGCTGCAGACGTACGGCTGGTGAAGATAAAGTTGGCTATTTTCTAGCGGATGGCCAGGAACAAATGGAGGAACTTTCATCGCAGATATCAACACAGTGCGGGGATGAGAATATTCCTGGCTCATGCGATCCTGAAGATGGTGATCTTTCACCTACAGGGAAAGAGCTGGCTGGTGAAAGCACTCCCGCAGACAGCGCGACGAGTGGCGAACCGTTCACAGAGATGCAGCCCGCAAGTGTTACAGACAGGTTCATGCTGCAGCCGATGCAAGGTTTGTCACAAACTGCAGTGGCTCCCGGACAAAGTCGGCAGCACGTGCTGTACGTCCCCGTGTATCCGTCATCAATGATTCCTTTGACGTCACCTATTCTTGGCTTTTCGCCCATGTTTCAAACAACGTCGCCCGGGAACCTATTCCGCACCCCAGTATTCCCCAATTCTCTGCCTCAGACAGCAAAGAAAAAAGCGACTGAACAAGGACACCTGTCCGTGTCTGAGAATTTTCCTGTTCTTTCTTCGCATCTGTCTGCGGGAGCATATCAGACCAATACGACGTTGTCTATGCAGACTGTCGTGTCACAGGGAGTGCAGGCCAATACAATTCTATCGACCATGTCGTCTACACAGTCTTTGCTAAGCCGGCCCGAAAAATCCTCCAGACTGTCAAAGAAAGATGCTCAGGACACCTGTGAAAGGACGCCTCGAAAGAGACAGAAGAAAAAAGCTGCTGGTACTCAAGTGTCGCTGGCATCTATCTCTTCATCAGGGCAGTCGCTATTTCCCTCGCAGGCACCTCTCTCTTCTTCAGGTCAGCCACTGTTTCCCACGATGAACTTTGCTACCTCTGCAACAGGTCTCAAAATGGGCACTGTTGGTACACAACTGGGTGGCAGCGCCCAGGACAACGCTGCTGAAGGCAAGCAGGTAGCATTCTCAGAAAGCACAAACTCCGACATCAAGCCGTTTGAGAATCTTCTTCCGCATACACCGCCAGGCCAAAACACTGACGTATATCTTGCCCAAGAAAATCGTCCAGTGCCACCGATCGTGGTCAGTTCACTACAAGTGACTGCACCTTCCCATAAATCACCGCGCACGAATACAAAAGTCAGATCAGGTCCAAAGGACCGCCCAGCACCATCAGTAGGAAAATTGCGAGAGGAACTTGGCACTGCCAAAGACGTTCTACATGCAAAGGGACATCCTCAGACCACAAAACACATGGACACTCAGAAGTTCAGTCTACCTGGAGAAGGTTCCAAAACTCGAGAAAGAGGGGACTCTGGACCACGCAAAAACTTGGCCACGCCATCTGCTGAGGATATGAAAACAGTACGTTCGGGACCTGCGGTTCTTTCCATGCTTCCGTCGGCGGTGGAAGGGAATGCAGAGCCGATAGATTTAAGCATGAAGTCAGTCAGACCCATCCCCCAAAAACCGAAGCAGCGGGGTGACATGGACATGGACAGCCAGCCGAAGTCAATCAAGAAAAAGACGAGAAAAGTCGCAAGCAAAGAACAGAGCCAAGAATCAGACCCAAAAGAAACGACAAATCCGCAGCAGACGGACGAACGTGAAGACATGTCTAAAAGTGAGACACCAGATGAGTTCTGTCAGTCACTGACTCCAAGCCGTATAGGAACGTTTGCTGCACCTCATTTGCTTGTGGACGATGGAAGACAGACAGCCTCCGCCAAACCAGAGCTTCAGAACCCCTCTACATCTGAAAAACTTCACAGTCAAAACACAGAATCAACCTGCGCAGAGCCTCCAAAACGACAACAGCCAAAACAAAAGAAGCCAAAGACACTTAGGTCTAACGCAGAAGCACAGTCACCTGCCAGTCTGCCTGAAGCGGGCTCTACTCTGAAGAGAGAAACAGAATCCGATCATCATCTTAGGGATGGGGCTTCAAAAACAAATTTTGTTTCTGAATGCACACAAGGCTTTGTCAAGAAGCGTGACAAGAAAGGTCAGCCTTCTAGACGTCAGAACAAAAAGCCCGTAATCCTGCACAAACAGCTCCCTAAATTAGAGACTAGTCTTGGCAGCAGTCAGACGGATATCCCCATACAGGTTACGCCTGCCAGATTTCCAGTTCTCCCATTTCCAGCGGCTGGCCAGAACATACCACCCCCAACCATTCCGCCAAACACAGATTCTCAGTCTTCGTCGATACCACCATCTGAGGATGGACTGAGAACTAGTCTGCTACTGACGGGCCGATCCTTTGCATCTTCGTCAGTCTCTTCCCCTTCTGGTGCTCCTGACTCAAGAGAAGCTGCACGGCCGAGACGCCCAGGTAGGATTGAGCCTCCGTCCTCTGCTGCCTCCCCATTCGTGTACGCAAACACACTGTCAGGACAATGTCTCCCTACTCTCTACAGCGTGGCTCCTAGCCTCGTCCCAAACCAGCCTCTCCCGCTTAGGTACGCGGCCGTCCCTCAAGCCATGCCTCTACTTGGAGGGTTAGGTGACAGGCAGACGCTGGCACAGAGCATCCCTGTGTTCTTGCTCCTACCTCAGAACAATCTCGTCACGGCCGACAGGGCAGCAAACTTTGGACATACACAGCAGCAAGCATCGGCAGATACTGCAAACCACACTCACACAGAAAGAACAGGCGGGCAAGATTCCACACACGCGGGAACTACAGATGTTGGACGAGAAGTTCATGAGCATTCTGAGTCTCAGGCATCTCAGGTTGGAATGTCTGATCGTGAGGCCCTTCCAAAAAAGATACACAAACAAGACTCTACCTTTAAAATGAAGTCTCGGAAGAAGATCAGGAGAAATGGTGTGAAGTTTGAAAAGGGTGACCAAGACTCTGCGATACATGACAACAACACTGCCAGCAGACACCAAGAAGAAAGTCCTCCGACAAAGTCACCAATGAGCGAACCTCAGGACAGTGCTGAAGAACAGAAGGTTTATCCGAAACCTCAGAGAGCAAAGAAAGGAGTCCCATACCGGTACAGAAACGACGCTGCCTGGGTGGAGGACATATCAGACCTGTCAGACTTATCGGAGGACCACGAGGAGCTGGACATCACCGACGATGACGACTGGATGCCAGACAAGGACCAGGACGAAGGTTCCAGCGAGAACGAGGTGGAGACCGTCCCGGACTGGCTTTTCCAGACAGACACGCCCGCACGCGGAAGGAAGAGGAAAAGAGGTCCGCCTCCGACTCGTGCGAAACGCAGCGAGCGAAGCAAGCCTAGACTAAACAGACCACGCTCAGGTTCTGATGCTTCGCAACACTCTGATCCGGCTCAAACCTACGCTCTTGATCAAGCTTCGAGACGATATCAGTATTCTGACCCAGCCCAAGCCGGTGCACGTCTTGTTCGACGTTCCAGTCCAAGTCACCATTGTGGACCATGTCAAGCCTCTGATTCAGCACAGCATTCCAGCCCTTTTCGTAGATCTCTGACTGGAGATCACGAGAACTCAAAAGCGAACCACGAGGCAGACAACCTCAAAGCAGCTCTGCATTCAGACGACAGTCAGGATGGCAGTGGGGACGCAGCCAAGGAAGACCATGACAAGGATGCAGTCCACGTGATTACTGTAGAAACGATCACCAAAAGAAACGAAAAGAGACGCGTGGAAAATGCGCAGAGCGGGAAGAAAGACGTCGCTGTCTTGCGTGCGGACAGCAAGACGTTTTTCGCGGCCATGGACGACCAACTGGAACACATCGAGAGGAAGAAACAGAAGCGGCCGCGGACACCTTACACGGATGAAGACCTCACCTGCAGAGAATGCAGCAAGAGGTTCGCGAACATATACCGTTTGAGGCGCCACGAGGGCTCGCATAGGGAGGACCGCCCTTTCCTGTGTGACATCTGCCACAAGGGCTTCAAGCAGTCCGGCCATCGCAATGAACACCGCCTGACCCATGACACCAAACGAAGGAGAAGCTTCTTGTGCAACCACTGCGGAGTGGTCATAGGCAGTCGGTCTTCTTTCCGCTACCACCTCATCTCACACCAGCACCTACTCGACAGCATCCTGGCCGGCGAAGAGGATATGCTGCCCGGTGGCGTTGTCTGCGTCGGCGACGTGTCCGAGCTGAAGAAAGGAAGCAACCTGAAAAGGGAGGCTACCGATACGCTGACCTCCGCCACAGCGTACACAGCATACGACTGCCCGCACTGCGATGACCGTTTCGCCACGGCGCAGAGCCTCAACAGCCACCTGGAATCGCACGAGGAGGTACAGCTGCGCTGTCACGTGCAGCCGTTCACGTGCGACCGATGCGGACGATGTTTCACGTACCGACACAACCTGGAGAAGCACCGCGCTCTGCACGTGAAACCCGAGAAATTCCACGACATGTACCGGCGCAAAGTAGAGGTGGGTACAGCCTCAGACCCCCCCCCCCCCCTCCCTGGCCTCCCTCCACCCCGCTCCTCACACACACAGATGGCGACAGATCCGTAGTGGCTAGGTAGTGGGACACTGGGTTGAGATTTGGTTCCTAGAACACAGGGAAAATTGCCAAGAAATTACTGCAAACTCCATGGCAGTAGCCTAACACTATTCAAGCAGTTTTACCATAACGATGGTGTCTTCTCCAAATCATGCGCATACTGATTAGCGATTTTTCTTCTTTTGTTGTTGTTGTTGTTGTTGTTGTTGTTGTGTTCCCTTTTGGGTTACCTGCATTAATCAGCATCACTCCGTGAAAAAAAGAAAAAAAGAAACATATAACGCACACAAATCTCCGGTGGAGATGTCTAATTCTGAAAAACAGCACATATAGTACCTGTTACCTGGCCATCTCTTACCTGTTTACTGACGTGGTGCATTTCTACGCTTGCTTTCAGGAGCACATTGCGAGCGGTAAACCTCACTTCAAGTGCGAGCAGTGCGGCAAGATTTACCTGCGGAAGGAGACACTGCGGAAACACGAGAAGGTTCACTCGGGCGTCAAACCTTTCAGGTTAGAACTGCACTATGATTTATCTCAGCATGCGATGTTGAAACATTATTCTTGTGAAGTTCTAGTTGTTCTAAACAACAGGAAAGTCGGGATGGTCCAGGTAGTAGTGTTTTGGACTTTGAATACCCGGATCGTGAGTTAGGATCCCGGCTGGGAACCAACTCTTCGTGTGGGTTGTTTTTTTTTTTTTTTTTTTTGCACTGTCCTTGACATCACACAGGGCTTAAAATCTTCCACATTTTGGCGGATTTCCACCTTTGGCTAAAAATACATTTCCTCCTCTGCAGGACTTAAAATCATGCCAAAATGCACAGATTGTAGAAAAGGAAACGGTAATGACTGCGAAGTGGTTACAAGTTAAGCAAATAAAAGCGACATAAAAGGGACAGAAACCACTTTACTTTCACAAAGGACGGCACATTTGTTCGTGTCCTGAAGAAGGCGAAAGCCGAAACGTTGACCCGTGCCGTCCTTTGTGAAAGTTAAGTGGTTTCTGTCCCTTTTATGTCGCTTTTATTTGCACAGATTGAAGTCTAAAAATATTCTTTAAAAAGTGTTTCCTCCTCAGAAGCACTTATAATCATGCAAAAATACACAAAATTGCACAGATTTTAGTATAATTTGTTAAAAAAATTCTGGGGGAGCATGGCACCTGACATCCCTTGCGTAACAGCAGACCATGTTAATGCCTGATCACACGATCATGTGGCAGAAAAAGACGCTCCTTCCCCCCAACCAAATTACCATTTACGTCGTACACTTGAGACGTGTGTGAACTCGGCCACCAACTCAAATCCATGACGCTCCTGCCGTTTTTCATATGACGGTAGACCTTGCATCTATGCGAAGGTTGTGGTAGCCAAGCGTTCGCCGAAGTGCGAAAGAGGTGGTGAAACCGTTAATGTTTCACTGGTTATTTTATTCCCCGCTTCATTGCTCGTTTTCCTTGATTCGCCTGCACTTTTCTCTTTGCCACAGATGCGATCACTGTTACAAGTGCTTCACCCAAAAGATCCACCTCACCGTCCACCTCCGTCTGCACACGGGTGCTCGCCCCTTCCAGTGCCGCTCGTGCCACCGGTGTTTCATGGACAGCACTGCGCTTGCGCGGCACGTGGAGAAGGACACCTGTCGCGAGGGAGGGCCGGTCAAAGTGGACAGGAGGCGACGCCGACGAAAGAAGCAGGTCACGGAGGAGAACGATACTGTGGACGGTAAGAAATAAACACGTTTTGGAAATCACCATAATAACAACAAACAAGAACGGTAATAACAAAAAATAAATATAAACCAGCGTCGGCACTGAAGTTTGTCCTCCACCCGACTATCAGCTTTCGACCTCCTTCCACCACGCACCCCATCCTGCAGCTGTTCTTAGTCCTGAAGTAGATGCCCAGTTGAGACAGGAGCTAATTGAAGTGTTGCTTGCAATTGTTCCTGGCACTTCTGTTAGTGTACATGTAGCTGGGTTTTTTTTTCCCGGAGACTGCTTAAAAAAATCTTTGGTCGTCGCAATTAGACAGCAGACAAGGGCGGTCGGTTTTGTTTTGTTTTGTGTTTCGTTTGGTTTGTGTTTTGTTTCCAACTTTTCCACCCCAAGACAAAGATTTGTAAAGATAGCCAATGCATGTTTCTTCTTCCTTTCTTGGTAGGCACGTCAACTGTCAAACCACTGAAGTGTGACAAGTGTACGTGGAGAGGAAAGCGGTCCGGAAATCTCAAGAACCACATGAGTCGGGCTCACGCTAAGTCATCCGACCTGAGTTTCAGACCGAGAAGGAGCTGCTCCAGTCGGTCCTCAGACCTGAATAAGCCTGAGCCTGTCGACGAAACTTCGAGAGATGTCAGTCCCTCTCAAACTGAGCCGGTCGGTCAAGGTTTGAAAGGGAGAAAAAACCGTGCCAGTCCGTCCCAAAACCACGTTAGCCCGTCTCAACCTGAGCCAGACGACGAAGGTACGACAGTGAAAAAGAACGATGTCAGTCCGTCTGAGCCTGAGGCAGGTCATCAAGGGACTCAAGAAGGAAAGAACTACGTCAGTCTGTGTCAACCTGAGCCAGATGACGAAGGTACGACAGCGAAAAGGAACGACTCCAGTCCGTCTGAGCCTGAGGCAGTTCGGCAAGGGACTGAAGAAGGAAAGAACTACGTCAGTCCATCTCAAACGGAGCCAGATGACGAAGGGTCGAGGACAAAAGAGAGCCACGTTCGTCCGTCTCAACCTGAGCCATCAGACCCGTATGCGATGACGACAAAGAACAACGACAGTCGGTGTGGACCTGAGCCATCCGACCTGGGTTCGAACACGACAGAGAACCCCCTCAGTCCGCGACAACCTGGGCCAATGGACCAGGGTTACACAGAACGCGAGAGCCACGTCAGTCCGTCTACGCTTGAGTCATCAGAGCAAGGTTCGACCACGACAGAGAGCACCCTCAGTTCGTCTCAATCCGAGTCAGCTGAGTCAAGCCATGTCAGTCCGCTTAAAGATGAACATCCCGGCCAGGGTTATAAGGAATGTGAGAGCCAGGCCGGTCCGTCTCAGCTTGAGCCAGCTAACCAGGGTGCGAGAGCGAGAAAGAAGCAACGTTCGAGAAAGAAAAAGAGCCACGTCAGACCGTGTCAATCTGAGCCAGGCGACCAAGGTTTGTTCGTGAGTTAAAGATCTGGGTTAAAATTCTTTTTGGTTCTCGATCTGCTGGATCAACAAAAAGCGATGGAACCAGATTAAGAATTAAGGAGTATTGCAGGTTCAAGTCTTTTTTTCTTTTGCAGCACACAGTACACGCGAAGTGCGAAGGCGATGCATCTCGATTAGCGTCCAAAGGAAGACAAGCTTAAGTGTGTATTTTTATTAGAGTTTCAAGGATGTGTGTGTGTGTGGGGGGAGGGGGGGGGGGAGATGGATGTTTGCGGGTCTTGTGGTTTCGGGAATACCTAAAACCGTGCCTGTCTGTGAAAGACTTGGTTTGCACTATCCACAGTCGCAGGGTTTTTAATAACACAGTCTGCGTTGATCCAGCAGATTTTTGGAACCACTTGACGTAGGTTATTTCAGTCACGTGTGCGGTGCGGGCTGTTGGGCTTACACTCGTGTGTGTGTGTGTGTGTGTGTGTGTGTGTGTGTGTGTGTGTGTGTGTGTGTGTGTGTGTGTGAGAGAGAGAGAGAGAGAGATTCTGTGAAAAAAAGGCAAACAAAAAACAAAACAACAAATACCAACCGTAATTCAATAACAACCGGTTCTCCTTGCTTCTGTCTGAAAGTTTGTTGTGTCCTGTGTTTTCTGTACAGGCAGTCCTGCACTTCATCTCAAGGAAACTGAACCTGACTGTGAACCCGAAACACTGGCGACCCACACAGCCACTGGGGCTTTCACTGGCGACACTGACCAAAATACAGTGGTGTGCGCGCTACAATTTCCGCTGTCTGCAGTAATACCAGCCGAAATGGCCACCTCTAGCTAGGAGGAAGCCGAGAGAAGGGCGCCGTGCTGGAGATTGTGTCATCATGCGGGTGGAATCGAACTTGTTTTTCGCTTTGCGCGAGGAAGTAGCCCCCCCCCCCCCCCCCCACAACAGGACACACACACGCACGCACACGCATTTCATGTATGAGCTCTTTAGTTCATTTGACGAGGGGATTTTTTTACCTTTGTTCTAACACGCCAGCCTCGCTCTCCCCCCCCCCCCACCCCCCATCCCCTTTACCACCCCGATCTTTTAACTTTGATGGAGAAAGTTTTCCTTTGAATATACGTTGAATGTGTTCACCTGTGCAGTATTACAAACCTCTTGAGTAACTGTTTCATTTGATGGATTTTTTTTCCAAGTGTTTGTTCAGTTGCTTACCTTTTCGTTAAGCCATTTTTCATGAAGTGTTCGATGTGTTTATTTGGATGAAATGGGTTCGTGTCGCTAGTTCGTTGATTTGCTGGTTACCTGCTTTCGTGAAAGTGTAAAGCCGTAAGGAAAACAAATTGTTACCGGTTCACATTTACTTGCAAAATGAATTTTGTTCTCGGTTACGTGTTTGTGATTAAAGTTAAAAATTGGATAAACACAGGTGTAAGATTTTCTGTTTATTTCAGTTTAATTGTTTTTTTTGTTTTTTTTTTACAAATGACCTTGTGCATCTCTAAAATCGGAACACACACACACACACACACACACACACACACACACACACACACACACACACACACACACACACACACACACACACTAAAAACCGTTTTGCACGACTATGTATGATATTCTCTGACTTCGGGGCAATGCACTGCCACAGCAATCACCCTGTACCACTAATACTGACTGAATCTAGTGAAAGAGTTACAACAGTAAGACTTTCTGAACAGGGACCAAAAGAAGAGAACACAAAAATCCCAAAACAAAACAACAACAAAAATCAAAGAAAAATAACAACAATAAAAACCCATATGAGTGTGAACCGGTTATAGGGGTCATCTGTATGATTTCGTGGTGTCTAGCATCACACAACCAAGACATCTGCACAGTGACAGCATCTCAAAGGAAAAAGCAAAAAAAAAAAAAAAAAAAAGCATGCACAATGACGCGGTTAATATGCTGAACGAGATAGTTGTTTCAACAGTCGTAGAATTATGAATGCTGGGTCCGCTGCCGCAAAATGTGAACAACAATGTGTCGCATGAAGGCCTCTACTAATCATCAAGATACAGTATTTCGAGCGTGCAGGCGCACTCACAGGCGAAACTGTCCCACAACATAATTTTGCCTCGTTAACGTGGAAATAGCCCGTTTAACTGAGATTGGCGAATGTTCTGGCTTCCAATCGTCTGGCGAGTGGCTCGAGAAGAAGAAAGATGGCTGACAGCAGTAGACACGCCCCAAGCGTGTTGAATACCGTCGTGTACGATCCGCTGACGTCACGAAGGAAACCTGAAATGACAAAAGATGTGCGAGTCTGTACACAACACTGACTCAGTGTGCCTGCACCACTTAAAAAACAAACAAACAAAGACGTAACTTTGAACAAATGATACAAACTGGTCTGCAGGGAAATATAAACATAGGAAATGCATGAGACGATACACCTTGATGCTAATTATCGAACTTTCGGTTACAAGCAAAGAAAAAAGCTTAAAAAAAACAACAACAACAAATCTCGATGACAACAAGGTTAGTAAGTTATTTAGGGCTTAACGCTGCGCAAGCAACAAAGACTATATCGCGGCTAATCAAGGTCCTCCGCCAGATTAAAATAAAAAGGAAGACAATAAAACAAGATATATAGATCTATCTGGTTGAAATGATAAACATGCTTCACTTCTTTGCACATCGAACATGTACATGATAGTCCGTATTCCTTGAAGAGTCCATATTTTGTAGAATAGATCTGACTCTTTAAAGAGGCTAAAGATGATGCCGGGGGGGGGGGGGGGGAACAGCCTGGAACAAAACGGTGGGTGGGTGGGTTTTTAGGTGTTTAACGTCCTTTTCCACCACGTGTGGGTGATATCAAAGACGGAGCAACGAGAGAAAGGCCTGCACAAATATTTGGCCCCAGCCGGGTTTCGAACTCGCGATCCGAGCATTGACAGTCCAGCGCTCTACCATTCGGCTATCCCGGCTCCCGGAACAAAAAGGTAAAACAAACATATATATATAAGTGCACGTATACCGAATATGGTGACTGACCAAGGAAAGGGTAGACGGCGAAAACGGGTACATCAACAGCCATCAAGACGAACCCGAACACCCTGGGGAAGCGCTCCAGTCCCACGAAGTCGATGATGATGAGCTGCATCATGGACATGAAGATGCCGCCCAGAAGACCGTAGACCACGGCCATGAAAACCAGCGCTGGCCACGTGTTGAAGTAGGAGCAGAACTGGAACGTCGTTCCCAAGATCACAAATGCTATGATCAACTGGGGAAAAAAAATGACAAGAGACATCTTTCCATGTGAGCAGTAGGGTCAGCGGTGTTCTAACAGGTAGCGCGTCGGACTTAGCCGCTGCGCTGCGGAACGGCCGTCACGGTTGTCACGATGAAGCGTGGGTTCGAGCCCAGGCTGAGCTTGTGATATGTGATACCGTTTTTTCCTGGCTACCGGGCTGCCCATCGGGGGTTTCTCTCCGGGTTATCCGCCCCCCCCCCCCCCCCCCACAAGCAAACTTGAAGAAAAAAAAAAAGTATTGGGTGGCGCTGCAGCGCGGCGACGCGCTTCCCCCGAGGGGAAGCAGCCCGAATTTCCCGAAGGGATAATAAAATAGTAAAAACAGAAGACCCCCCCCCCCCCCCAAAAAAAAAACAACCAAAAACCAACAACAACAAAAACTAGAGAGGCAAAAGCCTCCATGGCTCCCTTGTGACACAGGTCAAGGTCATTCACAAGAGTATGTTTGTAAAGCTCTTATCACTATCCATTATCATGCCAAGTAAAGTGTCTGGCGCTCTGAGTTCATGGCAATATTACAATTTTCCCCGAAACAGTTTGTATGGCCTTGACCTTTGGTCAAAGTCATTCAAATGAGATCTCATCAATGTCTATCATTATGCCAAGTTTGATGCCTCTAGTATTTGTAGTTCCTCCAAAACCAAAAACAGTAATGTTAAAATTCACAACAGACAGCTTTAATGACCTTGACCTTCAGTCAAGGTCATTCAGAAAGGTAGGTCTCATTGCTGTCTATCATCATAACTCGTTTGGTGCCTCTACTGTTTGTTGTTTTGGAGAAAATGCCAAGGTTAAAGTTTCCCAAAAAACGCTTGCATGACCTTGACCTTGACTAAAAGTCACTGAACACAGGTATGTCTGTAAAGGTGCTGCTAATGTCAATCATTGCACATATAGTTTGATGCTTCTGATTCTTCTGGATTCTGAGAAAATGCAAATGTAAATTTTCCCAACAGACTGTTTTAATGACCTTGACCTTGAGTCAAGGTCATTTAAGGTGGTATGTGTGCATAGGTCTTATCACTGTCTATCAGCAGGCCAGGTTTGGCGCCTCTGCTGTTTGTTGTTTCTGAGAAAATGCCAATGTTAAGGTTTCACAAAAATAGCTTGTACGGCCTTGACCTTGACACAAGGCCACCGACTACATGTATATCTGTAAAGTTCTTATCAACGTCTATCATCATGCAAAGTTTAAAACCTCTGGTGTTTGTAGATTACGAGAAAATGCCAATGTAAAATTTTCAAACAGAGAGCGTTAGTGACCTTGACCTTGGAGTCAAGGTCATTCAAAATGATATGTTTTGAAAGGTCTTGTGGTTGCCTATCAGCATGCCAAGTTTGGTGCCTCTGCTGTTTGTAGATTCTGAGAAAATGACAATGTTAAAGTTTTCTGCACACACACACACACACACACACACACACACACACACACACACACACACACACACACACACACACACACACACAGACGACGGAGGGTTAATACATAGACTCTCATTGTTACACAAGGGAGCCAAAAAAACCACAAAACAAAACAAAAACAAAAAAACACCACCAACAACAACAACAAAAAAACAAACAAACAAAAAACACAACAAACAAACAAACAAAACAAAACAAAACAGCACACACACACACACACACACACACACACACACACACACACACACACACACACACACACACACAGAGAGAGAGAGAGAGAGAGAGAGAGAGAGAGAGAGCAGCGTTCGAATTAAAGATACTAATGCTACCATTACTAGGCTTTGTACATCGAGAATTCTGTTTTGGAACCGTTGCGCTTGTGACTGCGCCTGCGCTTTCGTAATAGTCTATCTTAGATATTAGTAGAGCTCCGAATACAACACACTGACGTTTGATGGCCGTGAAAACGAGGAAAACTCAGCCGTCCGTAAACGACGTCCACCATGTTTCCCTTGTCGGCTGCTTGGTGAAACAGTCAGGGGAGACAATCGCACGAGTCGGCTGCTCGGTGAAAGGGGGCAACACTCTGGAGTCTAGGTATATATGTGTCCCAATAATGCCACCGGCTACTGCGTTCTGGCTTCAGTCATCTGAACGCAAGCCTGTCTGTGTATGTATTTATGCACGCGTCTTCGTGGTGTGATACTAGACACCATCAAAACAGCCCAGGGCCCGCATGTAAAAGTCGAGGTTAAGGAGTTTAGCCCCGGGTTAGAGTCTAACCTCGAACTAACTAGCTCTAGGGTTAAATTTTCTGGGGTTTGTTCTAAGGAAACAACCAGAGTGCTTCGTAAGTGACCATCATGACACAGCCACACGACATTATTATGGTTCATTTGAGTTATTACGTCTTTGTCCAAAATCGTGGTTCGAATTCTGGCTGGGGCCAAATATTTGTTCTGCCCTCTTCTCGTTGCCCCGTCTGTGATATCACCCATACGTGGTGGTAAAGGACGTTATCCTCCCAACCCTAACCTCCCTCCGTCTACCACTTACGTACCACTCATCTAACACTCGACTAACACTCATCTAACACTCGACTAACACTCACCCAACACTCGACTAACACTCACCATTCTCTGAGGCTTCATCCACTTCTTTTGCGCGATAAAGCCCGGTACAAGGCGGCTCACGATGTCCAGAGCACCAGTGATCATTAGCAGTAGCGCGCCATCACCAGCCGTCAGCCCCTTCTCCACAGCCAGGGGAGGCACGAAGGACACCGCTACTGAGACTCCCATCACCCCGAAGAAGTTGTAGAGAACAGAAAGCCACAGCATCGGGCTCTTCATCAGGGAAGCATCGAAGATTCCTGATAAACTGCTGCATATTTTCTCACACGCGTTGTTTTCACTCCCGAGGTCATCACTGGCTTCTTTTCCCGCGTGTTCGGCAGAGTGAGTGAGTGAGTCTATAGGGTTTAACGCCGCGTCTTCTGTGGAAAGTTTTGGTTGTGTGTTATAAGCTCCATAATGAAGAGCGGGTAGCGAAGAACTTGCAGCACCTAAGGCGCCCGCTGATACCACGATTTCGTCTGAGGCTGTCCGTTTGGGTGGTTTCGTGTTGAAATCGCCATCGACATCCATGTTAAACTCGTCATCCAGCATCGTTTCCGAGTTCCTCAGATGAACGGTCGGTGGCGGGAAGCGCTCGTGTTTGTAACAACCCTCGGAATAGGTCCTTGGTCGAAAAGGATCAAGAGACGTTTGGTGTATCCGCGGTTTGTAGATTGGACCCCGCACAGCGTTTTCTTCCTCCAGTTTTGTACTTCGTGTGTTCTTTCCCTGCCTGAATAGTGAACTCTTGGTACGTTTCTCCTGCTGTGCATCTAAAGAAGAATTCATAGACGTCGGTGCAACAAGCACAGACCCGTTTGTATCGTTACCTGCTTTAGAGTAACTGGGACTCTGTGTATCTTTCATTCGATCCGAAAAAGACGCCTGAAAGTCATCGTCTTCCGTGTACAATTCCCCCTGTAAAGTCCCGTCTTTCACTAAGACAACTTCAGTGTCTGACGTAGTCGCCTCCAGCAGTGGATCCTCCGCCCCACCCTCCTCCCCAGACCCCCCACCACCCCCAGGCTTATAGTCTGTAGGGGGAGTGAAGAAGCAGGCCAGGACGATGTTCTGGGCGAAGATACCGGCCATGAGAAGGAAGGTGCCTTGCAGTCCGTACTCATCCAGCATCACCTGAGTCACGTAAGGAAGGAACAGGCCGCCAATGCTGCCACCTGGTAGGAAAAAAGATCGAAAGTTACAGCAGTCTGAAGTATGTACTGTATGTATGTAGATCTGTGTGTACACACTTGAAGGTATGGCGCACATAATCCGTCGCTGCGGAGATGCTCAAGTCTGCTATATGAGACAACAATGACTGAGCCATGGACGTGGTTAAAACCATCATTAAGTCCAGGCATCACAGAAAGTAGCTACAGCAGCATCCACGTTAAAACAGACCGGACCCTGCTGTCCAGAGCAGGTGGCAATCTTCAGGCTGAGGACAGGACTCAACACACTGAGCCACCATCTGTACAACAAGTTCCGCATCGGCTAGTCAGATCAGTTTCCCTGTCAGACCAGTAGCCAGACAACAGAATATCTGTGGACTTTGCAGCTTCTAATATTAGAGAAATACGACTGTCTTTGAGCGTACGGTCCATTCTTGAAGAGACTGGGAATCGAAAAAGCTGGAGAAAAAACCAGCCACCAGTCAGTGCCGTCTAGTTGGTCCTCAGTCCACAACCAAATAACGTCGTCAGATCAGTATGCGCTACACTTCTAGAACAACTTACACGCTGGCTAGAGTCACCACAATGGTCTCAGATGCTGTACCGTGCCCCAGGTGACTGATGCTGATGCATATTTGATGAAAAGTTTTCCACACGCTGTTGTATGCCTGTCGTAAGTATTGAGACTTTAAGGAGTGGACGTGAAGAACAGAAAGAACGTGGTTGAATACAGCGTTCATGAAATGGCTACTTTCAGACATAACACTGCATATGGGGGCGGTCGGTGGTCTAGTGGTTAAGAGACTTGTCACCAGTGCGAGAGGTCAGGGGTTCACGGTTCGAGTCCCACTCGGAATTTTTCCTTCTCGTATGTGGCACTGTTCATTCGGGCCGATCGTCGGGGGTTCTCTCCAGGTACTTCGGCTTCCTCCCCCTCTGCTTTGGAAATGTTCAGCCCACCAAATTTGAAAAATAAATGCAATTCCAAATTCCGAAATTTAAATAGTTCAGCTGACCCTTCCGCACCACGTGATTGTAATGTGTTTATATGTCCAGTTTGTGAGAGAATGCGTGTGATTCACGTGAGCGTGCGTGTTGGGTTCAGTTCGCGGCGCTTTGAGCCGATTCATGAAATTGGGTAAAGCGCCTATACAATACTCATTATTATTATTATCATTATATGACAGTTAACACTGACCTGTGTTGGCTATAGCAGCAGCCATCGCCCGCCTTTGGTCAAAGTAGACACCGAGTAGCACGAGTGATGCGCTGTAACACATGGCGAAACCGATTCCTGCCACAGAACAAAAACGAGTTCTCAGCGTGCAGACAAGGACGGAAACTACCGATAAGCAGCTTGGGTGCTAAGAAAATTCCGTATGACATAATTATAATAATAATAATAATAATAGTATTGTTATCACAGAGTACGAACTCATGCTTCACCCTCACGGCGGTGACGTCCATTCAGCACATGACGGCACCTGCGACAGTGAGACGCGCCACCTGCTGAGGGTGGGTGGGTGGGTGTTTGGGGATTTAACGTCCTTTTCCACCACATAAGGTGATATCAAAGACGGGGCAACGATGAAAAAGCCAGCACAAATATTTGGCCCCAGCCGGGATCGAACTCACGACCCGAGCATTAGAAGTCCAACGCTCTACCATTCGACCACCCCGGCTCCCCGCCACCTGCTGAACCACTGTTCACCTCAGTGAAGTAATGTCGACACTCACCTACAATACCGCCGTAGCTAACGACGAGCAGGATGATAGAATCGGTGAAGAAAGCGGAGATTTTCCCCGCTACAGCAATGACGCCGCCCAGCATAACGATGGCTCTCACAGACATCAGGTTCAACAGGACGCCCATGGCCACCATTGCTGCCAAGACGGTACAATTAGTCAGTCTATCAGTCAGTCAGTCAGCCGGTCGTTCAGTCGGTCGGTCGGTCGGTTATCCGGTCGGTCGGTCGGACATCCGGTCGGTCGGTCAATTGTCAGTCAACCGGTCGGTCGGTCATCCGGTCGTTCGGTCAGTCAATCAGTCAGTCAGTCGGTCAGTCAGTTGGCCGGTCACTCGGTCGGCTGGTGGGTCGGTCAATAGTCAATCAACCGGTCGGTCGGTCGGTAGGTTTGTCGGTCGGTCGGTCAGTCAGTCAGTCAAACCGTCAGTCATTCAATTTGGAACCGTCGAGTACCCGAAGTAATGTCTCGAAAATGGGTTGTTGCAGTTGTTTTGGGTTTTGGCTGATAGTGATTGTGGTTGTTGCTGTTTGTTGTTTTAAAAAAAAAAAAATATCTGGACACATACATGTCATACATAGTTTATGCAGATATAGTTAAGCTAGAAAACTCTGTCTGTCTGTCTGTCTCTGTCTCTCTCTGCGGTCTCTCACACACACACACACACACACACACACACACACACACACACACACACACACACACACACACACACACACTGACACACACACACACACACACACACACACACACACACACACACACACACACACAGCCTGCTGTACCACACCAGTGACACCAGATGATCCAAACATTGTGCCTAAAATGAGGGACACCATGTAGGCAGGGGCAGTGAACTCTTCTTGGATGGCCACAAACAGCACACCAAGGGACTTCATATAACCGATACAGTTCAGCTGAATCAGACTCAAGCCTGTAACACGAAACAGACCAACACAATATCACGAAGATGGCTCGTACAATCAGCTAATCAGTTAACCAATTTGCCTAAAAACTCACTCACTCACCCAGTCAATCAGCTAATCAACTGTCAGTTCAGTCGATCAATCAGCCAATATAATAACAAGTGAGTATCGTGTAGGCGCTTAACCCAGTTTCTTGAATCGGCTCAAAGCGCCGCGAACTGAGCCCAACACGCACGCTCACGTGAATCACACGCATTCTCTCACACACTGGACATGAATTACACATTACAATCACGTGGTGCTCAGCTATTTAAGTTTCGGAATTTAGAATTGCATCTTATTTTCAAATTTTGTCGGCTGAAAATTTGCAAAGCAGAGGGAGGAGGAAGCCGGAGTACCCGGAGAGAACCTCCGACGATCGGCCCGAATGAACGTCGCCGTGAGCATGCTTACTGCATGGAAGTTTTCTTGTAGCGCTATACAAATGGCCAATCATCATCATCATCATCAAACGTAAGCTGGCCTCTGTGAAGGTAAGGCAGCTCGTTTAAAGCCTCTATGAACTTGTCTGGCAACGTCGTAGAAAGATTTTCATCGAAGTCCAGTGCTCATCGTCATAGAAATGTGCCTCTAAACGGGCTAATTTCATCTTTGCTGAGTCAACTTATCAAACTGAGTCAAACAGTATCGCTCGTGAGTGCGCCTCTACGCTCGAAATGCTCTGTCTTGATGATTAGTACAGCCCATGATGCGATACAATGTTGTTTACATTTTGCGTGCGCGGTCAAACATTTAATTCTACGACTGTTGTTACATTACTGGGCCCGTATGTAAAACTCGAGGTTAATTTAACCCACGGCTACGGGCCTAACCCAGAGTAGGACAAAAGAAACCCCAAAACAATATTAAATTAAAAAATAAAGGAAGCGAAGAAAGAAAGACACAAATCCTTCTATAACGGCATGGGCACTTTGCTGGAATGGACCCGCTTCCTGATTTAAAACAACAACAACAACAACAAAACAAACCCTAGAGCTAGTTTAGTTCGAGGTTAGACTCTAACCCGGGGCTAAACTCCCTAACCTCGACTTTTACATGCGGGCCCAGAAGCGCTCAGTATGGTCGCTGCGTCATCAAGTAGGCCTATAAGCTTATGTGCGCTCAGTGCCAGCATCACAGACGCTGTCACTATCCAGGTGCCTAAATGGTGTGATGATAGATACGACGGAAACAGCTCAGAACGATCTGTGAGCATAAAAATGGTCGCATTATCGCCTTTGATACTGCATGTACTCACAGACGAGAACGACCCATGACCAGCCCTTGTCGACAGGGTTGAAGAGGGTTTGCTTGCTGCCCGGGCTGCTCGCAGCCATCATTCCATCATGACGGTTCTCTGACTCCGGCTGGTTCCCCATCGTGCTGCTGACAACAGAAGCCCTGCTGGTTTGATTACCTACACAAGAGTGCGCGTGCGCGCGCGCGCGCGCACACACACACACACACACACACACACACACACACACACACACACACACACACACACACACACACACAGAAACACACGCGTACACACACATGCATCAAGACACAAAGACACACACACACACACACACACACACACACACACACACACACACACACACACACACATGTTGAGTCCTACTTACCCAGCTTTCAACGCTGCACTTCAGCTAGGCCAATGGTCCGGTTGTATGATGCTTTGATCGTGTTCCCACAGCAGATGCTGTCAGCCCATGTCACCTAAAACGGCGCCATTTACATCATAAAAATCGAGGCTGGGTTCCACGCCGGCAGGCACTACCGAAACAGAAAAAGATCCGGAAATGCCAGCAGCTGTGACTGTACGTTGACCTTGTTTTACTGAAAGCGTGACACTGCATTGTTTATGCCAGTTATCTATGTACCGTAGACCTGGCAATGCGAGCATTCTAGGTCTACTTGCCTACGGTTTAAGCAAAGCTAACTCTTGAGTTACGCCGAGCGGATCGCTGTGCTAGCTAGCATGCTCAGGAGCTTGCTAATCCGCTCGGTAAACTGAAACAAAACAAAAAAAGTCTCCTTTCTGCGCATGTGCAGCAAACATCATCCAACCAAGTTTTGCGATTGGGACTGAAAAGGCTGACTCGAAATTTGTTTACCGGCCGAGTATCAGTCCTGGGCCCGCATGTAAAAGTCGGGGTTAGGGAGTTTAGCCCCGGTTTAGAGTCTAACCTCGAACTAAACTAGCTCTAGGGTTAAATTTTCTGTTGTTTTTTGTTTTAAATCAGGAAGCGGGTCCATTCCAGCAAGGTGCCTATGCCGTAATAGAAGGATTTTTGTCCTTCTTTCTTCGCTTTCTTTTTTTTTTATTTAATTTTGTTTTGGGGTTTCTTTTGTCCTAGTGTGGGTTAGGCGTGGGTTAAATCAACCTCGAGTTTTACATACGGGCCCAGGATGACTGCCATCGGTAGCTCTCTGTTGTCTAACAAGAGTTTTCCTTCAATACTGTGCACATTTCTGAAGACATGCACATGATTCGGAGCCGTATGTCACGTTCTCATCGGGAGACACGCAGCTGGTGGACGCCGCCATCTTTGGTCAAGCGACGCTCGCTAGCCAGACCGATCTCAGTACAGTAAACGGGGAAGGTTTTGAGATTGACAAAGACGTGGTTCCTTTTTGCTGTGGCAATCCGTTACCCTTACAAAGCCTAGATTCTGCTAGACATTACTCCGTAATCAAAGGATGTTTCGTGAGGACAGAACATGGGAGAACAGAACATGAGCGATAACATGGTCTGGTAAAATAAAACCCAAACAACAAAACAAAAAATGATTAAAATAAATCATCTCTTAAGCATGTATTCGTACATGATTAGGCATAGCGCTTACAGAACAGGGGGTGGGTGGGTGTTTGGGATTTTGACGTCCTTTTCCACCACGTGAGGGTGACACTAAAGACGGGGCAACGAGAAAAAGGCCAGCACAAATATTTGGCCCCAGCCGGGGTTCAAACTCACTTACAGAAGAGACCCCCTCCCCCCAAGAAAAAACAAAATAAATTTTTAAAAATACAACAAGAAGCAAGCAACAACCCCCCCCCTCAACCCCCCCCCCCCCAAAAAAAAAAAAAAAAAAAAACACCAAAAAAAAACAATAACAAAAAAACAAAAAAACAAAACAACAACAACAAACAAACAAACAAAACAATCCTTTACACTGTTACACATCTCCCAGTATTCATGGGTACATTCATCTCTTGATATTTATTTATACAAGATGGGCCACAACGCTCACACCACAGATCAAAGGAAAAGAGTATGGGAGTCATTGTCAAAACTTCTTGCAGTCACTCATCTCATTATTTACTGGTACAAGTTCGGGCACTGCGCTCTCAGGTCAGACAAGAACAAGGTGCGGGGGTCGTTGTAGAACTTCATGTAATCGGGGGCAGCCGGGTGACCCGGAAAAGGATCGTACAGCGCCCCGGTCCCCGTGTTTCCCCAGCAGTTGTTCCTCCACGTCAACAGGTACGCCACGCGTGCGCTGCTGTTGTCGTCGCTGCCGGTGGTGGTGATGTTGGTGGTGGTGGTGGTGGTGGTGGAGGAGATGAAGGGGTACAACAGGTCTTCAGTGAAGAAGGTGGTACGGTTGAAGAGACCGGAGGATGGTTGTACGCCTGTTTCTGCCAGGATGGGGATCTTGCCTCTAGCTTCGGCATCCCGAACCGTCTGCACACGAAATGACTGCGGGTTACGGGAGTGACTTGCTTGGTTAGTTGGGCTTCCCCGCTACAAGGGTGGCTGGAGATCGACGGCCCTAACAGGCAGGTAATGGGAAGACGGGGCAGCTACTCTAATTGAACAGTCCACCTGAACACTATTCAATCCAGCATATTTGATATATCCGTGACTGTGACGGACAAGTTACACAAACAGATCCCAGGTGCAGCAGCCAGAGGAGAAGGAATACGCGCAATTTTGTGCTCCCGCCTAGTGTAGGGGGTCAAACTCAAACCGATCCGCCCACATGAAATGCTACAGCAGTGGACTAACTAGACTAACAGAGAGTGTAACAAAGCCTAAGTCATTTCACCCAAAGGCAGCCTGCAGAGCAGAGGCGTGCAAAAAAGGCAATGGCCGGCGATAGATCCTGAGAGTGTAAAAGGCATATACTTGCTTGTAAACCAAACCCACATGGAAACAGTCACAAAGACGACGCTGGGCGTACTTTTTCTGAGAGATGGGATGGAGTTCCTATGGGCTTTTCCGAGCGCAGGGATACTAACTGAACTGAACATTATTGGGCACGTTTAGTAGGACTTCGTATGGAGGACTTCGCTGAGAAGCGTAACGCATTTACATTAGGCTTACACGGCAGAGGCCGCGAGCAGGTAATACGCTGCGAGTAGTTAATGGTACCCCTAACGTGCCTAATTTACATGTAAATGGGTTACGCTGCTCAAGAAACGAAGTCCTACTAAACATGCCTACTGTGTTTGCAATATACAGGATACATCTGCAGAACGTGTGTGCGTCACTTGGCGTTTAGTGTCATACGTCTGTCTCCGTGGCGTCATTCTTGTTGGTGACGTAAAATGATTCCGTCTGGGAAGTTGGTTTTGACGTGAAAATCAGAATATCACCAAATTAAAGACTACGGGGCTCCGTAGGAGTACCATAATCTTTGATACCACCTTTTCAAGTGCCCGCTTGAGGAAAGGCCCGTGCAGCTGGGGCGGCAGATAACAGTCAGTGCCCAGAATATCCACCACGTCGTCCCCAGGGTACAGGTCCATGTCCACATCGGTTCCTTTACAGTCAGGAGCGAACGCGTACAGGAAGTTGCGAACACCTTTCAAAGAACAACACTAAAATGTATAGGTTTTGGTGAAGACAGGGGTGTTGTTGGTTAGGAATAGATAACTAGCTAACTTAATGAATAGAGGAGAAAAACCGAATGCTCAAAGTCTCTAAACTGAGTTAACAATCTAACCAAAGATCTTGGAAGCATAGGTCTTTGATCTAACTGTGTAGGAACTTGGCAACCGGTTTGGACTGCTGTCAGTCCGGACAGACTCTAGATCCGCTACGCTGTAGAGTCTAGATCTAAAGTCTTTGGTCCGGACGACCCTGTCATTTTCAAAGAGGGTTGCCCGAACTAGGCTGTTGTTGTTGTTAATTGGGGTTCTCGTGTGTTGTTGTTGTTACGCCTGACCTTTTTGATCCCTCAGATAGGTGACCGTCAGACGGAAGAGCTGTTTGATTTCATCTATAGTGTTATGGGCGTCATTGTTCAGTCCCCACCAGAACCAGTCTCCATCCGCCTCGTGCCACAGTCTGCCGGCGCGGAGGAGTACAATCAAAACCAACACAATAAGGCGACTGAAGAAACACAAGAAGTGGTTTCATAGGTAACGCGTCTGACACTAACCGCGCTATTTTCATGTTTAATACGGAAAAGTAAGTACACGCCCCGCTTTCCTAAAAGAGTTCTGCCCATTTAGTTGCTGCTTTTAAAAGCCTTAACACCTTACCTGAGGTCAAGAACAGATGACATAATAATAATAATAATAATCCCAACATGTTTTTGAACGGTTGTACTCGCGAAATATACTATCTTAATGATTAGTAGATCCTATAAATGCGACACAATGCTGTATAAACTTTGCGCGACCGGTCAAACATTCAAATTCTACGACTGAGCGATCTCGCTCAGCTCTTATGTTAGAAGGGTCGTCCTGTTGGCTAAATGCCAGCCTTTGTGATGCTGTCACTGTGCAGGAGTCTACGTGGTGTGATGCTAGACATCACGAAAACGGCACAGAACGATCTGTGAGCGTAAAAATCTTAAATATTGGGCCTTTAACAGCTGCGTCACTTGAACGGTCGTCATCGCTCTCACGACTCCCGGGCCCACGTTTTTACAGGCCTCTCTCTCTCTCTCTCTGATACGTGGCAAAAGAACAACCTTGATGAACAGCAGGTCACTGAATGGAAACAACATATTGGGCTTTTGACTGAAATCACTCACGGTGCAGATTCCATAAAAAACACACTACATGCACTATTTTATCTTTCTCCTAACATACTTAGATATGATATGTGTTCGAACAGGTATTGCGTTACCATTGCGAATAAGTCACCCGTACGTGCACGGGTGCGTCATAATTTTCTGATAATGATAACAATAATAGTACTTATCTAGCGCTTATTCTCACAGGAAAGCAACTCATAGCCACACACACACACACACACACACACACACACACACACACACACACACACACACACACACACACACTACTGACATGCCCAACCCGGCCTGATGCAGATAAACAATTGCAGTCAAAGGCACTGAAACAATGGCAGACTACTTAAGTGTGAAAGGCCTGACGGAAGAGGTGGGTTTTCAGGTTCGATTTGAACTCGGACAGTGTGGGAAGGTCACGAATTTCGACCGGCGGCGAGTTCCAGACATTTGGGGGAGGAGGAATGAAACTGAAGGAGCGTTCGGCGGAACGAGGTGGACATACCTAAGAATGATGGGAATCAGACGCCCACGACTGTCCATCCTGGCCTTGCTCCATGCCGCTACAGCGTCCAGGTTAGACAGGAACTGGTGGTGGTGGTCTCCCCCTGGAAGGATCTTCTTTACGGAGTGAAAAATATTCCCGTCGTCCCACTGTTAACAAAATATTAAAGTTATAACCGTTTTCATTGTTGTTGTTGTTGTTTGTTTGTTGTTGTTGTTTTTACAGCTGACTCTTTTTCTGAATGTTCAGATGCTGGATAGAGGAGGTGAGTGGCCGCGCTCAACCGGTTCAGCCGGAGTTGAGCGTCCCGATGGTTCTTCCGGTCAAAATGTTCACACGCAAACTCATTTGCAGGTGCCATATGTCTCGCCGTACACATGCTCACATTAATTTCAGGCATAGGCAATGAAGATCCCATTCAATACGGGAATGAAATTTAAGTGGATACCACGCTTTCCTAAAGAGTTCTGGTCGTTTAGCTGATGCTCCTAAAGCCTTAATACCTTAACTGTGGTCAAGGGCAGGTGACATAAAAATAATAAATAATAATAAATTACATTTATACAGCGCAGTTCTTGAAAAAAAACATCAACTCACTGCGCGTTCACATAACACTCACACGATCATAGTACACATCCTAAAACAGCAGGCACCACGTTACATGAATCAGTAAAAGGCAAGTTGAAACACGCTGATGAGTTTTAAGCTCTGATTTGAAATATGACAGAGAAGGTTGTTGTCTCACGCTAGCAGGCAGCGAGATCCACACTTTTGGGGTGGTAAACCGGAAAACAGCGTTCGCCAAAGGATTTCAAATTTCTCAGGAACTTTGAGAAGCTTTTCACTGGATGAGCGGAGGGTACGCGACGGATTTTAGGTGCAGATAAGGCCGGAGGGTACCATCAAAATGACGATACGCCAGAACTACCATATGTCTCGCCTTCGTGTACACGTGCTCACATTAATTTAACGCACGGACATCGAAGATCCCATTCCATACGGGACGGAACCGTAGAATGAAAACTAAGTACACACCACGCTTTCCTGAAAGAGTTCAGGCCGTTTAGCTGATGGTTTGAAAGTAACTAAAGCCCTAATGCCTTAAAATTTAATGAGGTTAAGGGCAGATGACATCAGAACACTACGCATGCAGGGGAAGGAAAGGGAGGGCCGGAGGGGGGGGGGGGGGGGCAGGGTGGAAGTGTCCGTGCCGTGAACATGGCGACGCCCTTTCCGTGGAATGAAGCCCGCGTCTCATTCCGTAACGGGGATACAAACATACCAACATCATTGCCAAAGCGGACGTTGTATTGCGTCGTGGCTAAAGAGACTCAATAGATAGCTTACCGCCACGTGATACTACAAAAAAAAAAAAAAAAAAAAAACAGTATTAATTGTAATGAATAGATATAAAGTCGCAAACACAAGTAGCATCACCAGCTTCATTACCAAAGAGTTGGCAACAGACACTCTCAAAAACTGTTTATTCCTGCAGGTTACACAACATGTGCAGCGTAAAGCCGGCTCTTAACTGGGCACTGCGGAGCGCCACAGTGTTGTCCACAGTTGTGACACAGTTGTGATTTGGGGGGTTTCCGTCGCTGTGGCGTCATCGCAGCAACCTGGATTTCAAATAGCCACAAATGTGACTGTGGTTTCCACAACAGATTCTGAATGGCTGTACTACGTCACTCGGCGTGCAAACCGTGCATGGCGGACAGTGCATCTTCATCTTCTTCGTTTGTCACCGAGCACCGCTGTTTTCAGTTTTGTAGTTAGTAGACACACCAAGCGCAACGACTGTGATGTGCACATGTGTGCCCAGTTAAGAGCAGGCTTAACACTAAACCAGTGACTTACCCACACGTGATCCGTGCCGTTTCCCGTTGCAAGATTGGGCATGTGGAATGACATAGTGATGATAGCTCCCCGCTCGTGCGCCGCGTGCATTAAGTAGGTCATGGCGTCCTCCTGGCTCGTTCCGATCATGGCCATCTCGAAGCCCGTCAGGAAAGTCGTGTGTCAAGGCGCATGGGTCACACAGCTCGTCAGTGTGGTTCGCCCTTGCCATCTCCGACTAATTAATAATAATAATAATAATATACTTGTCGGCATTGTAACAGTTCTAACCGCTAAAGAAATACAAACGTACAGAACAAAATAACAACACACGAAATGTGTGCGCACGCACACACACACACACACACACACACACACACACACACACATACACGCGCGCGTCATCAGTTCAGAGCGTGTGCATTACTACACATATACAGAAATAAGGTAATAATAAGAACATATAATAGAGAGGCATATGAAGCAATCTCTTTCATCTCGAAATCACCCATATTTTCCATAAAATGTGGTACTGTACTGTGTTTTGTCAGTACTTGGCAGAGGAAAAGGGCGTGGCTTTGGCCTCGAGGCTTGTCCAGTTGGGTCGTCTATTGTGACGTCAGCGCTCAAAGCTGTGCGCGCGGACGTCAAGGTGAACTATCTACCTAGAAACTCGGTACTGGGCGTATGTTCGCGAAAAACCTAAAGTTCCTCGTTAGTTCTACTTACTGTGTATTCCCAAGCGGCCATCTGTCCTTCAGAGTTTGGTCTCAGTTCGTATGGAGGATGTCCAAAATGTGTACCGGTGAAAGTAGGACTCATCTTGCCGACCAGAACTTTACTCTCATCGCGAGCGATGGCTGAAAGAACGTCGTACAGAGTCCGGGTCTCCGCTGTGACGTGTGGATCCACCGGTGCTGCGATGACTTCACAAAATAGTGACGTCAGAAGAAGGATGGAGACTATTAGTGTAGGCATGTTTGAGTTGTTATTTTGTTTTGTTTTTGTTTACTTCCGAGAGCTCTGTCCTTCAGGCAATGATGTAAATCAAGAGAAAAAAAGCACAGCAATGAAGACAAGCAGTTTGGAGTACCGGCCTCAGTCCCTCTAATACATAGAAGGCCTAATCCTGTTTTCCTTTGTGACTTGTGTATTTCTGCGATGACCCGGTTAACTCTATTGTTCTATCTTCTAAACTGTCACAGATTTTGGCATTAAGTCAGTATCTACCCTTGCTCTTTTCGCGTCTTTCTTTGTGTGCTCTTTTTCACTCTGGCAAACAATATCGTCAAATATAGACCCTTATCTGTGGAAATAGACTACTCCACTCGGCAAGTCGCGAGGCCAATAAAGCCCAGCCCCTGTACTCTGCCGTGTATTGGCAAAACACAGTACGTCCATGACGTCATTTTATGGGAAAAGGGGTGATTTCAAGATGAAAGAGATTGACGTAATGGCTTTTTCCCCTCAAATGACGTCAATGGACTTACTGCTTTCTTTCCACGTGTCAGTCAATGTGCTGCCCTATTTGAAGTGTCTGGCAAGAAAGATTGCCAGACCATGCAATGTGTCGTGCTCGTTTTGCCATGGCGCGCGATTGGCTGAATACCGGGGACTCGCCCCTTCTGATTGACAGGAGTGGAGTCGTCAGTTCCTGAAGTTCTCCTTCCGAACAACAACCGGTACCAGAAATTTTAGTGCAGTTGCCACAAGACTAAAAGGGCAGGGGGAGGGGAGGGGGAAGGGAGATATAAATATCTACTGACAAAAGGTCGAGTACTGTACGTGCTTTCAGGTCAGATAAAAATATGGTTTGGGTGTCCCTACAGAAGTTCGTGTAATCAGAGGAAGCCACATACAGACCTAGTAACATAAATAATTGTACTCATACTGTCGGGCATTGTGCTTTTAGATCAGAAAAGTACATGGTATGAACGCCATTAAAAAACAAACAAACAAACAAACAAAAAAAACCTCCTTGCATTTAGTCAGCTATTGATATCTGGTACATCGCTCACAGAACAGACGAGAAAACAGTAGGATGGGGAGGGGAGGGGGGGGGGTGGTAATGTAAAACATCGTGTAGAGAGTCATCTCTAAATATTCGTTAGCACAAGTTCGGGTTCCGCGCTTTCAGGCCAGAGTAAGTGTTTGGGAGTTTAACGTCATTTCCCACCACATAATGGTGGTATCATAGACGGGGCAACGAGAAAAAGGCCAGTACAAACATTTGGCCCCAGCTGGGATTCAAACTCACGACCCGAGCATTGAAAGTCCAGGGCTCTGCCATTCGGCAACCCCGGCTTCCTCCTTTCAGATCAGACAAAAACAAACTTCCCTATAGAAGTTTAGGGGACGCCACATACAGAACAGACCTCTTAATGCAGGCTCTAACACCTATGTCACACGGGAGTGCGGTTAGTCCGAACAAACAGTGAACATGGTGTTACTCCGTGTTTCTCGTGTGACATGCAGCTACAACATACCTTTGCCCTAAGTTTTCTGGAGTTTTGAGCTGTTTTCCATGTTTGTTCGAACAAAAGCGGCACACGTGTGTCATGAGCCAAAACATATTTATCCTCAGTCCAGCAGCAGTAATGAGGGATCGACAGAACTCTGTGTGTGTGTGTGTGTGTGTGTGTGTGTGTGTGCCACAATTGCTGTGTCTTATTGTTCTCTCTGGCATTACTTTCATACCATTTTCTTCTCTTTTATCTTGTTTTTTTCTTAATTTTGGTAACGCTTAGAGCTCGCCGAGTATAAGCGTGTGGGTGGGTGTTTGGGGTTTAACGTCCTTTTCCACCACATGCGAGTGATATCAAAGACGGGGCAACGATGAAAAAGCCAGCACAAAGATTTGGCCCCAGCCGGGAATCGAACTCAAGACACCATCATTGGAGTCCAACGCTCTACCATTCGGCCACCCTGGCTCCCCCCCCCCCCCCCCGAGTATAAGCGCTATATACACTAGTAGTAGTAGTAGTAGTAGTAGTCTATTTCTACGACAGGCTAGCATCAAGGAAAAGAACATGGTCTAGGGGTCTTTAAAACATTCTGTAACCAGCCATTTCTTAATATTTATTGGTACATAGTCAGGTACAGATAATTGTAAAACTTTTTGTAGTCACGAATCTCTTATTATTTACTGGAGGGTTGGGTGGGTGGGTGTTTGGGGGGTTTAACGTCCTTTTCCACCACCTACGGGTGATATCAAAGACGGGGCAACGATGAAAAAGCCAGCACAAATATTTGGCCCCAGCCGGGATACGAACTCACGACCCGAGCATTAGAAGTCCAACGGTCTACCATTCGGCCACCCCGGCTCCCCTATTATTTACTGGAAAAAGATCGATCAGGTAAAGATAAGTACAGATAATTGTAAAACGTCTTGTAGTCACTCAAAGAAAAAACGAAACAAAACAACAACAACAACCTTTGCACTCTAATATTCACAAGTACATTCATCTCTTGATATTTATTGATACAAGATCGGCCCGGCTACGACACTAACGGCTCAGATCAAAAGGAAAGGTTATGGGAGTCATTGTAAAACTTCTTGTAATCACTCGTCTCTAGTGTTCACTGGTACAAGTTGGGGTACTGCGCTCTCAGGTCAGACAAGAACAAGGTGTGGGGGTCGTTGTAGAACTTCATGTAATCGGGGGCAGCCGGGTGACCGGGAAAAGCGTCATACTCCGAACCGGTTCCAGTATTTCCCCAGCACTCGTTTTTCCACGTCAACAGGTACGCCACGCGTGCGCTGCTGTTGTCGTCGCTGCCGCTGGTGGTGATGTTGGTGGTGGTGGTGGTGGTGGAGATGAAGGGGTAGATCAGGTCCTTGGTGAAGAAAGTGGTACGGTTGAAGAGATCGGTGGCCGGTGCTACGCCTGTTTCAGCCAGAATGGGGATCTTGCCTCTAGCTTCGGCATTACGAACGGTCTGCACAAAGCACGATTACGGTCAGATAACTCGTGTATACAGAATATAGCCACCGTTCTGGTGGAGGGAGTAGCGGTGAAAGACATGCGACATACATTTCATGTTTGATCCAAGATTCCACATTCAAGATATTTCATCATTAACACACAAGAAAATGTCTACAACGACAGAATATTTTCGGGAGGACAATCGATCAGAGCGCACGGCAAAAAGAATGGGACACACTTTGGTGAAGAACAGCTGTGTGCGTTTAAAAAAAAATGCTGCTGGTTGAGTCGCACAACAGATGATTTATTTAACCGAGGCTACCATGGCGTTTGTTTGTTTGTTTGTTTTACCATGTGCAGAATTACGCTGGTACGAAAACCACGCTCATTTTCCGCTGCGGGTGGGGGCAGGTGGGTGTTTGGGAGTTTAACGTCCTTTTCCACCATATACGGGTGATATCAAAGACGGGGCAACGATGAAAAGGCCAGCACAAATATTTGGCCCCAGCCGGGATACGAACTCACGACCCGAGCACTAGAAGTCCAACGCTCTACCATTCGGCCACCCCGGCTTCCCCATTTTCCGCTGAGACTGGTGTGCGGCAAACAAATCTCGCCGCTTTCCTGCCGCGTGCGGCGCCGCCACCGCGCCGCCTCCGCGCCGCGCATATGGCTTCAGTCATTATTTGTTTGTAAGATTTTGATTAGCAAATTTACCGCTGCCGCTACCGCACCGCCACATGGACACCCCTAATGCACATGGCACACTTTAGGTATTCGCACAAGAGGCAAGCAGAGTTTATACCTTTTCCAGGGCCCGCTTGAGGAAAGGCCCGTCCCGCTCGGGTTGCAGATAACAGTCAGTACCCAGAATGTCCACCACGTCGTCCCCAGGGTACAGGTCCATGTCCACATCAGTTCCTCCGCAGTCCGGAGTGAACGCGTATAGAAAGTTGCGAACACCTTCCGAACGAAAAGCAGTAGTTTGTAGCACAGACAGTGAGTAAATAAATGAATATGTCAAGATAAGCTCAACAAACACAAACGACAAACTAAAACTGAAAATCCACCGAGCTGGGCATTCTGACCTCTCACTGAAGCAGTATTTGTTTCCAGTCTTAGTGAAGTCATCCTAAATTATCCATCTTCGTCAGTTTTTTTTTTTTTTTTTTGGTGCTGTCTACATTGCTACAGACTTTCTGCTGGAGCTAATCATGGAAACACGGCATCCTGTCAGATTACCTCCCCTTAGAGCGAACGCGTACAGGAAGTTGCGAAGGCCTTAGGAACGAAGAACAATCATTCATAACACAGAAAAGGAATAAATAAATTAAATAATTAATCAATAGAGGAGAAAAACGGGACGGTTATGTGTCTAGTCTGAGTGAACAATCCAACTTAGCGAGGGATTTGCAAATCCGTTGGATTGCTGATTTTTGTTTTTTTGTTTTTTTTTTTTGTTACTGTTGTTGTCGCTGTTGTCGTTTGTCTGTTTGTTTGTTTGTTCGTTTTGCCAAATAACCTCTGACCTTTCTGGTCTCTGAGATAGGTGACGGTCAGACGGAAGAGCTGTTTGATTTCATCTATAGTGTTGTGGGCGTCATTGTTCAGTCCCCACCAGAACCAGTCTCCATCCGCCTCGTGCCACAGTCTGCGGTCGCGGAGGAATACAAGGAGAACAGCAACAAGTAGTAAAATGTAAGCAAAATACCAACTAAAAAGATGAAGAAGCAGGTTGGGTAGTACGTAACTCATATTTCAATACAGCAAAAGTACAAATAGATGAACTGCATAGGTGGCGTTGCATCGCGGTGACGCGCTTGTAATTGTCTCCATATCGAGAGGGGTGGAATCCCGACAGAGTCAAAATTTGTCAGCTCGATAATAGCAACGACAACCACAAAAAGCTAGAAGTTTGCACATGTTGATGTAATGGTGTCATGCTTTTGATATCAGAAACAGCCCACATCGGTCCCTGATACCTGGATTGGTTAACTCGGGTTTGTTTTTCTGGTTTGTTTGTTTGTTTTGGTTTGGTTTTTACAGGTATAGGTACCTGAGAAGAATGGGAATCAGGCGCCCACGACTGTCTAATCTCGCCTTGCTCCACGCCGCTACAGCGTCTAGGTTAGACAGGAACTGGTGGTGGTGATCTCCCCCTGGAAGGATCTTCTTTACGGAGTGAAAAATATTCCCGTCGTCCCACTGCAGGCGAGTAAACAAACAAATAAATAAATGAATAAATTTACATTATGGGTAGAGGGAAGAGAGTGGCGCCGTGAAGATGTTGGAAACGGTTGTGGGGGGGGGGGGGGGCGATGGCGCCGTGAAGATGGTGCTCTCCCCTGGAGGAGCAGCCTGCATCGGTTTACTTTACTGATACTACAAACAAGTATTAACTGAAATAAATAGTTATAAAGTCAGCAAACACCAATTCGTACCTCACCAACTTTATTACCAAACAGTTGGCAACAGACACTCGCCAAAACTAGCTGTTTATTCCTGCAAGCTACACAGCATGTACAGAGTAACACTAAACCAATAACTTACCCACACGTGATCCGTGCCGTTGCCGGTTGCTAGGTTGGGCATGTGGAATGACATGGTGATTATAGCTCCCCGTTCGTGCGCCGCGTGCATTAAGTAGGTCATGGCGTCCTCCCTCCTCGTCCCGATCATGGCCATCTCGAAGCCCGTCACGGCAGGGAAGTCGTGTGTCAAGGCGCATGGGTCGCACAGCTCGTCAGTGTGGTTCGCCCTCGCCATCTCCGACTGATGATAACGGAGATCATGATGACAATACTACGACCCTAGTACTACTACTGTTACTACTACTACTGCCATTCACTGTGTATTGTGTGGGTGCTTTGCTCGATTATTTTTTTAGGGAGCCGGGGTGGCCCAATGGTAGAGCGTTGGACTCTCAATGCTCGGGTCGTGAGTTCGAATCCCGCCGGCTGGGGCCAAATGTTTGTGCTGGCCTTTTTTCTCATTACCCCGTCTTTGATATCACCCTTATGTGATGGAAAAGGACGCAAAACTCCCAAACACCCACCCACCCTCGATTTTTTTTTAACTGGCTCAAAGCGCCACGAGCTCAACCCAACACGCACAATCACAATCACTTGAATCACACGCATTCTCTCACACACTGGACATAAACACATTACAATCACTTGGTACGAAGGTTCAGCTCAGCTATTACGGTTTAGCGTTGCATTTATTTTCAGATTTCACATTTTCAAAGCATACACGCGGAACTGAAGGGTCACTGCAGAGTGACATAGTAAGCCGTATATATATATATACAGCGTCACGATCGACACGCAGGTACGCTTTTTTGAAAGTCTTGAGTGAACCGGGACTGGCCACGACAAAAATGGCGGAAGTTGCAAAGGGAACCCATGCCATACTGTTTACACGTGTAGATACGTGTTGTAGTTCGCGAATCTTTGTCTTCTTTGAAGGAAAAACTATCGTATTTATTCAGGGTACACGACCTACAAGTTTTCAAATTATAAAATCGACCGACCCGCCTACCTAATATTACTTACTGTGTATTCCCAAGCAACCATGTCTCCTTCCAAGTTTGGCCTCAGTTCGTATGGAGGATGTCCAAAATGTGTACCGGTTAAAGTAGGACTCATCTTGCCGATCAGAACTTTACTCTCATCGCGAGCGATGGCTGAAAGAACGTCGTACAGAGTCCGGGTCTCCGCTGTGACGTGTGGATCCACCGGTGCTGCGATGACGTCATATAATGACGTCACCAGAAGGACAGCGACTTTTACTGCTACATGTAACTGCAGCATTTTCAACTTTCTGTTTTGTTTTTGGTTTCTTCCAAGACCTTTTACCTTCAGGCGGTGCGGATCAAGAGAAAAAAAATCGAGTGTCACAGACACTGTCCGATCGGCCACTTTCCTTTATATAGTCCTCCTGTACGCTGTAATGACCCCGTTCATTCTTTTATCTTGTGAACTGTCACAGTTTTGGGCATATCTCTATCCACCCTTGCTATTTTTGCTTCTCAGTTGCTTTGGTGCCCTTCTCACTTGGGCAGACAATAGCGACCAATATAGACCGTTATCGGTACAAGTTGCCGGGCGAAGGTTTGGTTCGGACAACGGTCGGTACAAGAAGTTGTGGCTCGTTGAAACAGGGCTAAAACATGGGGGTGGGGAGGCGGAGGAGAGAGGAACACACACACACACACACACACACACACACACACACACACACACACACACACACACACACACACACACACACATACATTACACACGTGTAGGGATTTCCGCCAATATAATTATTAACGTCTGCGTGTATGGATATCTGGTGTCGTGGCTGTGTAGATTTACACGATCGGCACCGCAGTCACGGGCCTGGTTAATGTCGGAATAATTATGACTTGAAGCTTGGAATGCTGCCCTGTCACGTAGTCTCAAACCACATTGACCTCCATAGCATCATGCATCTTAAAAATTGCCCTAGCTTCCGAGCCCTCCGTGAATTCAAACCATGACCTGTGAGGAATACCACTGAAATCTGACTCACGTAATTTCACCTCAGGCAGTTAATACGACGAACGCAACAGCTCGGTTGTACACATTTTTATGACCATACGAGTATTAATATGAATGTGTGCTCTCGTCGCTTGAGTTCATAGATTGAATATGACACCAGACAAAACTCAGGTGTTGCCTGAATGATGAAAACAACTGACAGTATATGCCTACAAAGAAAAACAGTGAACGTCACAGCTCTCTCTCTCTCTCTTTCTCTCTCTCTCTCTCTGGTCATTTGTTTTGTATTTTTTTCCGACCGAAGAACAGTCTTTGGACCAAGCCGGAAAATCACGTGCGCCCTGGCTTGGTGACTGTGCGCAGACTACCTCAGGTCTGAGGTAGATTTTACGGGCTAAGTGCATAACTGAAGCAGACTTAAACAGCCTCGAAATTAGCACGCACAAACTACACGAAAGTGGAACGCAGTCTGTGACAACAGCTGAAATAATTAGCCTGCTTTATGCTCAGTCGCGGTTTCAAAAGTCGTCCTTCCCGCAGTCCCCAAGCTCCCCCTCCCCTACCCCTGCCCCCACCCCTACCCCCAGCCGCACGTAGGCATAAAAGCATCTGTACAGCTGTTCTGTTTTCAAGTGTGGGGTGTTGGTACGCATTAAAAGCCAGTAATTTGATCCACATGACCCTGTTTCACCTAGTGTCACAGTCACCTACAAAGCTGTGCATCGCGTGGGTTAAGTTGGAGTAGGGGCGTCTTTGGTGAAAACATGAGAGTGCGTTAGTATGCTCTACGAAGGTCTGAGGAAAAGCGGGTGAATTGGAGATCGGTAAGAAAGTGTGTGTGTGTGTGTGTGTGTGTGTGTGTGTGTGTGTGTGTGTGTGTGTGTGTGTGTGTGTGTGTGTGTGTGTGTGTGTGTGTGTGTGTGTGTGTGTGTGTGTGTGCGTGCGTGCGCGCGCGTGTGTGTGTGTGTGTGTGTGTGTGTGTGTGTGTGTGTGTGTGTGTGTGTGTGTGTGTGTGTGTGTCTGTGTGTGTGTGTGTGACCGAACGCGGACCGAAAGCTGCCACGTCTGAAAACACTTCAAGTAATGACTTTTTGAGAGTCCTCGCAAGGCAAAGGCGGAAAATAGTTACTGTCAGATGACGGCCGTAAACGCGAGCACAATAAGACGAAAGAGTGTGCATCACGATTCAACCCGCTTTATGCCAGAGTACACTGTCGCTCGGGGAAGCCTTCCGTAATAATTCAGCATTGTCCAATGAATTTGCAGTCAGTCATAACATGGTGATGTCGTGTAATTGTTTTAACTCCTCCCCCAACAGTTGCGAATCTCATCTAAGACAAAAGAACTGGTTTTGGACCTCTCGAAAGGTTCAGCAGGTATTTTCCATCCAATTGTCGTCAATGGTGAACCTGTAGACGTTGTGGACCGTTTTAAATACCTCGGCACACACATAGACAACAAGCTCACTTTCCAGCAAAACACTGATTTTATTTTTAAGAAAGCGATGCAGCGTCTCTTCCTTCTTAGGAAGCTGCGTAGTTTTGGCGTTAGTGAGGGTGTGCTGGAAAACGTTTACAAGAGTCTCATTCAAAGTTTGCTGTCTTTCAATATTACAGTATGGTTTGGCAACCTCAGTGTCAAAAACAGGAACAAGCTTGCTAGAGTTGTCAACCTTGCCGGTAAGATCATTGGCAGACCCCAGGACCAGCTTGGGGAAGTCTACAACATGTCAGTTCGAAGAAAAGCTCTTGCCATCACAGCTGATGCTTCGCATCCATTGCACCGTCATTTTGAAAGATTGCCTAGTGGTAGGCGTTTTAGAGTTCCCGTGTGCCATAAAAACCTGTTTAAAAAGTCGTTCCTACCCTGTGCAATAAGTGTGTTGAATTCGTGATGTTTTATTCGTACGTCATTCCTTGACGAGCTGTCTTTTACAAATGTTTTAGTCATATAGTCTGATTTTACTACTGTTATTACTGGCGTTTTTATGTAAGTTATTAGCTCTGGTGCTGCTGCAGCTGGAGGCATGAGAGAGAGAGAGAGAGAGAGAGAGAGAGAGAGAGAGAGAGAGAGAGAGAGAGAGAGAGAGGCAAGAGAGAGAGAGAGAGAGAGAGAGAGATTTTATAAGCCAAACTCCTTGAGTGTCTTCATGATTTTTACGTGTCGGTGAAGCCAAAGACAAATTTCCTTTAAGGACAATAAAGTTATCTGTATCTGTATCTGAAAAACTGAATGCAGCTTACGCGATCTTTTCTGAGGAAAAAAAGCTTGCTTGCTTGCTTGCTTGTTTAACGTCTTTTTTTCACCAAGGAAGAGTAATATCAAAGACGGGGCAACGAGAAAAAGGCCAGCACAAATATTTGGCCCCAACCGGCGAGGAAAAAAGCACTGAGGAATGTGCTAAAGATGCAATTCCCGCACACTGTAGGTATGATTTTGGTTCTCTATTTGCGCTGGTCGCCAAAAGCCACTCCTAAGTACTTCTCTAAGCTTTTCAAATAGGCCCTTTGAGTTGCAGCGCAAACGTTAAAATAAAGAAAGTTGCCACTATCAAGATTTATGAAAGAATCTCGACAATCGCTGTTGAATCAACGATTTTGCGTCTCGTTCAACAAAGCCAAAGATCTTAAATTTAGGACCTTAAAAAAGGATCTTTGATAAAAGGTTTCTTTAAAAAAAAAAAAACTCTCTCTCTCTCTCTCTCTCTCTCTCTCTCTCCCCCCCCCCCTCACCGTGCTCATGCGATAACTTAGTGTGAGACTCAATAACCCACGCTTTTATGGTACTGGAGTAAGCTGGTACTGCTCATATGGTCATTATCGAACAGCTTGGCGCGACGAAGGTCGTGTTAACAAGTCACATGACTAAAGTCGGTGTGTTCATAGGCTTGCGACAGTAACAACTACACTGTACCAACAAAGTCAGCAGAATTTTGTTTGTTTGTTTGGTTTTTTTCACAGATGATGAAAATTCGCAAGTTGAACCGCCCATAGTAGTCCCGTTCATAGGAGGAGGGACGAGACAGCCGAATGGTACAGTGTGGGATTTTCAATGTTCGGGTCGTGAGTTCGAAGCCCGGCTGTTGCCAAACATTTGTGAGGGCCTTTGCCCCTATGCTCCGTTTTCGATATCAAACACATGTACTTGGTGGAAAAGGACGTGAAACTCCTATACACCCACCCACCCACCCACCCCATTCATAAGAGCTTTTGAAATTCATGTACCGCGTCACTTGCGACGTGTAATGATGCGTACAGGGTTGCAATCGCCCATGATTTTTTTTTATCCTTTTGAAATTTTGGTTTTAGCTTTTGTTGCTGTTGATATTTCGGGGAAATCAATCATTGTACGCTAAGTACATTAAAAACCTAACTTTTTCCCCAACTGGAAACGTTGATTCAAACGGGCTGATGATCTCGGCATAAGTGATTTTTTTAAAAACTGAAATTGAAAATTCAAGCTGTAAATATGTAGAGTATTGAAATGAGCCCGATACACACCTCCCGAGAGCCTCACGTGACAATGACGTCGAAGGATTTAACCGTTCATGAGACAGTCAGAAACTGTGAGGTCAGTAACTACTTCGAAACAGTATTTTGGAATAGTTACATTCCTAGGAAAGGTCTCGCCAGGTTTTTAAAAAAAAAAAAAAAATTCGATTTTGATTGGTTTCACCTACACCGAGAAGGAACGCGGAAAAAGGGAGATCACTGTCTTTTGAAATTTATTGATTTATCATTTCATAAAAAAAACTTTTCCTCTGTGATAGTGGTCTCCAATAAAAAAAAAAAAAAAAGTTATCTCCAAAAATCGCAGGTGATTGAGACCCCAAAAGCACTTTGTATGCGGGCCGCCCTGTCGAGGAAACTATATGACACTCAGTGGCAGTAACAACGGTCGATATGCACGAATATCATAAACACACGCGTTACACACGAAGTGCAATCAAAATGAACGCGTGTTTGTCCGGTGCTATTCCGCTTTAAAAGTAGCACAACCAGAGCAGAAGTGTTTCCAACGGACGTGAAACTGAGAAAGGGGCCTTTTATCAACCAGACGACTTTGATTAACGCGTTACTATGACGACTGAAAAGATGTGAGCATGCGCAGATTTCAAACACGGTTTTGCCGCGCGTGAGGGCAGTCGTCGTCGAAACTTTAGGAGCACCCGAAACACTCGCGCCCATTTTGAATGCACCCTGTGTTACAGAGAAACTAAATACGCCCGAGATTCGTCATACGGTCGACACACGGAGCAGGATGGAGGAGCAGACGACAGCAAAGGAACGTCCCGCCCAAAAGACAGCCAGCAGCCCTGAGAGCAAGAGAATTCTACACAACCCTGTGGACAGGGGATGGTCATGGGTTGTTCTTGCATGTGAGTACAGAGTATCATCTTGTGCAATAAGTAGTGATGATGATGATGATGATGATGATGATGACGGTGACGACGACGACGACGACTATGATTGTCATAATCATAATGGTGGCCGTGGTGGTGGTTATTCAAAACCAAATTACAGGTCTGTATTCCTGACGGTAACTAATGATTTTCCTTTTTGTCTTTTTTTGCTTACTTTGTCCTTTTTTTGAGTGGATTATGTCAGTGATAGGTGTTTTTTTTTCGAATCATACGGTAGTTTTCTTTTTTTACTTACTTTTAGTCTCGTACCCAGCATGTGTGAGTGTGTGTGTGTGTGTGTGTGTGTGTGTGTGTGTGTGTGCGTGCGTGCGTGCGTGCGTGCGTGCGTGCGTGCGTGCGTGCGTGCGTGCGTGCATGCGTGTGTGTGTTTTCTCAGATTCTGGTACTCCAGTTGCTTTTTTGCTTTTCTTTTTTGTTTTCCTTTTCAAATATGGAAACGAATTGAAACTATTTTGGATTTTGTATGTGTATTACATTTAGCTTAGCAAAAACAGGTTCGAAAGTTGGACCTAAGTAGCGCCTTTAACCTATTCCTTGGAAAATCAGGTCAGTCGGTCAGTCAGTCAGTCTTAAGTGTCAATCATGCGTAACAGGAAAAGACACACTTGGCCTCCATACAAACGACGAAGAAACAGAAAACATGGCCCTCGATTAGGTGTGGGACAAATTGTTCACTCTTTAAAATTCCATTTTATATATTTTTTGAACTGAATTATTATTTTACTTAGACAGTTGACACAAACATACATACGTAACTAATACATATACGAATTCTACAACAGACTGAAGTGCACACATGGAACCTCATACCCCCTCCCCTACCCACATATAGCTCCTTGGACGGGTCAAATCTATTCTATAAAATTATAGACACCTCAAGTAATACGGACTATCCTCGACCTCTGTATGTTCGATGTACAAAGAAGTGAAACGTTTTAATCATTTACACTGGATAGATTATATATATATATATTTACATCTTGTTTTATTGTCTGTCTTTTTATTTCAGTCTGGCGGAAAGGACCTTGACTGATTAGCCGCGAAATAGTCTTTCAGTGTTACTTGCGCGGCGTTAAGCCCTAAAGAACTAACTGACTACCCCTACTCACACAGACACCAGAGCACCCCCCCCTCCCTCCAGCCCCCAGTATACAGTACAAAATAGCTATATAAAAAAAAGAGAGAGATCATTATAGTGGGAACCTCCCCCCCCCCCCTCCCCCCGCTCCGCTTCCCCCCTTTTCATTTTCCTCTTTATACAGTGCGAAAAAGTTTGGTGAATGCCTGAGCCAGATTCTAAATCTGAAGTTGCCGCAGTGAAGCCACACAGTACAGTTGTATATTTTCATGTGTTACGCCAATAAGCTGTTGTACCGTCCGCTTTTGCACCACTGTGGTTGACAGCTGTTAGGATCTGCTTATTCACTGAGGGTTTTTTCACTTTTTTGCGCTGCCGACAGACAATATGCGGTCACACTTGACAAGCCGTGCTCTGGCTCACCGTTTATTTGACAAGGCCCTGTATGCACTTGAAGCGCCAGCATACTCTCGAACTATGTCGGTGCTTCTGTACCCTGTCCGTAGCACTGAACTGAACCTGGACAGAATACTTGTAGCGCCATTGTCCCCAGCCTTTCTTACAGCTGCAGCCAGCTGTTGTAGTGCCAATGCAGTTGTTCGGCCAGTGCGCTTGAACCTTTCTAGTGTGACTGTACTTGTTAAGAGTGGCTGTGACCTTTTACGTGTCTCTGCGGTGTCTAATTTTGAGAACCGTTGTAAATGTGTCAGTGTCAAGAATTTTTCACTCCTTAACTGTGGTACCAGCGGCATTGTTGTATTTCTGGTATCAGTTGCACTGTGTCGTCAAGTCGGCGCTTAGAGCTGACTCGAACGAAGGTATTTCCCACATAAATGTGTGTGTGTGTGTGTGTGTGTGTGTGTGTGTCTCTCTCTCTCTCTCTCTCTCACTCTGTGTGTGTGTGTGTGTGTGTGTGTGTGTGTGTGTGTGTGTGTGTGTGTGTGTGTGTGTGTGTGTGTGTGTGTGTGTGTGTGTGTGTGTCTCTCTCTCTCTCTCTCTCACTCACTCTGTGTGTGTGTGTGTGTGTGTGTGTGTGTGTGTGTCTGTGTGTGTGTGTGTGTGTGTGTGTGTGCGCGCGCGCGCGCGTGTGTGTGTGCTTTACTTCGAGTCAACCCTCTCAGAACACACCTAATCCACCCAGGGCACACCAAACCCACTCCCTTTGCACTGACACTAAATCCACTCTCATTTCATCGAGTCCACCGGCTAGACACCGAATCCACATTCTTTCTGCACACTCAATCCACCCTGTGCACACCGACACAGAATCCACCCCCTACACACCAAATCCACCCTCTGCATCGTCGAGTCCACCCTCAGCAACACTGAATCCACCCTTTGCATACCGGATCCACCCTGTGTATGCAGACTGATTAATATCCGGGGATATAATAATAATAATAATAATAATGACATTCTTATATAGCGCAGTATCCCCATAAGGTGAGCTCAAGGCGCTTCACAACATCGGTCAATCTAAACTAATGAAACAAAAGTATGCAACACGTACAGACACAAGACAGACACACATGCGCGCACGCGCGCTCACACACACACACACACACACACACACACACACACACACACACACACACACACACACACACACACGCACAAAATCTGCCACTCCACCAGCAACAGGGCTCAGAATGGGTCCAGATCTGTGGTGAAACTAGTCGCAGGACAGTCTGAACAAGGTTTTCAGTTTGGCTTTGAAATCAAGCAAGTCAGATGCATTACGAATATGCATAATTATAACTGTATCGTTTCATTGTCAACCCTTTCATTTTCACAGGTATGTGCCTGATTCAGGTCAACTGTATCGGACTGCTCAAGTCGTTTGGAGTGCTGTTCGTGCCTATCCAGAGACAGTTCGGCTCACCTGCCTATATGGTGTCTCTCATTATCGGGACCCAGGCTGGAGTATTTGGTCTCACTGGTGTGTGTGTGTGCGTGCGTGCGTGCGTGCGTGCGTGCGTGCGTGTGTGTGTGTGTGTGTGTGTGTGTGTGTGTGTGTGTGTGTGTGTGTGTGTGTGTGTGTGTGTGTGATTTCCTCACAAGTGTACGCACTAGAAAGTAGAAAAAATATCTCAGACACAGTGTATGAAACATTTACCAGTGGAGAATCAATTTCTCGGGGCTTTTTGTTTGTTTGTTTTTCTTTTTGTTCTTTTTTGTTGCTGTTTGTTCATTTGACTGTTTGGGGAGTTTGTTTTTGTTGTTGTTGTTCCTTGTGTGTGTGTGTGTGTGTGTGTGTGTGTGTGTGTGTGTGTGTGTGTGTGTGTGTGTGTGTGTGTGTGTGTGTGTGTGTGTGTGTGTGTGTGTGTGTGTGTGTGAGAGAGAGAGTGTGGCGTTGTTGTTGTTGTTGTTGCTGTTGTTGTTGTTTTGCTGCATTTACTTTTTGAATATTTGAATATAATCAACACGAGTTGACTGTTCCGCTGTGTTGAAATTCAAGGTATACTTAAATATTTACGTTGTAAAAATCATGATACTAAAATACATTTCAAAAACAGTTATCCATTATGAAGCGCATTTAATAGCGTCATGTTGTCTGTCTCCACAGCTGTAGTGGCACTGAGTATTATGATGAAGCTGTTGTCGGTGAGGGTCATTGTCATGGTCGGCGGAATCACACTTATGCTAGGACAGGTCTCCGGCTTCTTCCTCGATTCCGTCGTCCTTTTTATCATCGTCTATGGCGTCCTCCTCGGTAAGTCCGTCCCCTCCCATCTCCCCCTTCACCCGCGTTAACCTTACCCTCATACTCAGCCACCACCACCATTCCCCTCCCTCCAACACAAGCTTTGAGAGGTGGGGTTCGATGATGGAAATCAATACTGAAATCCGATTTTCACACACACGCGCGCGCGCGCACACGCAAGCACACACACACACACACACACACACACACACACACACACACACACACACACACACACACACACACACACACACACACACACACACACACACACACACAACAACAACAACAACAACAACAACAACAACAATAAAACTTTACCATCGTTTAGGTCAAACGGGTTGCGTGTGTGCAGAATTATTTATGGAAATTTTGCATGTTGCAGGAATCGGTTTTGCCCTGTGTTTCGGCCCATCCCTCGTTCTGCTAGGGGTCTACTTTGAAAAACGCCGAGCTGTAGCCGCCGCCGTTGCTAACACAGGTTCGGTCGGTCAGTGTGTGTGTGTCTGTGTGTGTGTGTGTGTGTGTGTGCGTGCGTGCGTGCGTGCGTGCGTGCGTGCGTGCGAGCGTGCGTGCGTGTGTGTGTGTGTGTGTGTGTGTGTGTGTGTGTGTGTGTGTTTGTTATATCAAGAAAGTATATAAACGAATTTTTTTGTTTTTTAACAAAAATGAAGTACTCTATTTTCAGACAACATCATAATCACGCCTACAACTTTGTATAAGCTTAATTATCAGCAGTGCAAAAACAGCGTTTTCCTGTACTTCTGAAAAGTCATGGCCACACGCAAGACACTCAAATTGTTAAGCTGGCGTTTGTTGATGTTTGCTGGACTATTGTTGTGTCAAATAACAATCCCTTTTACGCAAAGAACAAACGAAAAGTTTTGTTCTCCTACCACCTCTACCCCCACCCTCACCTCCCCATCCCCCACCCCGTCGTCACGTGTGTGTTCAGAGTACACAGTATACATGCTACGAGTATAGATCTATACCTACTGTGTCGTAATGTCCAATCTACGACTGAGTCAAAAGGTGCAATTTTGGGGACATTGCGGTTTTGAGTAATAAAGGGGAGATCACTCGCTGGTCATGAAGCTGGAAAATGGCTGCCTTGTTTCCTTGGCGTGTGTGCGCTCGAAATCCACTTGTCACATGAACAGTCCCAACCATCGGTCGTCTGCATGGTGTCAGAAGAGGTCTTCAGATGTTCATCTATCAGACTCAGTGCATCGTTGAACCAACATGGCGAAATTCAACCCTCCCGATCCGTTTGACTTTTCGAAACCGGCCACATGGCCTGAGTGGAAAGAACGCTTTCAGAGGTACAGAATCGCAACAGAACTCACTCGCAAGACAGGTGAAGTGCAGGTTAGTTGCCTTATCTATGCTATGGGGCGGGAGGCTGACAAGATTTTCGCATCTTTTGTCTTTGATGCGCGAGAAGATGGAGCTGATCCGTCGAAGGATTATGCAACCGTTTTAGCCAAGTTTGATGCACATTTCATTCCCAAGCGGAATATTATCCACGAGCGTGCTAAATTCTACAGTCGACACCAACATCAGGGTGAAACTGTTGAACAGTTTTTGCGCACACTTCATGAGCTAGCAAGCACTTGTGAGTTTGGTGTTAACGAAGAAGAGACAATTCGTGACCGCCTTGTTTTGGGCCTGCTTGATAAGGACGTTTCTCAGAAACTTCAGTTACAGGAAACCTTGACCCTGAAGAATGCTGTTGATACAGCGCGCCACCAAGAACTCATCAAATCGCAAATGGTGGAGCAACAAAGCAAGCACCTGGATGCAGTGCAGCAAAATGGGCGTGGCTACACCCATTCTTTTAGAAACAGAGGGCAGAAAGGCAGTAGAGGAAGGGGAAGGTACCCTCCTAGTCCTAGAGGGCCGCCACAGAACACTTCCAGCAGTTGTGGAAATTGTGGAAAGCGCCATGATCCGGGCAAGTGTCCAGCCAAGGGCAAGCGTTGCAGGAAATGCAATAAACTTAACCACTATGCAGCAGTGTGTAGGTCACAAGGGGTCAACACAGTCATTGCCGACACTCAGAACGACAGCCCAGAAGAGTTTCATCTCGGCAGTATGACTTTTTCACAGAACAAAGAGCCTGAGCCTCCTTGGAGAGTTTTGCTGAACTTTTGTGGTCGCCAGACTACATTTAAAATTGACACAGGTGCCGATGTTTCTGTCATCACCAAAACATGCTATGATAACCTGACCCCGAAGCCAGTTGTCCAGAAATCGTCTGCGACTCTGCGAGGTCCAGGCGGGGTGATACAAAATAAAGGCGAGTTTCAAGCGACAGTGATTCACAGGAACAATACGCACTCCTTCAGATGTTTTGTTGTCGACTCCGACACAGAAAACCTACTCGGTAGGGACGCAGCTGCTCGTTTGAACCTGATTCAGCGTCTGGACTCTCTACAGCCTGACCCGCTGTATGCTGACCTTGACCAGCATCCTGTGAAGTGTGACCCCATTCACATCACATTGTGTGAAGGACATACGCCATACTCAATCGCTACAGCCAGGCGAGTGGCTATTCCCCTTATGGACAAAGTGAAGAAAGAGCTAGAAAGACTAGAGTCTGCAGGTGTGATTGAACCAATTTCTGAAGCCACAGACTGGTGTGCCGGCATGGTGCCCGTTTTGAAGAAGAATGGTACTGTTCGCATATGTACGGACTACAAGCAACTGAACAAAGCAGTCAAAAGAGAGAGGTACCAGATTCCTACTCTAGAGGACATTCTTCACAAGTTGAAGGGCTCGTGCATTTTTAGCAAGCTTGACGCGACATCTGGATTTTTTCAGTTGCCGTTGGACGAAGAGTCGTCCAAGCTCACCACCTTCATCTCTCCGTTTGGGAGATATGTGTACAAGCGTCTACCGCAGGGCATCACTTCAGCGCCAGAGATATTTCAGAAGACAGTCGAGAAGGTCCTTCGTGATGAAGCGAACACAGTCTGCTACTTCGACGATATCTTGGTCTTCAGTTCCAGCAAGGCTGAGCACGAGAAACATCTCGGCACAACAACGCAGAAGCTTCGTGATGCAGGCTTCAAGTTGAACCGCGACAAGTGCACGTTCGAGAAAGAGGAAGTGGAGTTCCTCGGGTACCTGATTAGTGGTGAAGGCATACGTATTGACCCTAGCAAAGTCCAGGCAATCACAGACATGCCCGATCCCGAGGACGTTGCAGATCTCCGTCGGTTCATCGGCATGGTAAACTTCTTGGGCAGACATCTTGACAACCTGTCGACAGTCATGCAGCCACTTTCTCAGTTGTTGGAGAAAGACCGTGTTTGGCAGTGGGGTCCACAACAGATTTCCGCAGTGAAGAAGATCAAGGACATGATCACAACAGCTCCAACACTATCATTCTACGATCCGTCCAGACCGACGATCGTCAGCTCCGATGCCAGCAGTTTTGGCCTTGGGGGCGTCCTGCTCCAGCAGCAGAAGGATCATTCCTGGCGTCCAGTCGCCTACTGTTCCCGTACTTTGACAGCCACAGAGAGGCATTACGCTCAGATTGAAAAAGAGTGCCTTGCCGGAGTGTGGTCTTGTGAGAGGTTTAGCCGCTATCTTGTTGGACTGTCATCTTTTGTTCTGGAGACTGACCACAAGCCTCTCGTGCCCTTGATTAACACGAAAGATCTCGTAGACACACCGCTACGCTGTCAACGCATGTTGCTTCGACTTGCCAGGTTCAACGTGCGAGCTGAGTACACTCGAGGGAAGAATATGCATGTCGCCGATGCTCTCTCGCGCAAACCTGTCACTGTCGGTTGTGATCAGAACATTCAGAACGACATCAACGAGCATGTCGGTGCCGTCGCTGCCTCTTGGCCAGCCACAGACGCCTACCTCGAGAGAATCAGGCAGGAGACCAAGAAAGATTCCTGCATGCAGATCGCTATGGACTACACAAAGTCAGGATGGCCAGAATACAAGCAAGACGTCATGTTGGGCGCACAACACTTGTATCCACTCCGAGCTGAACTGAGCGTGTGGAACGAACTGTTGGTGAGAGGCGATAGAATCGTCGTTCCGCCGACTATGAGGGCTGAAGTTCTAGAGAAACTCCATGATGGGCACCTTGGAGTCAATAAATGCCGAGAGAGGGCCCACCAGTGTGTGTGGTGGCCTGGCATAGGCAAAGACATCAAAGAAAGAGTCAGCAAATGTCGTTTCTGCAGTGAAAAACAAGCATCGCAGAGAAAAGAGCCGCTCTTGCCTTCTACACTTCCAGAACGTCCATTTCAGAGGATTGCTGTGGACATATGCGAACACAAGAATACTCACTTCTTGGTTTCATTTGACTACTACTCACGTTACATTGACATCGCATGCCTACCCAACATGACCTCAAAGACTGTCATCGCAAAGATGAAGAACATGTTCGCACATCATGGCGTGCCGGAAACTGTTATTTCGGATAACGGAACACAGTTTTCTTCTGCCGAATTCCAGTCTTTTGCTGTTGATTGGAATTTTGTACACGTCACATCAAGTCCGCATTTTCCTCAAGGAAACGGTGCAGCAGAACGCGCTGTGCGTACTGCCAAGGACATCCTCAAACAGAACGACGTCTTCAGAGCGTTGCTGGCGTACCGCTCTTCTCCGATTCCAGAGTTGGGGGCAAGTCCAGCAGAACTGGCTTTCGGGCGAAAGCTAAGAACAACTCTGCCAGTGCTTCCCAAGACACTTCTGCCTCAGCTTGTTGACAAGGAGCTGTTCGCAGAACGTGACATGCTGTTTAAGTGCAAGCAGAAGCAGAATTTTGATCGCCATCACGGTGTTCGTCCTCTCCCTACCCTCAACCCAGGTGATCCCGTTCTCGTGAAATTGGACGGGGAAAAGGGGTGGAAGCACCCAGCGATAGTGACGCATAAGTGTACAGCTCCGCGCTCGTACATTCTCCAGACTCCTGATGGGGGCACCTTGAGACGCAACAGGCGTCACATCAAGCAGTGTGCTCCAGAGTCTACACCACATACTGCTTCAACAGCAGTAGATGCACAACCAGCAGCACCACCAACGGCAATAGCTGATGCAGCACCACCAGTACCTGATAAGCAGTCGTCACCGGCGAGTGACATTCCACGCTGCAGTCAACCGCTGCCACCATCTGCTAGTCATGATACTGCCACCCAGCCAAGCGCAAGTAACCAGTACGTTACACGACACGGAAGACTGGTTGTACCGCCTGCAAGATTCCGTGATCCATAATTCAGTCTTGTGCATGGCCTGTCGTAAGGAGTCAGCGTGTAGCTAGGCTGTACTTCTTACTTTATTACCATTGATTTTATTTTCACTTTAGAGAGTGTTAGGTACACTCTATAGAATTTCATTTGTGAATGGCCTTTTCCTGGTGGTCAGAGTGTTTATACTGACTCAACCAGTGTTTTAAGTAACCGTGTAGCTTGGTTACGTTTTATAGTTTCAGTTGTTGCATTATAACACATTATTAAGACTGACCAGAGCTGCCGGATTTTATTTCAAGACTTCAGTTATTTCGTTGGATTTTATTGCATAAACAATGGAAGGTTCCATATGGCCGTACTGTGGAAATACCGTGCTTACAAGATTGTGCCAAGTATTGACACTGTGCGTGTGCAAGTTGTGAGATTTGCGTGTGCAAGTTGTGAGATTTAAATCCGTCATTTCCCCCACCTTTTTAGAGACTAAAGGGTGTATTTTATTATAAGAGTCAGTTGTGAGCGTGTCAATTTCAACTGGACAGTTAAATTGACGGATGATTGCATTTTCCTTTTTCCACGTGACAGCTGAGAAAAAAAAAAGTACAGTACTTCTACTTAATCGTAATTATGAGTGCTTGTGAATTTGAAGTTAAGTTCAACATTAATTTGTTTAGCTTAATTGGGGGGAGATGTGTCGTAATGTCCAATCTACGACTGAGCCAAAAGGTGCAATTTTGGGGACATTGCGGTTTTGAGTAATAAAGGGGAGATCACTCGCTGGTCATGAAGCTGGAAAATGGCTGCCTTGTTTCCTTGGCGTGTGTGCGCTCGAAATCCACTTGTCACATGAACAGTCCCAACCATCGGTCGTCTGCACCTACTATATTTTAGATCTGTTCCCCAAGGTGGCGGTGTCGGCGCTCTCCTCGTTCCGTACCTGACCCAAGTGATGCTTGATGAGTACGGCTTTAGAGGCGCCTTCTTTCTCATGGCCGGCCTGTACGCCCAAAACATCGTCCTGGCCTGTTTCTTCACTCCCCCGACAGACTACAAGCCCGGGGGTGGTGGGAGTTCTGGGGAGGGTGGTGCCAAGGAGCCTCTGCTCGAGACACCCGCGTCAGCCTTGAGCACGGTTCCGGAGGAGTGTGCGCAGAATCCAACAAGTACCCACGTCAAAGATTCTAGGGACCCGTTCTCGAATCGCGATAAAGATGCATGGAGTCCAATCTACAAACCGCGCAGAGAAGAACTGCTTTTTGAGGAGTTCCGACCAAGGACTTACTCTGACGGATATTCTAGGACTTCTTCTGGGAAAGGCCGCCGCTTCGCGCGACCAGAAGAAAACGAACTGCATTTAGAAGTACTCAGGAACTCTGAAAGGGAACTGGATGACAATTTCAACACAAAACGAAACGTCGAGTTTCGTATGAGAAAACAGCACCGGGCCATTTCAACCTCTAGCGAAATCGTGGGTCCTGGTTTCTTGGGCGCCCTAAGCGCTTCACTGCCGATCCTCAACCACGGAGTCGGTCACAAACCATCTTCCCCAGCCTCCTCCCAGGCTACAGAGGACGATTTCGACAACGAATACGATGACGACAACGACGTCAAAAGAGGGACCCAAAGAACTGGGTGTCAGAAAGCTTGTGGCAGATTTTCCGATGCCTCGCTGTACAAGAGCCCCATGGTCTGGCTGATCTTTCTGTACAATTTCTTCGGCGTGTTGGGGGTCAACGTGCCCGGGTCCTTCGTGCCTCCCCTGGCCGTGGAGAAGGGGCTAACGCCGGCAGACGGAACTTTGCTGCTGGTGATTGCTGGCTCTCTGGACATCGTCAGCCGTCTCGTGCCAGGGATCATCGTGCAGATGAAGTGGATGAAGCCTCAGAGAATGGTGAGTGTCGAGCAGCTAAATTAATTAACTATCATTAATTATCTCATTTAAAAAGAAAAAAAGCGGCTGGGAGCCAAAAGTGTTTTATGTTTTTTTTGTGTGTGTGTTGTTGTTGTTGTTGTTTTAGGTGACCCGTCTTGAAGAATATCACCCTTAGTAGGTGGAAAAAGGACTATAAACCATTTCTCAACAACATTAAAACACACACACACACACACACACACACACACACACACACACACACACACACACACACACACACACACACTGGCAGATTCATTGTGAACGTGAGCAAAATACATTCAGCTAGAGTGTTGTATACAGTCAGAACGGTATGTATTATCAGCCCGAAACTAGTCTTGTAACACTAAATACACTTACCAATAAATAAACAGGAATCAAGAATAGTAGACAGATAGATGGACATAGTTACGTTGATGACAGACAGATGGCTAACCATGTAGATAGCTAGATATACACATATAGATAGATAGATAGATATACACATATAGATAGATAGATATACACATATAGATAGATAGATAGATATACACATATAGATAGATAGATAGATATACACAGATAGATAGATAGATAGATATAGATAGATATAGATATAGATAGATAGATAGATAGATAGATAGATAGATAGATAGATAGACAGATAGACAGACAGAACCCTGCGATGGAAGACACGAAACATCACTAAATCATCCCCCGCCTTTCTCTTCAGGTGTGCATAGCGTTCATCGTGTTGGGGTCCGTCTTCCAGTTCTGCTCCTACTTCAACACGTGGGCCGCTCTGGTGTTCCTGGTCGTAGCCTACGGCCTGCTGGCGGGGATGTTTATCTCCACGCTGCAGCTCATCATCATCGACCTCGTGGGGCTGGAGCGCTTCCCTAGGGCGTTCGGCGTATCTCAGTTGGCGATCGCTGCGTCTTGTGCCGTTGCCTACCCGTTGATTGGTCAGTTTTTAATGTTAATTATCATCGTCGTTTCGTCGTCGTCGTAATATCATCTTCATCATTATTGTTGTTATTGTTGATCTTGGGCGATTGTTTCATCGGGGAGACAGTAGTTGGAAGAGTTCTTTCCCCTTGAAACGCCCCGTAAAGATGGTAGAGTCATCAGGGATCCAAATTTTGGAAGTTCTCTTCCTTTGGCTTAGGTTCAGGCAGCGAGCAAGCACCTTCAAACAGAAGGCACCAAGAGCAAGGGAGAGTGGGAAGGGGGGCGGGGGTGAGGGGGGTGGGGGGAGGAAAGTGACTGGACATGTGCGGACCAAAAACTTCTTGTAACTTAATTTTTTATGTGAAGACAATCATTCTCTAGTTCTGACTCTCTACCAGGTTTTCTTCGTGACGTCAGCGGGACCTACACGACGTCATTCAACATGATGGGGGCGTGTCTTCTTCTGTCCGCCATCTTTCTTCTTCTGGAGCCGCTTGCCAGACGGCTGGAAGCCAGAACCGTCCAGAGACAGAACCAGCGTGTGTGAACTAAGACGCTTGTTGAGCGGCAAGGTACCCTACCACATCACACAGTATCTCCACCGTCTTATAGTAACAGCGCCTGCACGCCATGGCTTTTAATTACCACTTTGGCTCTTTTATCTTTTGACGGTAGGTTTCGCCACTATCATTTTCTGCAAAACTCTGAGCAGTTGAGTATTAGCTTTGCAAGGTACTTTGTACAGCAAACATAAACATTTTTTTGAAAAATTACGATTGTGGTTGTGTACTGTTTCTGCTGGATGCTGTCATTATTTTGTGAGGATACTCAAGGACACACACACACACACACACACACACACACACACACACACACACACACACACACACACACACACACACACACACACACACACTTTCGGCACACGTGCATACATACTGGATTGAACTTCGCACACTGCAAATAACATTCTATAACAAACTTTTTTTTAAAAATTCAGAGTAAGAAGTGAAATCAAATAACACAAAAATCATAAAACTGGTTTATTTCAAATCGACGGCCAAGTAATATCAAAGCGGATCTCCCTTGGCTGAAGATATGTGTTACAGTGAATTCGTGTAATCGGTGATTTCCTGAAATCTCGGAAATTTTCAGTAAGTTCGTGTTCCTGAAATCCCAGAGTGAAACTGTGATTACATGAACTTACTGAAAATTTCAGGCAATCACAGACTACACAGATTCACTGTAACATATATACAAACGCATGAAGGGAAGTATTATTTGAGTTTAAAGTGAAAGGTGGACTCGGTTAGCAATGATAAAGGAAGAATTAATACTGAAACACCGCTCCATTAAAAACAATCACTCGGATTGTAGCATTTAAAACAATGTGCACATACTGTATAATAGTTTAAAAAATACTCCCCCAAACAAACAAACAAATACACAAGAAACAAACGAAAGAAAACAACAACAAAAAACAAAAACAAAAACACGGAAGCAAGAAAGCAAACAAACACAAAACAAACGAAAAAAAAAAACCTCTGAAACAAATTATTTTAAATAAATTTTGGATTGAAGTCATTAGATCACGTGGGTGATGACGTCATCGTCTGCAGCAGTCATCTGACAGCCTTCACCAAACAGGCCATCGTCCTTGAGGTCAAATGAAGGCACACTGTTGTGGGTGATGCGTGGTTGAGTTGTTTTCCTTAGTCGCTGTTAAGATGTTAAACACGTAAACCAAACACATTTATACCTTGTACCTTTGATTTAATATTCCCTGCTGGTGTTGGTGTTTGCATATATATATATATATATATATATATATATATATATATATATATATATATATATGTGTGTGTGTGTGTGTGTGTGTGTGTGTGTGTGTGTGTGTGTGTGTTTGACAGGCAGGCAGGTATTATTAGACTGACAATAATAATAATGATAATACTACTGGATCTTATAAAGCGCCATTCTCATTAAAAAAGAACTCGTTGTGTTCATACACACACGCACACACGCACGCACGCTCGCACGGCGCGCGCGCGCGCGCACACACACACACACACGCACGCACGCACGCACGCACGCACGCACGCACGCACGCACGCACGCACACCTGCCATTCCCACCTTCAATTTCCCCAAAACCTCTTAAGGATACACAACATACATACCGATAAAAAAAACCCATGAAATACCCACCTCCAAAATGCTACCCTGGGAACCAATAAGGACGATGACAGCGTACACTGGAATGATAGCGATGACGGCAGCTGTCATGATGTACCCCAGTACGTTCGCCCAATCCGGGTACACGTAGGTTTTGTTGTATCTCAAGGGCTTGAATGAGGCGAGTTGAAACCCCATGATCATCTGAAGAAGAGAGTAACTCAAAATCTAAAGTTCGAAGTTGCAAATTTAATAGAAGTATTGAATTTAATTTATCTTAATTTAAGCTGATACCGAGATCAGTTTCATTAATTAATTCAAATTAGTTCGAGAGATTACACTGGTGGAAGCGTAAAGCCAAATTAACCCTTCCATGGCAGTGAAATACCTGGGGGTTGTTTTCGACTGTAGACTAACATGGAAATCCCATATTGAGTCTCTGTTATCTAAGACAAACTCTGTATGGAACCTTATTAAGATAATTAAAAAAGATCCCAACAGCGGCCTAAACCACCCAAAGATAATGGTACACATTGTGCGAGCATTGATCAGATCTCGTCTCAGTTACGGCCAGGAAGCCTTCTTTTCCGCTGCCCCTTCTTTATTACGTAAGTTAGAAAGCAGAGAAACCAGCTTTTTAAAACTGGCGCTCGGCCTGGCCCGACACGCGGACCCTACACTAGTATACCGAGAGACCGGCCTACTGCCGCTTAGTGCCGAGCGAGAGTTGAGAACAGCGCAGTTTACAATGAGAGCGGCGACAGTCACAGAAAGCAATGTGCTCGCCGAGCTACAGCCCGATTTTAACGATAATACGAGTGAGATGTTCAGAACAAGGCAAACTAAAACCCCGACTGTTGCCCGCCGCGGAACAGACACATACAGCTACATCAATAACCTGTGCCAAGCAGCAGGTGTCGACGCTAGTATGATAGAGAAACAGTGTATGCCCATTTCCCCCCCTTGGATACTCAACACCCCCGTTATTACAACTTCTATAAGTTCATACACGAAGTCCACCCAGCCGCTAATTATCGCCACCGTCGCAAAAGAAAAACTAGACTCAGAACTAGAAAATCACTTCAAGATCTTTACCGACGGCTCCAAACTAGACAACGGCCAGGTCGGGTGTGCCTTTGTTATTCCCAGTGAATCTGTCTGTCAAAAATTCCGACTCAATAACAAAGTATCTGTGTTCTCTGCGGAACTCTTCGCTATTTCAAAGGCCTTGTCCTATCTCGAACACTCCCCGCTGCCGGACACTAGTAGACCTATTGTTATACTCAGTGACTCCAAATCTGCCCTACAAGCCCTAGAAAAGCCCGGTAAAAATCGAGCTAGCATTATACACCAATGCCACCAATCCCTACACAAGTTAAAACAGAAAGGCTTCCACTTAAATCTGTGCTGGATTCCTAGCCATGCCAATATCCGCGGAAACGACCTTGCCGACTCCGCGGCAAAATCAGCCGCTGCATTACCCGAGGTGACCAACAACATCGGTCTCTCTGTGTCCGAGGCTTGTAGCCTACTGAGAATGGCAAGTGCACAAAAATGGAAACAACACTTTATACATTTAGCGGAACTAAAACGATGGCCTGACCCCAACGCTGTAGGCAAAAATATAGCCCTGCCCAATGTCCAGCCCCGACTTTTTCCCCTGTTTTACCGTTTGAGAACACAAGCTTTCAGATCAGACTATCCCCCCAAAAATTGTATGTGCGGAACAAATTTTAACTATGATCATTTATTCACTTGCCAACACCTAAGAGGTCACTTTCAAACCACAATCAACATTCTAAGTAAGAACAACATGCGTCTGACCCCTCTCGTGATGTCATGTAAGGACGAAAACAGAAATATTACGACTGCGTTTGTTAGGGACGTTTTTAATAGCCCTATAAGTTTACTTATTTAGGTGTTTTTACGCTCAAATGTATAAGTATCACCACTACCGCTGAGTGCGTGCGAGCAGCTGTTCGTATGTTATATGTACACCCCATTGAGTGAGCATGTGAATGTTGTTTTATATGTGTAGGTGTGTGTGGCTGTGTGTGTGTGTGTGTGTTGGAAGAGAGAGAGAGAGGGAGGGAGAGAGAGAGAGTGGGAGAGAGAGAGAGAGAGAAAGAGAGAGAGGATTTTTTATGTATGTGTACTTTTTAATTTATTTTACGTATTGTTAGTTGTTAATAATTATGCACATGTCCTTTTAAAAAGTGTCTCTATAAAGATTTTGTAATTTTCTTTGAGACGAAAATAAACATGAAGAAGAAGAAAAGACAGCAGCTCAGCTGTTTTGGTTGTGTCCCTTGTGTCGCACAGTCATTTCCCTTAGCTCTTGTGCGTCTCATTTCGCCAGCGAGACTGGTATTTGGCTTCAAAAGTAAGATTACCTCCAGGGAACGACAGAGGGAAAACACGTTTAAAAAAATAATAATAAGGTGAAAAATTAATAATGAATTGCAAAATACCTACGCAGTTCAGGACTCAGTGCGGCGTAGGATCACGTGCTCTCCGTTGTGCAGCACGCAAGGCACCTCAGTTTTGAGCTGGAGTATTAGGGCTGAGATCTGACCTTTACATACTCTTGTTTGGTTGGCTGGTTGGTGGTGGTGTTGTTGAATGGTGAAACCGAAATCTGACTTTGTGTATGACTCTGTGTGTGTGTGTGTGTGTGTGTGTGTGTGTGTGTGTGTGTGTGTGTGTGTGTGTGTGTGTGTGTGTGTGTGTGTGTGTGTGTGTGTGTTCCCTTACCAACAGTGAGAGAGGAGTGAGGACAAGCCACGAGATTTTCATCCAAGGGTTGATCCTGTAGCCTATCATCAACGTGATGTTGTCGTAGAATCGGTTGACACCTGCACACACACACACACACACACACACACACACACACACACACACACACACACACACACACACACACACACACACACACACACACACACACACGGGAAAGCTCTGTCTGTGCTGAGAGGTTTTTCTCAGTTGTACACTGACAGACGGTTGCTTCCCCTTTTCTCAGTAGTACACTAACAGAAGGTTGCTTCCCTTTCACTGGTAGAAACCCCTTTTGCTAGCACCGTATTTCGTTCCGCACTGACTGATCACTTATAAAAACAGAAAGTTGTTTATCACATAAATCGGACCTCCGCAACAAATGGGACCTTAGCACAGAGAGTTAAAACTCAAAAATCATTAGAACTTACCGTAAACCATGGCCACTGCGATCACCTGCAGCAAACAGAGAACTTGAGGCACGAAAGCGCCGAACAGGTAGTAATCCACCAGCTGAAATACGTACATTCCACCCTGAAACACGCGACGAACAGGAATTGGAAGGGTTGTTTTTTTTGTTTTGTTTTTTGACACCCCCCTCCACCTCCCTCCCCCCCCCCCCTTTCGGGAAATTCGGGCTGCATCCCCCGGGGGAAGTGCGTCGCCGCCGTGCAGCGCCACCTATCCTATTTTTTTTTCCAATTTTGCTGGGGGAGGAAAGCCGGACAACCCGGAGAGAAAACCCCGATGAGCAACCCGGTAGTCTGGAAAAGCCGGTATCAACTATCACAAGCTCGACTTCACATATCACAAGCTCGATTGTTTGGTATTTGAGTAAAGCCTCCCCTCCTCGCTCCCCCCCCCCCCCCCCCACCCCCACCCCCCAAGACACAAGCGTCCGTTTACAACAAGATATCTGGAGGGCGACGCAAAGCAAACTCGGAATGGTTTTGCAGGTGGGCAAGCTCAAAAAGAAGATTTTTCTGACATTGTAGAAGGATTTAAAGTGCAAGTACGTAAATGAAGAAACAAACAAACATACGTAAAAATTTCAATAGCGTTAACAGCATACAACTACCCAACAAAACAAACAAAATTAATAATATCAATAGCATTAACACCATACAACTACCCAAATAAACAAACAAAATTAATAATAATTATCAATAGCATTAACAGCATGCAACTACCCAACAAAACAAACAAAACAACAGCAACAAAATAACAACAACCCCGAAAAAGCGAACACGCAAAAAATCCGACACACAAAAAAACGAACAATGAAAACTGTCTATTCTGGCAGAACGATTAAGTATCCGAACCGTACAAACACAACCAATATTACAATGAAAGGCGGCGAAATCTGTTGACAGGCTGACCTGTGTGATCATCGATATTCCAAGCAAGAAAGAGACGATGCAGTGAACAACCAATACACATTTTCTGCGTCTCAGTCGACGCGGGAATATGTCCATCAGGGCTGTCATCACTCCCTCCAGAACTGCAACCTGATGCACAAATAATCATGGTTAGCATCGTCGTCATCTTCATCGTCATCAACATCATCATCTCCACCACCACAACATTCACGTGAATGTGTTTGTACGTCTAGATTACGGCGCCACTACGCTCCACATGCAACTACATGCTACAAACGAAAACACTACACCCTTTATGCACCAATACACGCCACAAACGACAACACTACACCCTTTATACAGTATACCAATACGCGCCAAATGCGACACAACTACACGCCACAACTGACAATACTACACCTCTTATGTGCCAAGACGCGCCACATACGACACGGCCACTACACCAAGCATACCCCACGCCTACACTCCACATGTTACAATGCTACATGACTCACATGCATAACAACAATTTCAAACACAAGAAATTAGCAGAAATTGAAGAGGGGACGTAAGATCTGAAGTGATGCCTGCTTAATCCTGTTTATTCTAAATATATAAATGTAGTGTTTAAACTTTCGTTCAGCTAGTGCGACCTTAACCTTTAGTCAAGGTCATTCAAAAGTGTCTTCTTGGAAATGTCTTGTCACTGTCTACCATCAATCCAAATTTGGCGCTTCTGGTACTTGTAGTTCTTGAGAAATTGTCGACGTTAAAGGGCAAGTCAAGTCAAGTGCAATGTTGGGTTTAGGGGATAGATAGTGATGTCCTAGACGGCTGCAGACCAAAAGATTTGAACACGAATACACCATTCAGCATTTATCACACCAAACGGCAGACGAAATGCGATGCCATGGAGGCTGCCATGTTGATCCTAGCAGTGACGTCACTCCCCCACTCAGCAGCAGGCAAGATTCTGACACTGCGTGCAAGTGTGCCTGCTACACGTTTTAGGCGTGCTATTTCTGGCTCGTAAACTAACTTTGCTTATTTTCTGAAAGCTAGAATGGATTTGGGGATAGTTCCCTATAATTTCGAGCCAGAATATTCTGAGGAAGAGCTCAGTAGGGGGTCGGGCAGAAATCAGTGGGGACGATGGGGAAGAGCCGATTGATGAGAACGAGTGCAATTGTGGGAGATGCGTGTTTGACAAGTGAAGCAGCAACATCGTTCGCAAATGTGCCAGTGAAACAATCTGGGGTAAAATGATCTCCACAAACGAGGTCTCGATTGTTCCAGGCGTATTCCTGCACTCGGCGGGGCAAGCGAGCGTTCTTCAAGGTCTCCAACCATCTCGCACACAACCTCCGTTTTTCCTTTGATTTGTTTAGATTCGGAAATTCAAAAATCTTTTGTGGCTTCCATCTGCATTCTTACACATGCCCTGTTTGCTGAAACAACCAAACGCTTTGCACTGTGGCGTCTCGAACACAAAATAATACTCTGGAACAACCCGCTCAAAACGGGCACTGCCGACAGTGGTGGGGAGTGACGTCACCGTCAGCACCTTTCACGTCTCATTCGCGAAAGAGTGCGGCAACATGGCGCAGCCCAGGAACCGAAAGCAGAGGGTGTTTTCGGCGCAGGTTTGAGTAAATGGTACTTTGTTCACGAAAACTATTGCTGTCTAACAGTTTAGGACCTCAATATCTGTCATTTAAACCCAATAGTGCTCTTGACTTGCCGTACCCTTTAAAGCCTGACGGACTTTACATAGATTCACTTTCTTAAACTCGAGGGGTGGGTGGGTGTTTGGGAGTTTAACGTCCTTTTCCACCACGTACGGGTGATATCAAAGACGGGGCAACGATGAAGAGGCCAGCACAATATGTGGCCCCAGCGGGGATCGACCTCACGACCCGAGCACTTAAACTCGAGAGTCAACGACAACAATAATAAGAATAAGATTAAGAATCAGGACACATGAGTAAATAAAAAATAAGCAGTAATTTAAAAAAAACGAGAATGCATAAATAATTAGTAATGAATTAAAAACACGAATGCATGACTGGATTCCTGACCTGACTGTCAATGCCAACCAGAAGCATCATGAAAAAGAAGAGAGCGGCCCACAGGTGGGGGAGGGGCAGCAGAGTGACCGCCCGGGGATACACAATGAACGCCAGTCCAGGGCCTGTACAAGAATTACATCACAGGTGACATTGGCTATCGATTTTTTGTAAAGAACACATCAGTTGTGAAGGGACAGAACTGAAATGGGCTTTTTATGCTGCAAGGAGAGAGAGAGAGAGAGAGAGACGAGGGGGGTGGGGGGGTCATACCGGAAGTTGCAACACTATCAATGGGTTGCTGCAGCAAATGCGCCATGTGTCCCAGCATGGTGAAGACAACAAATCCAGACAGAAAACTTGTCAACGAGTTGCATGCAGACACTATCAGCGAATTCCTGTCACCAGCATTGGAATGAATGTATTATCATACAATTAAAAAAAAACTGGCTTAAACGGCATCAGTCATTCAGAAAAAAAGGGGAAAAAATAGGCGTGACTGCTTCACTGATTACAAACTCTGCATGCACATCTAATCTGCTTGTGATTTTTGTGTTGGCGTAAAGCTGAGAGTGCATTTCCCCACTCCCTCAGCAGGTCTGAAGCAAACATCTGTAGTGATCGTCCTCAGCTAAGAATCTGCTTTCTGGTATTTTTCGATTTTTCTTACTTCCTAGAAAACTAAATTCAAAGTTTGCTAACAACAAGTAACCTGAATAAAGTACTACGACATTTCCTCTTCATGTTTACTTTACGCTCGTAAAATTAGTACGGTGAGATTTGTCTAGTGCTACGCTATACGTGTATTTGCACCTGTAACAATTACTGTTGAAAGGGCAGTAACTCCCAAATGCCGGCCAGATGCCCAAAGCCACAGCATACGAGAACAGCACTTGCGAAGCAGCCTCAAACCAGACCTGAGAGATCAACAAGACTTTTGTAGCATGAGGTCATGCATCCTAGGGCGTATCTAGATCAGCAGCATCGTACAATTGGAGAACTAAGGAAGATCTGATCACGTCAGTATTCGCCTGAACGGCAAGCTTTCCCGGTCAGTGGCCACCACGCTGAACCGAGTGACCGACGTGTCTGTGACTGTCCTAAGATTGTTCACGCTCAGCAAAGCAAATGCCCTCATGAGGGTTCTATCTAACGAACCCGACCCTAAAAAGTAAAATGCTTGACTAGCTCTTCCTCGTTCGTTCTTGTATAAAATAACGCATGCAAGTGGTAAACGAAGACACTGCAGTGTTGGGAAGAGGAATTTGCCTGAGGCATTCCTTGCGATTTCGTATTATTACTATTATTATTATCAATATTTGTGTTGTTATTATTATTATTGTTGTTATTTTCAGTCTTCACGTATTTAAGTGTAGTAGTAGTAGTAGTAGCAGTAGTTGTGATATTATTATTATTACATGTATCATCATCATCATCATCATACACGTATTTATATGTTTTACGTCCAGTACATCCTCTTCATGAGCGGAAAAGCTATTATACCCAAAGACGCTACGGTCTTTGTTATACCTGTGCGCTGCCCAGAGCTTCAAAGCGGGGCCGAAGGTAGAAGACAATCCCATCCCCTGCCCCTGGCTGGCGGGCAGACTGTATCAGCAAGACCAACATCAGCACGTAGGGAAAGGTGGCTGTAAAATACACGACCTAAAACAACAGAGTACAAAACACATCAGTTACAGACCGTTACCGGTGCAATGTGACTCCAAAAAGAAATGGCTTAAAGGCGTAATTTATATGATTTTTATGCTCACAGATCGTTTTGAGCTGTTTTTCTGGTGTCTGTCATGACAAATGCTGCATTGCAAATGCTGGCACTGAGCCAACACAACTGTACTAGTGGCGCGGCGAACACACTGGGCGGAGAGTGTAGTTGTGATAACAGTCGTAGAAATGTGATTTTTCAACCGCTCGCGTGTAAACAACACTGTATCGCACTATGAGCTATACTAATCATCAAGTTAGAGCATTTCGAACGTACAGTCTCTCTCTCTCTCTCTCTCTCTCTCTCTCTCTCTCTCTCTCTCTCTCGCGAAACTGTCCCTAATACGTAAGTTGGCTTAGTAAACATGAAAATAGCCAATCTCCTGTCAACTCTGTAATAAATAGTAATATACAACAATTCAGTGCAGGTTGAAATGACCTTTCCACTCCATCGGATGCCCTTCCAGGTGAGGAAGTAGCTGACGATCCAGACGACAGCCAACGACGCCAGCAGGTGGAGACACACGCTTCCTGTTTCCTCCAGGCCATCGGACAGTTCCAGGACACCTTTCCTGCCATCATCATTATCGTAATCATCAACATTACCAACATCGTCATCATCATCGTCGTCGTCGTCGTCGTCGTCATCATCGACGTTTTCAATTCTAGTTGACGCATTTGGAAAAAAATGCGTACCTCTGATTTAGCAAAAAAAAAAAAAAAAAAATAAATAAAATAAAATAAACACACACAAGGGCGTCACATAGGAAGACATTTTTTTAAAAATTAATTTTTGTGCTCCGCCACAGCAATAAATAAACAACAAAAATAATTTCACAATAGTTAGATTGGTAGTGCTGCTCCTATGGCAATGGCAATGCTCTTTTAAGTGGCCAAAAAAATTGCTTCATAGATTTCTAGGGATTTTTTGGTCGTTGCTACACTTACGTACCACCAGAATTCAGAAGCGGAGTCCATTTCGTATTGAGCATGAGTAGTGTTTGTGTTACATGACGCATTTACCGCGTACAAACTGTCGTTGTATGACGCATTTGACGCATATGAAGTGGCGTTGTATGACGCGTTTCTGTTTTCCGGTTCAGTCACCACGCTACTTTCCACGCAGCTAAAACATTTACAATAAAGAGTTGCGCTAAATGGTGAAAACAATTATTATTATTATTATTACAAAGTCGTAGTGTGTGGGTTGTTTGATGTTACGAGGCGCTGTGAGTGGGGTTGCGGGGTACAGTTATGTTTTTGAAGTTATCATCTGACGCCGGGACAGGTTCGTACTTGCTGATGTGCATTCGTGGACGTATGTGGGAACAGAGTGTTAGATATGATCCCAGTCAGAGTGACGGAAGCTTGATGTGTATAATAAGAAATGTTACCTACCATAAAAGAAGATGAAGATCTAGCTAGACTATCTAACGCCTCCTCATGTTAGAACATCGGATCGGAGTAGTCTAGACTACGGCTCTGATCTAAGCCTTCTGAGATGATGCCGCCTCTGCTTCACAGTAGTAGTCCGGTTCCTTGTGGAGGCCTTATGTGTAAAATCGTTACACACCGGACAAAAGTACCCATTCTATTCTGGTGATTCTTTTTTATTACGCACATTTTATTGAAATTTATCCGTGGCCGCCGCAGATTAAAGCTCCGGGTCCACGTCACGTGACATTTTGTACACATGCATAATGCGTTACTGACAGTATGCACTACAAACGCTTTATGGAGTGTATCAGTTTTGCATTGAAAACGCTTAAAATTAGAGACATTTCAGTTTGTGTGCAGTAAACGTCACGTGACGTCGAGCTTAAATCTGCGGGGGGCAAGGATACATTTCATTAAAATGTGCTAAAGAATCAGCAGGAAAAACTAGTGCATTTGTCCGGCGTGTAACGATTTTTCTCTAAGGAACCGGACTATACGTTGTTTTTTTGTTTTTTTTGTTTTTGTTTTGTTGTTGTTGTTTTTTTGCTGTTATATTTCTGCTTCAGCAGTACAAAGGGTGTGAATGTTTGTTCCTCAATGTACAATAAACAGACAGCTGGACACATATTGTCCTGTTTTACAATTATCTCTGAGTGTGTGCGTGTGCCTATGTGTGCGTGTGCGCGTGCGTGTGTGTATATCTGTTCAGTTCTGTATACTTGTAAAATTGAAGATCTTACTGTTAAGGTAACATGAGTTGCATTAATTTTTCTATACAAATGCAGAAACTTTATACTGTTCTAATCTTCAGTTGACTTTCAAATATAGACATCAGCGGAATACGTGAAGCTGTCTTTTTATATATACTGATACACATTTTTGCAATTAGAAGTACATGATTTATTTTATTTACCTTAGTTCTTATCCCAAAGATTACATCAACAGCGCTAAGCTTCACTCTATAGTCGCATGAAGTCAAAATAAACTGTTCCATCTCTCTCCAGAAAGCATACACCACTGGACACTCATAAAAAAAAAAATGTTCTGTGTAATCGACAGTCTGGACAGTATGAACATTTATTATTTTCCGTCACTTTCATTTTGCTTAACAGAATATTAGTGGGGTAAATGTTATGTAAAATTTTCCATTGGAGGACCCTCAGTCGTGTTTCTTTTGTAACTTGTATAGGCAAGGACCAAATCGTTTCATCTATCTTTATACCAAATTTTCTAAACCAGAAGTGTGATGAACATGGTACATGCGCGGACTATAGGTAGTGCCCAGTCAGGAGAGTAGGCTGGCTTAGATGTTTCGTGGCCAGTGTATGGGAGCTTGGAACCATTAAACAACTGTAGGAAAATCAGTCAAGTCACGGTGTGTGCAAGAGCACATATCTGTTTCCCAGTGGTGACAGCTCTTGGGTGACACAGACAAGTGTTCGCTCCATATCTATACGATCCCCTGGGCTTTGTGATCAAATAGCTGATGTTTTAGCCGCTTTATCTTCCACTCTCTTGAAGAAGGTGTTTGTCTGTTGCTGTTGTTTTGATTTGTTTCATTTCGCTGTTGTTGTTGTTGCTGGTGTGTGTGTGTGTGTGTGTGTGTGTGTGTGTGTGTGTGTGTGTGTGTGTGTGTGTGTGTGTGTGTGTGTGTGTGTGTGTGTGTGTGTGTGTGTGTGTGTGTGTGTGTGTGTGTGTTAATCGTAGCCTGAGTTGTATTGTGCCATTTACATTGTGTAGCATGATGTGATATGTGATGCGATGTGATGGTTATGATAATGTAATGATATCTGGTGATATGAGATGATATAACTTATATGCAGGTTTTTGGGGGGTTCTTTTTTATACCCATCTCAAATCCCCCCCCCCCCCCCAAGGGATAAATAAAGTATTATTGAATTAAACTGAATTGAATTAAAATAGAATTGTTTTTTTGGTTTTTTTGTGGGTTTTTTTTTTTTTTTTTGGGGGGGGGGGGGTGTTGTTGGTTGGTTTGGTTTTGTGCTGTTCGAACATTGAAAAGGAACGATGACGACAGCTGCATCATCTCTTATTATTAGTCATTTAATTAGCATAAAATTAACCACAGTGGACCACAAAGGAAACATTCCGTGAAGGAAGATAATACATGATGATAAACGTGCAACACTCATCTGCTTTGAAGATCGGTGGTACCACTGTTCCGATGCTGTATTGCACGTTTGACGTCACCTTGCGTTGACGTCACTATGCACGTACGTTACTGCATCGTTAGACATAACAGTGACAGTGACATCACACTTCCGAACCAGTAGATTAGAATACCTACATCTCAGCGTCCCGTCCGTGTTTGCGTTGTGCCCAGGGCAGCTTCGGAAAGAAGGACATGACGAAATAGTATCCCACCCACGTCATAATGACGTTGTAGTAGCTGGATAGCAGAAGACCGTACAGAACAGTGGACACGCCCAAACCTGCATTCGTGAATGATAATAATGATGATAATAATAATGTGCCAGTGTATACGCCCCCCCTCCCCCCCGGCCCGCATTCTGACATGAATCATGCGCGCGCAATGTGCGAAGGGCACCTCAGCTGTTGGAATTCAGCATTGCAGAATGTGTGTGTGTGTGTGTGTGTGTGTGTGTCAGTTATAGCCTCACACAGGTCGGCATGTGGCGTCGCTAACTGCAGACTGTCGTTAACTGCAGACAGATCGCAGAAACTGATGATAACTGGGATACATCACTAATCTGGTAATTAAGGCACAATGATAATGTTAACACGCCTCCACCTAAGGATTTGTTGATCAATAAAAGCAGCAAACATAACGTAGTTTAATAATTTGCATTCCGTGATAATTTAATGAGAACTCCCGAACAATGCGGTGCTGACCTTGACCTCCAGTGCGCGCGAGGTACAGGCGCGTGATTTGCAAGAATGGCGTGAACGTTTGCGTATCATGTGCGCTTCTTTTGTGCAGCGTTATACTCAGTCACTTTGAGCACTGCTGTGTCGGATGGAAACCATGAGGAAAAGTGAGGTGTTTTTTTGTGTGTTTTTTTTACCTGGTAAAATGATGACATTTTGTAAGTGGAAGTCATAATGTTAAATGGAATTAGGCATACAGTCCCACGTGGCCGATTTCAGTTATTTGTATTATCGTACTTTCCATAAAAAATCACAAGTTCTCAATACACTCTCGTGGATTTTTATTCAATCATCTACAGTCGAAGTTGTAGGCGTACTGATATTATGACTCCCACTTACAAAATGTCATCATTTTATCATAAGCACTCACTTTTTCCGCCTTGTTTCCATCCGACACAGCAGTGCTCAAAGTGACTGAGTACAACGCTGCACAAAAGATGAGCACATGATACGCAAACGTGCATGCCATTTTTGCAAATCACTTGCCTGTACCTGGAATGTGTATAACGAGATGCGGGGAGTGCTCCTTATTTCCCACATGCGCCTACAACTTTCTGCAGTTAACGACAGTCTGCAGTTAGCGACGCCACATCGGCACTGAGAAAAGCAAAGCTGAAACGCAAGTCGAAAGCACAGCTTCTGCCACAGCCATACCGGGACACAAGTGTCTAGCACAGCCTCTACGACAGGTAATCTATGAAGTTACCTTTGAACAGAGGACAAATGTTCCAGATGCCGACCACTCCCCGTCGCATGAACTGACCGAGAGCAGTCTCCAAGAATAACAAGGGAACTCCGATTATTACGATACAGATGAAGTAGGGCAACAGGAAGGCTCCTGTAGAAAGTAGAAACTGAAAGAGTGCGCGGGTGTGTGTTTGGGAGTTTAACGTTCTTTTCCACCACGTACGGGTGATATCAAAGACGGGACAACGAGAAAGAGGCCAGTACATATGTTTGGCCCCAGCCGGGATTAGAACTCACGACCCGCCTGCACAAGTAGAAAGCATGCCAAATAATAATAATAATAATAATGCCTTGAACAATTTTCTACGGTCCATTTCAGTCTGAAACAATGTACCTGGCCTTCATCTTTAAAGGTCCAGCTATATGCTACAACAGTAACCATTTTTCGTTCACTCACCGCCTCCGTTTCTGTAGCAAAGGTAAGGGAAGCGCCAAATGTTGCCAAATCCCACAGCACCGCCGATACAGGCGAGTATATAGTCCAGGCGAGAAGCCCACAAGATGTGTTGTTTGTCGGTGTCAGACATCTTCAGACCGTGTTCAGTGGAGAGCGCGCGCGCTAACCAAGAGAATTTCGCCCAGCGAGCTTTTATTGCCGGCTTTTAAACCCTTAATACAATCCAGTTAACATCACCTCATTCGGCTATCTCAATACGTACATATCAGTGGCGTCGGAACGGGGGGGGGGGGGGGGCACAGCCCCCCCCCCTTGTGAAAAAAATGGGGGGGGGGGGCTGAGGGCCTCTAGGCCCCCATAGAACTCTGCCCAGATGAGGGGGGCTAGCATCTTTGCCCCCCCCCCCTTAGTCTCTCCAACTCCAACCAGCATGAGAGAGAGAGAGAGACTCAGATGTGCGTGAATCGCATGTCATAAATAAAGTGTGGGGTGCGGCAAGGGGACGGGGGGGGGGGGGGGATAACGGCTGTGGAAAGGATGTAAGCTCGGGCTTTGATTTGTTGTGCGTGCATGATTGTTTCTTTTGGCGTGTGTAGGGGAGGGAGTGTGTAACATGCAGTCTCCCAGTGTGTGTGTGTGTGTGTGTGTGTGTGAGGGGGAGGGGGGCGGGGGAGGGGGGGTGGAGCGTGCATTGGCTTGTGCGTATAGAAGCGCGCACATTTGTGTGTGTGTGTGTGTGTGTGTGTGTGTGTGTGTGTGTGTGTGTGTGTGTGTGTGTGTGTGTGTGTGTGTTACGTCGTTCTTGTCTTTCACATGCTGTCACAAACAACACGCGGCTACAAATTGCCCCACGTGCATCGGAACAGAGGACGCCAAGAAATTCCAGCCGTGATGATGCCGGCCGGATGCAGGATGGTGTCAGTGCATCAAACCCAGTTAAAAACAAAATTGATGGTTGATTTCAAACGTTTATGGACGTGCCGCTTGATGGGTTTGCTGAGGAAAGACAGATAGACAGACAAACAGAGAGCTTCCGACTGTTCCAGATGGGCTATTGTGTGGGCTTATTGCACATGGGATCGATTAGTCATGACAAAAGAAGCGAATGAAAATGAGAAAACAATGAGCTTGAACATGTCAGAACATGGCGTGGAAACTAGGCATCAATTAATAATATTAAATACTGACCATGTCACAGACAGTATGACTCATTGCTGTCATTAATTAATTTCGTTTTTCCTCCTCTTTTCTGGTTTTGTTGTTGTTGTCTTTTGTTATGTTTTTGGTTTGTTTCTTTTTTTGTCTTATCTTTGGTTGTGTGTGTGTGTGTGTGTGTGTGTGTGTGTGTGTGTGTGTGTGTGTGTGTGGAGACTACGGTAGCTATAAACTACGTAAATGCCTATATTCATTGTATCCGTTACTGTTTGAAGCTGCTATGCATGGAGGAACAAAAATTACCCCATAAACCCTACAGAATGTTGTATAGGTGTGATGAAATGGGGGAACAATAACAGAGTATCGAGGGTTCGAATAGTTCTAGCCGAATATGGATTTGGATACGTTTGGGACAACCAATGTGTTGGCTAAGAAATTTATTGTGTGTAGTGTTCTTCTTGTTGTGTTTTGTTTGTTGGTTGGTTGGTTTTTTGTTTTGTTTGTTTGTTTGTTGTTTTTGTTTTGTTTGCTTTTTTGTTTGTTTTTTTATTGTTGTTGTTTTGTTTTTGTTTGTTTGTTTGTTGTTTTGTTGTGTTTTTTTTGTTTTGTTTTTTGTTTGTTTGTTGTTGGTGTTGGTTTTTTTTTGTTTTTTTTTTTTGGGGGGGGGGGGGGGTGATCACCACAAAACATGTCCACTTTGATAACAAGACAGGCAAAAGCCTCCATGGCTCCCTTGTTACACAGGTCAAGGTCATTCACAAGAGTATGTTTGTAAAGCTCTTATCACTATCCATTATCATGCCAAGTAAAGTGTCTCTGGCGCTCTGAGTTCATGGCAATATTACAATTTTCCCCGAAACAGTTTGTATGGCCTTGACCTTTGGTCAAGGTCATTCAAATGAGATCTCATCAATGTCTATCATTATGCCAAGATTGATGCCTCTAGTATTTGTAGTTCCTCCGAAAACAGTCATTTTAAAATTCAAACAGACAGCTTTAATGACCTTGACCTTCAGTCAAGGTCATTCAGAAAGGTAGGTCTCATTGCTGTCTATCATCATACCTCGTTTGGTGCCTCTACTGTTTGTTGTTTTGGAGAAAATGCCAAGGTTAAAGTTTCCCAAAAAAACACTTGCATGACCTTGACCTTGACTAAAAGTCACTGAACACAGGTATGTTTGTAAAGGTGCTGCTAATGTCAATCATTGCACATACTGTATAGTTTGATGCTTCTGATTCTTCTGGATTCTGAGAAAATGCAAATGTAAATTTTCCCAACAGACTGTTTTAATGACCTTGACCTTAAGTCAAGGTCATTTAAGGTGGTATGTGTGCATATGTCTTATCACTGTCTATCAGCACGCCAGGTTTGGCGCCTCTGCTGTTTGTTGTTTCTGAGAAAATGCCAATGTTACGGTTTCACAGAAATACCTTGTACGGCCTTGACCTTGACACAAGGCCACCAACTACATGTATATCTGAAGCTGCCTAATTCATGATACAGGCAACTTTAAAAAATCGTTTAACATTTTCAGCACCGTACGTGCTGTCTAGTTCACACCTTAGGCAAATTCACTGCCTGTTTCACGAATTAGGGCATTTCATAATTTAGGCACAAGACTGACATACAGAACAATTTGCGCTTACTATATTCTAAATTTCAGTTGGCGTCCGTTCCTCGAACATTGCAACAAGGCTGAGATCTGAGAAGCCTGGCTTGGCTGTGTCAGTTTTGCAAACTGTCACGTCGACTAGGGGGGAAAAAAACAAAAAAAACTGAACATACAACGAAATGACGGGACAATCTGGTTCAGCTTCAGTGCGCGCATTTCATTTTGCTCAGTAAATTAATACTTTTTTTTAATTTCTTTTTTTTTCTTCACATTTTGCACATGTATATGTATACAAGCTAGACATAACATAAGCACACAATCAAGCAACGGAAGAAAAAAGAAAGAAAAAGAAAAACATGCCAATAAAGCAGAAAAAAATACCACCAACAACAAAAGAAAACAAGATGGCCACTGACCAGCCCAATATGTAGTTTCCATTTAATCACCTGCTGTCGTCACGGTCGTTCTTTTGTAATGCCATGTATTCGGGAGGACACACACACACACACACACACACACACACACACACACACACACACACACACACACACAACACACACTCTCTCTCTCTCTCTCTCTGAATGGAAACAACTGACCGGGCTTGTCAGACCAATCTTGGTTTTGGAAGACGTCAAGTTGTTTTCTTTGAAATCTATGACGTTTTCCTCATTGGGATGACGCATAATACATTTGACGTAATAACTTTGACTCGGATACAATTCTTGCAATGAAAGCAGCCCCATGAAAATTGAAGTGTTGCTGCTGCGCAGTATAAAGATCGAATTTATACCGGCTCAATGTGTTTAACAGACAAGTCTGCGCGGCGAACGTTTTTTCACTATGTGTTATGTCTGCTGCGCGCGCGCGCACACAGACACACACAGACATACGCGCGCGCGCGCACGCACGCACGCACGCACGCAGACTTGCGCGAGCCGCGTTTGTGCATGTGCTCCATTGAGACCTATGTGGTGTTCTCTCACTCTACTATGCTATTGAGTGAGAGTCAGTGGGAAAAACAAAGCTCACTACATCAATGAAACTCCCGCTTTCCCCGTCTACAAATAGAGAACTTCCGAAAAGTGACGACACACCCCCACGTCAATCAAACATGACGTCGGCAAACTGACGCTGATACAGTTTTGCGTCAGTGCGCGTGTGCCTTTTCTGCGATGTTTGTGAGGCGTGTGGCTTGTGTAAAGGAAATGTGCTTCGAGTACAAATTTTCGAGTCAACTGACGACAACGGCTGCAGTGAATTTTTCTAATTTTTTTGTATATTTTTTATGGCACCCCAGGCTCATTATCTATGTATAGTAGGAGCGATTTTGAGATCTAAAGTGTGTTCACCAGCACTTTCATCAGGTACGGCTTACGCCAAAAGTATAAAAGCGACAACCTCCAAAATTCACTCAGTTGAGAGTCCGTACTCACGCTATCTATGTCCCAAAATGGAGTGGTTTAGGTAAATATTACGCCTTTAAACGCCAGAAAGCCACTTTTTTTGAAAAGGGCGATAACTCGCAAATCATGTGTGCAATCGTACCCTGGATCGGGCCTTCTATTCAACAATCTTGATTCATTTAGAAACCCCAAATTTGAAATCGATCGGTTCAGTATTTTCGGAGAAATAGGCATCTGAACTGGGTTCACATGCAATGTCAACTCAGGCTCGGTTTACATGAAAACTATAAGAGCGACCATTTTCTAGTAGTGACTCTGTTCAGAGTCCGTATTCAAGCTATCTACTGCCAAAAAATTGAGTGATTTAAATAAATATTACGCCTGTACACGAAAGACAACCAACTTGTCTCAAAAGGGCGATAACTCCCAAATCACTTAAGCAATCATCACACGCTTGGTTCCTCTAATGTAACATTTTGATATATTTGGATACCCCAAATTTGAAGCCATTCGGTTAAGTATTTTCGAAGAAACGGGCCCGGACACAATTCACACACACACGCACACACATCCACACAGACGGCACTCACTGAGGAGGAGAAGTGCGTTCGGCGCACTATACATGCCAGCATCGATGACGTACGTTTTCTTACGTCATTGTCAGAGTTACACTTGCATAATCGTCTCTGCTGGAGATCGGCAGTGACGTGCGTTTGTACCACAGATGCTTGCCCATGAACGTGGAAAATTTAGCCCGTCCTATGATGTTGTTTCCATTACTATGGAAACAACATAAAAAGATGGCCACCAGCCCAATATGTTGTTTCCATTTAATCACCTGCTGTCGTCACGGTCGTTCTTTAAATTTGTAATTCCATGTATTCGGAAAGACACACACACACACACACACACACACACACGCGCGCGCGCGCGCGCGCGCGCACACATTCTCTCTCTCTCTCTCTCTCTCTCTGAACGGAATGGAAACAACTGACCGGGCTTGTCAGACCAATCTTGTTTTTGGAAGAGAGATGTCAAGTTGTTTTCTTTGAAATCGATGACGTTTTTATGTTGTTTCCATAGTAATGGAAACAACACCATAGGACGGGCTAAATTTTCCACGTTCATAGGCAAGCGTCTGTGGTACAAACGCACGTCACTGCCGATCTCCCGCAGAGACGATTTTGCAAGTGTAACTCTGACAATGACGTAAGAAAACGTGCGTCATCGATGCATGGTGCGCCGAACGCGCTTCTCCTCCTCATTGAGTGCCGTCTGTGTGTGTGTGTGTGCGTGTGTGTGCGTGTGTGTGCGTGTGCGTGCGTGCGTGCGTGCGTGCGTGCGTGTGTGTGTGTGTGTGTCTGAATTGTGTCCAGGCCTGTTTCTGCGAAAATACTCAACCGAATGGCTTCAAATTTGGGGTATCTGAATATTTCAAAATGTTAAATTAGAGCAACCGAGCGTGTGATGATTGCTTAAGTGATTTGGTAGTTATCGCCCTTTTGAGACAAGTTGGTTGTCTGGCGTTTACAGGCGTAATATTTATTTAAATCACTCAATTTTTTGGCAGTAGATAGCATGAATACGGATTCTGAACAGGCTGACTAGTAGGAAATAGTCACTGTTATATTTTTCACGTAAACCGTACCTCAGTTGACATTGCATGTGAACCCAGTTCAGATGCCTGTATCTCACAAAATACTGAACCGATCGATTTCAAATTTTGGGTTTCTTAATAAATCAAGATTTTTTAATAGAGGGCCCCATCCAGGTAGGATTGCACACATGATTTGGGAGTTATCCCCCTTTTTAGAAAAGTTGGCTTTCTGGCGTTTAAAGGCGTAATATTTATCTAAATCACTCCATTTTTTGGAAATAGATAGCATAAATACGGACTCTAAACAGGGTGAATTTTGGAGGTAGTCGCTGTTATACTTTTGACGTAACCCATACCTCATAAAAGTGCTGGAGAACCCATTTTAGATCTCAAAATCGCTCCTACTATACATAGATAATGAGTCTGGGGTGCACAGCACATTTCCTCTACAAGCCACACGCCTCACAAACAAGAAGAGACGCAGCGCACTGACGTAAAGTAAGTGCGTCATGTTTGATTGACGTGATGCTGTTTTTTCTTGGGGGTGTCTCGCCACTTTCTTTTCGAATTCCTCTGTTTGGAGACGTGGTGTTGTATTTTACTTCTGCGAGTTATCGCCCTTTTCAGGAAAAGTGGCTTTCTGGCGTTTAAAGGCGTAATATTTATCTAAATCACTCCATTTTTTGGACATAGACAGCACGAATACGGACTCTCAACAGAGTGAATTTTGGAGGTTGTCGCTATTATACTTTTGACGTAAGCCGTACCTCGTGAAAGTGCTGGTGAACCCATTTTAGATCTCAAAATCGCTCCTACTATATATAGATAATGTGTCTGGGGTGGCATAAAAAAAATTTAATTTTTTTTTTTTAAATTCACTGCAGCCGTTATCGTCAGTTGACTCGAAAATTTGTACTCAAAGCTCATTTCCTCTTTGTTCGGGCAACCCATGAATGATCGGGGACGCCACATCCTGGATGACCCTCGATTACAGGAGAGGGGAAACCATGACTAATTTCCTCTATACACAAGCCACACGCCTCACAAACATCGCAGAAAAGGCAGACGCGCACTGCCGCAAAACTGTATCCGCGTCAGTTTGCCGTCGTCGTGTTGGATTGACGTGATGCTGGCATTTCTTGGGGGCGTGTCGCCACTTTTCGGAAGTTCTCTATTTGTAGAGGGGGAAAGCGGGAGTTTTTTGATGTAGTGAGCTTTGTTTTTCCCACTGACTCTCACTCAATAGCATAGTAGAGTGAGAGACCACCACATAGGTCTCAATGGAGCACATGCACAAACGCGGCTCGTGCGAGTCTGTGTGTGTGTGTGTGTGTGTGTGTGTGTGTGTGTGCAGCAGACATAACACATAGTGAAACAAGATGGCCACCAGCCCAATATGTTGTTTCCATTCAGTGACCTGCTGTAGTCACAGTCGTAGTTGTTGTGTCATGTGTGCTGCCCGCGCGCACACGAACGCAAGCTCTCTCACATCAAGCATGCCGACATAAAGAAAGTACTGGAAACCCTTTCCGTGCCTCTATGCGCTCGTAAAACCCCAACTGAACACACGAGGTCGTGTTAGCTCGCCTAGCTGGTTGACGTCACTAACTTTTTGACGTATGCGGGGTTCTACATGGGTGAATGAATTCTTGTAACAGATTTACTTCCCGCAGGCCTGACTGACAGACGATTGCTTACTGGTATCGGAGAAGAGACCCGCTCTCTCTCCCTCTCTCTCCAGTAGACGCGCGCGCGCGCGCGCGCGATGACGATGACGATGACGAACACACACACACACACACACACACACACACACACACACACACTCTTATGCTTCTGAGTGTGAGTCAGTGGCAAAAACGAAACCCACTACAGAAATTCCCGCTTTCCACGTATTGTAGAGATCGCGAAAAGCCACTGCATTTCGATGCAAAATAATTTCTAGGCCATCCCAGAACATGCTGGTGCAGTAACGTCAGTAGATTACGTCACCTTGGAAAGATTTCGAACCTTTCAGTAAGTTTGAGGAATGTTCTAGATCTGACCTGTTCGGTATGTAAGCAGCCCTGCACAGCGTTCTGGGGTCTTCTTCTTTCATGAATTTATTCTCCGCGCATCTTCTGTGAATAAAGTATTGGAGTTGTATTCTGTTGTATTCCGTGTCTTCTCTGCGATTGCACGAAGATGGCGACATAGCAGAAGTAAAATACACCACGTCTCCAAACAGAGGAATTCGGAAAGAAAGTGGCGAGACACCCCCAACAAAAAAACAGCATCACGTCAATCAAACATGACGCACTTACTTTACGTCAGTGCGCGTGCGTCTCTTCTTCGATGTTTGTGAGGCGTGTGGCTTGTAGAGGAAATGTGCTGTGAGTACAAAGTTTCGAGTCAACTGACGATAACGGCTGCAGTGATTTTTTTTTTTTTTTTGGTATATTTTTTATGGCACCCCAGGCTCATTATGTATGTATAGTAGGAGCGATTTTGAGATCTAAAGTGGGTTCTCCGGAACTTTCATGAGGTACGGCTTACGTCAAAGTTATAACAGCGACTATCTCCAAAATTGACTCTGTGTAGAGTCCGTATTCATGCTATCTATTTCCAAAAAAAGGAGTGATTTAGATAAATATTACGTCTTTAAACGCCCGAAAGCCAACGTTTTTGAAAAGGGCGATAACTCGCAAATCATGTGTGCAATCGTACCTGGATCGGGCCTTCTATTCAACGATCTTGATTCATTTAGAAACCCCAAATTTGAAATCGATCGGTTGAGTAGTTTCGGAGATACAGGCATCTGAACTGGGTTCACATGCAATGTCAACTCAGGTTCGGTTTACATGAAAACTATAAGAGCGACCATTTTCTAGTAGTGACTCTGTTCAGAGTCCGTATTCAAGCTATCTTACTTACTTACTTAGGCCCTTGGCTCCACGTGGAGCATAGGCCATCGACAACCCTTCGCCATCGCACTCTGTTCTGGGCTAGTCTTGCCACTCCAGTCCAGTTGGTACCCTGCTTACATAGCTCTGCCTCAGTGTCCCGCCTCCAGCTGTTGCGAGGCCGGCCTCTCTTCCTTTTCCCCTGCGGGTTCCATGTCAGGGCTTGGCGTGTGGTGCTGGATGCTGGCTTCCTGAGGGTGTGTCCAATCCAGCCCCACTTCCTCCGCAGGATCTGCTTGGCCACTGGTTCCTGCCCCGCTCGCTCCCACAGCTCTTCATTCCGGATCTTCTCTGGCCATCGGATGTTGAAGATGCGCCTCAGACAGGTGTTGAGAAATGTCTGGATCTTCTGCTGCATCGTCTTCGTTGTCCTCCATGTTTCACATCCGTAGAGCAGAACTGACTTCACGTTGGAGTTGAAGATGCGAAGTTTGGTTCTTATGCTGACAACTTTGGATGCCCAGACGTTCTTCAGCATGACCATTGCTGCCCTTGCCTTGCCGATTCTGGCTGTGACGTCTCGGTCTGTGCCTCCCTGTCCATCAACCACACTCCCCAGGTAGACAAAAGACTCCACCTCCCTGATGGGCTCTCCACCGACTGTGACTGGTGTGTTGGCAGTGGTGTTGATCTTCATCAGCTCGGTTTTCTTCCTGTTGATCTTGAGCCCTGTTCCGGCTGATGTGGCTTCCAGGCACGTAGTCTTGTCCTGCATCTGGCTGTGGCTGTGAGACAGGAGCGCCAGGTCGTCCGCGAAGTCGAGGTCATCCAGCTGCGTCCAGAGTGTCCACTGTATCCCGTTTTTCCTGCCTGCTGTAGTGGTCTTCATGATCCAGTCGATGACCAGGAGGAAGAGAAACGGGGACAACAGGCATCCCTGGCGGACTCCGGTCTTCACCTCGAAGCTTTCTGACAACTGGCCGGCATGGGCAATCCTGCAGCTCATGTCTTGGTAGGTGCACTGGATCAGGGAGATGATCTTCCCGGGAACTCCATAGTGCCTTAGCAGCTTCCACAGCGCCTCTCTGTCTACACTGTCGAAGGCCTTCTCATAGTCTATGAAGTTGATGTAGAGGGGGGAGTTCCACTCCAGTGACTGCTCCACAATGATGCGTAGGCTGGCAATCTGGTCAGCGCAGGACCTGTTCCTGCGAAAGCCTGCCTGCTGGTCTCGGAGCATGGGGTCGACTGCCTCTCTCATCCTCTCCAGTAGAATTCTGTTGAGAACCTTGCCTGGCACTGACAGGAGCATGATCCCTCGGTAGTTGCTGCAGTCCCTGAGGTCCCCTTTCTTTGGCAGCTTGATGACGATCCCTTCTTTCCACTGGGCTGGCACCTCTTCCTTCTCCCAGATCTTGCTGAACAGGCTGTGCAGCATGTTGACGGCTGTCTCTGTGTCTGCTGTAATGGCTTCTGCTGGTATCTCGTCTGGCCCTGCAGCTTTCCCATTTTTCAGTGTCATGATGGCTTTCCTGATCTCCGCCTTAGAGGGCTTGTCGCAGTTGATGGGTAGTTCTGTCTCAGCTGGTGGGATGTCTGGTGGTGTTTCAGGGATGGGGCGATTTAACAGCTCCCTGAAGTGTTCTGCCCATCGCTTCAGCTGTTCCTCAGTTGTTGTCAGTGGGTGCCCGTTCTTGTCCTTCACTGGTTTGTCTGTCTGCTGAAATTTGCCCGCGAGCTTCTTGGTCACCTGGTACAGGTCTTTTAGATTCCCTTGTCGGGCTGCTTCCTCTGCTTGACGGGCCAGGTTGTCGATGTAGTCCCTCTTGTCCTTCCTGGTGCTCCTCTTCACTTCTCTGTCAGCTGCTGTGTATTCCTCTTGTGTCTTTGCCTTAGCTCTTCTTGTTCGGCTCGTGTTCAGTGCAGTTTTCTTCTCTTTCCTAACTTCCAGCTTCTGGATGGTATCAGCAGAGATCCATTCCTTATGTTGGGTCTTTCTCTTGCCAAGGACCTCTTCGCATGTGTCGTGCCAGAGTTTCTTGCTGTGTTCCCACTGTGTCTCGATGTCCATTTCACTGTCTTCTATCAGGTCTTGCAGTGGCTGGAACCTGTTGGAAAGGCTGATCCGGAATGCTGCTTGTGTGTCTGTGTTCCTGAGAAGTCCAACGTTGTACCTGGTCCGTGTGCTGTTGGCGTTGGTGTGCCTCTTAAGCCGAAGTCTCAATGTTGTTGCAAGAAGGTGGTGGTCTGATGATACATCGGCACCCCTCATCACGCGCACATCCCGCCACGATCTCCTGAACTTCCGGCTGATGCAGATGTGATCAATCTGGTTCTCCGTGACATGGTCCGGCGATCTCCATGTGGCCTTGTGGATGCGCTTGTGTGGGAAGATGCTGCCTCCTATCACTAGCTGGTTCAGGGCACAAAAGTCTGCAAAGCGCTCGCCATTTTCGTTCATCTGTCCCAGTCCGTGTGTTCCCATGGTGTCCTCATAGCCTGTGTTGTCTGATCCAATCTTGGCGTTGAAGTCTCCCATCAGTATGGTCATGTCCTTGGCTCCTCCTCTATCTATCACTGTCTGCAGTTGTTGGTAGAAGTCATCTTTTTTCTCCTCTTCCGCATCATTGGTGGGAGCGTAGCACTGGATGATGTTCAGCTTGATGTCTTTTTTCTTGGTGATGAATTTGGCTGTGATGATGCGGGAGTTGACAGGTTCCCAGCCGATGAGTGCCCGCTGTGCCTCCGGTGCCAGCATCAGGGCCACGCCCTCAGTGTGGGGGGCTCCATCCTCTGTGTGTCCAGAGTACAGCAATTGCTCTCCCGATGAAAATCTCAGCTGTCCTGTCTGTAGCCACCTTGTCTCACTCAGTCCCAGTACTCCTATCTTGTAGTTCTTCATCTCTCTTGCTACTTGTATGGTCCTTCCTACTTCATACATTGTCCTGATGTTCCATGTGGCTACTCTCGTTGTTGTCCTGGGTGTTAGAAGGGGGGTCGGCCTTGCAGCTTCCTTTCGGCTTTCACTGCAATGCGTCATAGGTCTCCGGGATGGAGACCCTTCCTCGCCCAGGTGAATGTCTCGGTTTGTTGCTGTCGATGCTTCAGTAACTTAGTGTTTTTTACAGGTAGGGCTGTTAACCCTACGCAAACCCGTTTAGCCTCTTGGAGAGGTGGTCCACATTCGTCTGACCTCTACCCTTCGACCTGTCCAGCTTGGGTGACCCTGCCAGGAGCATGTGCTCCTGCTGGCATAGTTCTCTGGGTCATTGAGGTACACAAGCCACTACCCCACGACAAGGGTTGGACCATGTAGGGATTCAAGCTATCTACTGCCCAAAAATTGAGTGATTTAAGTAAATATTACGCCTGTACACGCCAGACAACCAACTTGTCTCAAAAGGGCGATAACTCCCAAATCACTTGAGCAATCATCACACGCTCGGTTGCTCTAACTTAACATTTTGATATATTTGGACACCCAAAATTTGAAGCCATTCGGTTGAGTATTTTCGGAGAAACAGGCCTGGACACAATTCACACACACACACAATTCACACACACACACAATTCACACACACACACACAATACACACACACACACAATACACACACAACACACACACAACACACACAACACACACAACACACACACACACACACACACACGGCACTCACTCAGGAGGAGAAGTGCGTTCGGCGCACCATACATGTCAGCATCGATGACGCACATTTTCTTACGTCATTGTCAGAGTTACACTTGCAAAATCGTCTCTGCGGGAGATCGGCAGTGACGTGCGTTTGTACCACAGACGCTTGCCTACGAACGTTGAAAATTTAGCCCGTCCTATGATGTTGTTTCCATTACCATGGAAACAACGTAAAAAAAACAACAACAAAGAAAAAACACAGAACAAACAACAAAAATGAAACAAAAACAAACAGGAGACAACAACGACAACCCCTCTAGGCGAACAGACATTTGTCCAGAGCGCTTACAAATATCTAGCCATGAAAATCTAC
>JACVVK020000178.1:0-95000 GCA_018292915.2 Batillaria attramentaria | reverse complement strand
ATACAACTACCCAACAAAACAAACAAAATTAATAATATCAATAGCATTAACACCATACAACTACCCAACAAACAAACAAAATTAATAATATCAATAGCATTAACACCATACACCTACCCAACAAAACAAACAAAATTAATAATATCAATAGCATTAACACCATACAACTACCCAACAAAACAAACAAAATTAATAATATCAATAGCATTAACAGCGGAGTGAGTGAGTGAGTTTTTAGGGCTTAAAGCCGCGCAAGCCACAAAGACTAATTCGCGGCTGAGCATTAACAGCATACAACTACCCAACAAAACAAACAAAACAACAACAGCAACAAAATAACAGCAACCTCGAAAAAGCGAACACACAAATACACGACGCACAAAAAAAAAAAAAAAAAAAACGAACAATGAAAACTGTCTATTCTGGCAAAACGATTACGTATCCGAACCGCACAAACACAATCAATAGTGAGATTTAGTAGGACTTCGTAAGGAGGACCTCGTTGAGCAGCATAACCCATTTACATGTAAATTAGGCTCACACGGCAGAGGCCGCGAGCTGCTAACGCGCTGCGATTAGCTAATGGTACCCGTAACGTGCCTAATTTACATGCAAGTGGGTTACGCTGCTCAGCGAAGTTCTCCGTACGAAGCCCTACTAAGTCTCACTAATATTACAATGAAAGGCGGCGAGATCTGTTGACAGGCTGACCTGTGTGATCATCGATATTCCAAGCAAGAAAGAGACGATGCAGTGAACAGCCAATACACATTCTCTGCGTCTCAGTCGAGGCGGGAATATGTCCATCAGGGCTGTCATCACTCCCTCCAGACCTGCAACCTGATGCACAAATAATCACGGTTAGCATCGTCGTCATCTTCATCGTCATCAACATCATCATCTCCACCACCACAACATTCACGTGAACGTGTTTGTACATCTATATTACGACGCCACAACGCTCCACACACAACTACATGCTACAAACGAAAACACTACACCCTTTATGCACCAATACACGCCACATACGACACATTTACACGCCACAAACGACAACACTACACCCTTTATATACCAATACGCGCCAAATACGACACAACTACACGCCACAAATGACAATACTACACCTCTTATGTGCCAAGACGCGCCACATACGACACGGCCACTACACCAAGCATACCCCACGCCTACACTCCACGTGTTACAATGCCACATGACTCACGTGCACAACAATTTCAAACACAAGAAATCAGCAGAAATTGAAGAGGGGACGTAAGGCATTACTCCTGTTTATTCTAAATATATAAATGTAGTGTTTAAACTTTCATTCAGCTAATGCGACCTTAACCTTTAGTCAAGGTCATTCAAAAGTGTCTTCTTGGAAATGTCTTGTCACTGTCTACCATCAATCCAAATTTGGCGCTTCTGGTACTTGTAGTTCTTGAGAAATTGTCGACGTTAAAGGGCAAGTCAAGTCAAGTGCAATGTTGGGTTTAGGGGATAGATAGTGATGTCCTAGACGGCTGCAGCCCAAAAGATTTGAGTGAGTGAGTGAGTTTTTAGGGCTTAAAGCCGCGCAAGCCACAAAGACTAATTCGCGGCTGAGTGTGCCTGCACTACATGAAAAAAACAAAAAATGTAACGTTGAACAAAGGATGCAAACTGGTCTACGGGGCTATATAAACCTAGGACATGCTGGAGACACTGCACCTTCATGCTAATTTCTCGAACTCCCGGTTACAAAAAACCGTAGAAAACAAATGACAATTACAACTAGGTAAAACAAAGATAAATACTAAGCGCATATACAGCAAATATTGCAACTTATCATCTCCTAGGCGCAATAAACCAATTTGCAGCATAAGCCCAACATCACTTATTCCTAACCACTGGTAGTGCAGACGTAAGTGAGGGGTTAAAAAGAAGAAATATAGATGAAAGGGCCGAACTCATAAATCAGCTGAGGGAAGAGAGGAAGGACAGAGCGGCTAAATTTGGGAGGTTATAAAGAGAAAGATACAGGTGAATGAGCTGGTGAGGGATAGACAGAGAGGTAGGAGGGAAAATTCCTTAGTTGCCAATGAAGACAACATGCCTGGGAGGCAGTTGGAGAACAGACCGCTCCAACACGGAACCTCCCCGCCGTGAGGCGGTTTGGGAAAACAACGCACCAGAGAGGGGTGCGTTGTGAAGGTCTTCAACATGACGGGTGTTCAGCAGCACCAGCAGGGCGCTGCGAACAAAGCCCGCCAGGGTGAAGGCCAGGGTGAAGACCAGGTGGGGGGAATCCAGTGAAGTCGGCCTTCAGAAATGACCCTCAGATGTCTCACTGGACCAAGGGTCAGCAGACACCCGCTTACTGACCTCCCCCCCCCGGAGGAGACTTTAAGAGAGCAAAAGACAGGTGAATGGACCGATGGAGGCAGAAATAAGAGTAAAGAAAGAGCAAAAGGGGTGGGCAAGCTTGGCGAAATCAGCCCCGCCGCGTGAAGGCGAGCCCATGGGGCCCCCAAAAGATTTGAACACGAATACACCATTCAGCATTTATCACACCAAACGGCAGCCGAAATGCGATGCCATGGAGGCTGCCATGTTGATCCTAGCAGTGACGTCACTCCCCCACTCAGCAGCAGGCAAGATTCTGACACTGCGTGCAAGTGTGCCTGCTACACGTTTTAGGCGTGCTATTTCTGGCTCGTAAACACACTTTGCTTATTTTCTGAAAGCTAGAATGGATTTGGGGATAGTTCCCTATAAATTCGAGCCAGAATATTCTGAGGAAGAGCTCAGTAGGGGGTCGGGCAGAAATCAGTGGGGAAGGGCCGATTGATGAGAACGAGTGCAATTGTGGGAGATGCGTGTTTGACAAGTGAAGCAGCAACATCGTTCGCAAATGTGCCAGTGAAACAATCCGGGGTAAAATGATCTCCACAAACGAGGTCTCGATTGTTCCAGGCGTAGTCCTGCACTCGGCGGGGCAAGCGAGCGTTCTTCAAAATCTCCAACCATCTCGCACACAACCTCCGTTTTTCCTTTGATTTGTTTAGATTCGGAAATTCAAAAATCTTTTGTGGCTTCCATCTGCATTCTTACACATGCCCTGTTTGCTGAAACAACCAAACGCTTTGCACTGTGGCGTCTCGAACACAAAATAATACTCTGGAACAACCCGCTCAAAACGGGCACTGCCGACAGTGGTGGGGGAGTGACGTCACCGTCAGCACCTTTCACGTCTCATTCGCGAAAGAGTGCGGCAACATGGCGCAGCCCAGGAACCGAAAGCAGAGGGTGTTTTCGGCGCAGGTTTGAGTAAATGGTACTTTGTTCACGAAAACTTTTGCTATCTAACAGCTTAGGACCTTAATATCTGTCATTTAAACCCAATAGTGCTCTTGACTTGCCGTACCCTTTAAAGCCTGACGGACTTTACATAGATTCACTTTCTTAAACTCGTGAGTCATCGACAACAATAATAAGAATAAGATTAAGAATCAGGACACATGAGTAAATAAAAAATAAGCAGTAATTTAAAAAAAAAACGAGAATGCATAAATAATTAGTAATGAATTAAAAACACGAATGCATGACTGGATTCCTGACCTGACTGTCAATGCCAACCAGAAGCATCATGAAAAAGAAGAGAGCGGCCCACAGGTTGGGAAGGGGCAGCAGAGTGACCGCCCGGGGATACACAATGAACGCCAGTCCAGGGCCTGTATAAGAATTACATCACAGGTGACATTGGCTATCGATTTTTTGTAAAGAACACATCAGTTGTGAAGGGAAAGAACTGAAATGGGCTTTTTATGCTGCAAGGAGAGAGAGAGAGAGAGAGAGAGACGAGGGGGGGGGGAGGGGTCATACCGGAAGTTGCAACACTATCAATGGGTTGCTGCAGCAAATGCGCCATGTGTCCCAGCATGGTGAAGACAACAAATCCAGACAGAAAACTTGTCAACGAGTTGCATGCAGACACTATCAGCGAATTCCTGTCACCAGCATTGGAATGAATGTATTATCATACAATTAAAAAAAAACAAAAACTGGCTTAAACGGCATCAGTCATTCAGAAAAAAAGGGGAAAAAATAGGCGTGACTGCTTCACTGATTACAAACTCTGCATGCACATCTAATCTGCTTGTGATTTTTGTGTTGGCGTAAAGCTGAGAGTGCATTTCCCCACTCCCTCAGCAGGTCTGAAGCAAACATCTGTAGTGATCGTCCTCAGCTAAGAATCTGCTTTCTGGTATTTTTCGATTGTTCTTACTTCCTAGAAAACTAAATTCAAAGTTTGCTAACAACAAGTGACCTGAATAAAGCTTTACGACATTTCCTCTTCATGTTTACTTTACGCTCGTAAAATTAGTACGATGAGATTTGTCTAGTGCTACACTATACGTGTATTTGCACCTGTAACAATTACTGTTGAAAGGGCAGTAACTCCCAAATGCCGGCCAGATGCCCAAAGCCACAGCATACGAGAACAGCACTTGCGAAGCAGCCTCAAACCAGACCTGAGAGATCAACAAGACATCTGTAGCATGAGGTCATGCATCCTAGGGCGTATCTGGATCAGCAGCATCGTACAATTGGAGAACTAAGGAAGATCTGATCACGTCAGTATTCGCCTGAACGGCAAGCTTTCCCGTGTTTGCTGAGCACCGGTCAGAGGCCACCACGCTGAACCGAGTGACCGACGTGTCTGTGACTGTCCCAAGATTGTTCACGCTCAGCAAAGCAAATGCCCTCATGAGGGTTCTATCTAACGAACCCGACCCTAAAAAGTAAAATGCTTGACTAGCTTTTGGTTCTTGTATAAAATAATGCATGCAAGTGGTAAACGAAGACACTGCAGTGTTGGGAAGAGGAATTTGCCTGAGGCATTTCTTGCGATTTCGTATTATTACTATTATTATTATCAATATTTGTGTTATTATTATTATTATTGTAACCGTGTGCAGGCAGGGACTCAACGCAGAGGTCGCTTTGACTTGTGTTGGTTTACTTACATCCAGGAACAACAGTGCAGAATGAGAGTTGCATAGAGTGTGATGACGGAAAATCAGAACACGTGGTCTCTCCTAAGAGTGGGGCTCGACAAAGAAAACTACAGCAGCACACTAACTCTGGCGACGTCCTCCCTGGCCACGTGCACTCAAACTGAAAGACGCGTGGCTAGTGGACCACCCGGCTTAAGGCCCTTGCACACTGGCGTCACGCGACATTGTCGTGCCACGCGTGCAGCAAATTTTGTCTGCGTCTACGTATGCAACCCCTTGAAGCGCGAAGCGACAGGCGTAGCACGATTGAAAAATTCTGTCGCGCGGCGATAGGAACTGTTCTATTCGGCGCGCTTGACGCGCGCGTGTAGCGTGGTTTCAGCCAATCAGAAGAGCCAGCCAGCAAGGGCTGACTCGCCATCCTCTTCTCTTCCAAGATGGCGGAATTGCGCGAAGACGAAATGCTTCGCCTCATCGACCTGTATCGTGAACAGGAAAACCTCTACAATTTTCAGCTCGATTCATATCACAGTCGACGGGTATGCCGTTTTGTTGTGTCACTCTCCGCTGACTCACACTACGGTAAATACATAAATGGAGTAAATAAAACTAGACACAACTGAACCGCCGGCCGGGGTTGTCACTGATCTCTCATCGTCCCAGTCTACGATATCATTCTACAGCAAAGCCGGGTTTGTTGTAGCTAAATTCTATCAAGTTATCGTGGCCTCGATCACCAGTCTCTATTCAGACTGCGAACAAGCAGCCTGAAGTTTATGATACGTTTCAGATCCCTAATATTTCGCATTCCATCGCACACTCAGAAGCACTGACTCGTGGCGAGATCTCCGAATAGAAGCACTGCACGCGGCGCGGGTTACTCCACGTGTGAGAGCTTCACTGTGCTTGCAGCACGCAAGGCGCTACACGCGTGGTGCGTGCGATGTAGCACCGACGCTAGTGTGCACCGGCCAGTTCTAGCCGGGTGGATTACATAATGTACATCCGGTGACGCCAGGTGACGTCACGCGACTACACAATGGGCCGGATGGGGGAAACAAAGGCACGGCCACGTGGGGAGAAAGGGGAGGCATTGCAGCCTAGCCAAACGAAGGAAAACAACAGAAAAGACATTGCAACAAAAAATAACAGTAAATAGGGGCTGTGTACGACCCGGTCTCATCCCCCCCAACTGAACCACAACCAGCGTCCCCGCTGGTTACGCAAAAAAGTCTAAACCAAACCAAAATACTTAGCGGCCAACAAAAACGCCAGACAAAACAAAATCAGGTTACACACTAACTGTAATACTAACTAACTACAGCTACAGGCACAGCTTAAGCAGTTCTCAAAATTCCTCACAGATGCAGGAAATGAAACAGTCACTGCAGTTCAGTCAAAACCTTATTACGGTGTACTTTGGTCCAAAACACACGCTTCGGGGACACAACCAAACTACAGTAAATAGGAGCCGTGTATGACCCGGTCTCATTATTATTGTTGTTATTTTCAGTCTTCACGTATTTAAGTGTAGTAGTAGTAGTAGTAGCAGTAGTTGTGATATTATTATTATTATTATTACATGTATCATCATCACCATCATCATCATCATACACGTATTTATATGTTTTACGTCTAGTACATCATCTTCATGAGCGGAAAAGCTATTATACCTGTACGCTGCCCAGAGCTTCAAAGCGGGGCCGAAGGTAGAAGACAATCCCATCCCCTGCCCCTGGCTGGAGGGCAGACTGCATCAGCAAGACCAACATCAGCACGTAGGGAAAGGTGGCTGTAAAATACACGACCTAAAACAACAGAGTACAAAACACATCAGTTACAGACCTTTACCGGTGCAATGTGACTCCAAAAGAAAATGGCTTAAAGGCGTAATTTTTATTATTTTTATGCTCACAGATCGTTTTTAGCTGTTTTTCTGGTGTCTGTTATGACAAATGCTGCATCGCAAATGCTGGCACTGAGCCAACAGAACTGTACTCAGTGGCGCGGCGAACGGACTGGGCGGAGAGTGTAATTGTGATAACAGTCGTAGAAATGTGATTTTTCAACCGCTCGCGTGTAAACAACACTGTATCGCACTATGAGCTATACTAATCATCAAGTTAGAGCATTTCGAACGTACAGTCTCTCTCTCTCTCTCTCTCTCTATCTCTCTCTCTATCTCTCTCTCGCGAAACTGTCCCTAACACGTAAGTTGGCTTAGTAAACATGAAAATAGCCAATCTCCTGTCAACTCTGTAATAAATAGTAATATACAACAATTCAGTGCAGGTTGAAATGACCTTTCCACTCCATCGGATGCCCTTCCAGGTGAGGAAGTAGCTGACGATCCAGACGACAGCCAACGACGCCAGCAGGTGGAGACACACGCTTCCTGTTTCCTCCAGGCCATCGGACAGTTCCAGGACACCTTTCCTGCCATCATTATTATCGTAATCAACATTACCAACATCGTCATCATCGTCGTCGTCGTCATCATCGACGTTTTCAATTCTAGTTGACGCATTCGGAAAAAATGCGTACCTCTGATTTAGCCAAAAAAATAAATAAATAAATAAACACACACAAGGGCGTCACATAGGAAGACAAATTTTTTAAAAATTAATTTTTGTGCTCCGCCACAGCAATAAATAAACAACAAAAATAATTTCACAATAGTTAGATTGCTAGTGCTGCTCCTATGGCATTCGCAATGCTCTTTAAAGTGGCCAAAAAAAAAAATTGCTTCATAGATTTCTAGGGATTTTTTGGTCGTTGCTACACTTACGTACCACCAGAATTCAGAAGCGGAGTCCATTTCGTATTGAGCATGAGTAGTGTTTGTGTTACATGACGCATTTACCGCGTACAAACTGTCGTTGTATGACGCATTTGACGCATATGAAGTGGCGTTGTATGACGCGTTTCTGTTTTCCGGTTCAGTCACCACGCTACTTTCCACGCAGCTGAAACATTTACAATAAAGTGTTGCACTCAATGGTTAAAATTCTTATTGTTATTATTACAAAGTCGTAGTGTGGGGGTTGTTTGATGTTACGAGGCGCTGTGAGTGGGGTTGCGGGGTACAGTTATGTTTTTGAAGTTATCATCTGACGCCGGGACAGGTTCGTACTTGCTGATGTGCATTCGTGGACAAGTCTGTGGGAACAGAGTGTTAACTATGATCCCAGTCAGAGTGACTGAAGCTTGATGTGTATAATAAGAAATGTTACCTACCATGAAAGAAGTTGCCTCCATGAAGACCTAGCGAGACTATCTTACGCCGCCTCATGTTAGAACATCGGATCGGAGTAGTCTAGACTACGGCTCTGCTCTAAGCGTTCTAAGATGATGCCGCCTCTCCTTCACAGTAGTAGTCCGGTTCCTTGTGGGGGCCTTATGTATAATCGTTACACACCGGACAAAAGTACCAATTTTATTCTGGTGATTCTTTCGCACATTTTATTGAAATTTACCCGTGGCCGCCGCAGATTAAAGCTCTTGGTCCACGTCATAATGCGTTACTGACAGTAAGCACTACTGCACACATAATACCTGTTATTTCAAGCCGTTTCAAAGCGAGACTGATGATTTTGTTACAGAGAAACACAGAACAGTTATATATATATATATATAGGGGAAGTAAGTAAAGCTGAGAGCGCTCCCTAGATCTAGGAGATGTGTGCTTTGTATACCAGTGGACAAGTCCGCCTTGCCCTATATTGGCTACAAGCCACATTGGAGGGGGGGGGGGACCTACCATCCTACCGCTGAAACGTCTAACAGATCTAAGGGTATCTCACCATTCATAGAGCCCCCATTCCCCTCCCACCGGGAGGAAAATGGTCGGTACAACCAAGGCCATATGAATTGGTGATTTTAGCCGCTCTACCACTATTACAAGTCATGGTATAAAATCCATAATATTATTCACCACATGTGGTATAAACATTGTACCCATGACAACCACGCGTGAATTTTATGGCTGTACCTAAAGGCTATGTCACACGAGAGGGCAAAAACACTTGAAAACATTGTTTTCAGATGTTTCGCTGCGAAACAGTGTGTTTTGTCGTGTGACATACTTCACAACAATGTTTTCAAAACACTGTTTCGATCGTGTTTTCAGTTTTAGAGCCTGCCCTAAAATCCGAAAACATGTTTTGTGTTTCAACCAATGAAAGCCGCCGTGCGGAGTGTCAAGTGACACCTTCCCGTATCCGCTCAGTCAAAATGTATGTTTAAGGAAAAGAGACATCGACTTTACCCAGAAACCCCATCCTGAGGTATTTCATACGCATTGAAGTTCTACATACAAGAAAAGGGTGTCTAGTAAGGTAGGAATGTCTTGACCGTAGCAGGAAAACTTGTTTTCAGTGTGACATCGCCTTAAAGAGTGAACAGGTATTTCCCCTAGCAGTGTTCCAGCAGTGTGTTCTGGTGAAAGGATTTGCGTCACAATATGACGCCAAAAGGGACTAAAGAATAATTTACGTCACGACATGACGTAGTTCGACTTCGTACGGAAATGGGGACGAAGGAGCTTTGCCAGTCGCTTGACGTGGAATTGTTGATCTTTTGCTGCGTGTTATCAACAAGCGGTCGTGTTTGTGACAAGCGTAAGCCTAGTTCCAGTTCTCTACTAAGACGGAGGCTTCGAAACGGAAAAGCTGACTTCTCAAAGCCTATGGACAAAGCGAGGTAAAGCACCTCAGTCAGTGATGTCGCGTGAAGCATTTGGATTGCCGATGTCAGCTTTCAAATCAAAGACTTGAAATGCAGGTAGGGACGTGGTATAAATAATTTTCCCAATTCGGTGCCCCCGATTACGTAAAATACACCACACTCGTTTGTTGATTTCGACCGTAAAACTGCTCGTTAAAACTCGCAGTTTTACGATCGAAAACAAACTCGTGTGGTGTATTTTCCGTAATCGGGGGCACCTCATTGTGAAAACTCTATTAGGCTAGGAAAATTGCCGAACAAGGTAGAACAAATTTGATCCTAACTTTTTATTACAGAAATCAGTAGAGCACAGGCCCCTAATGCCGTGGTGGTCTCCGTGAATTTTTTCTCCGTCCGCGTCACCGTTAAAAACGACCGTTTATCTTGCCATTTTCACTATATGAGCCCTATAAATGGGCTTTTGAGGGTGTGCACAAAGTATGCGTGTTTGCGGGTACAGAAATGCGCAGAACTCCACTCTAAATACGGTTACTGTTAGACAAGACATGCATTGTTGACATACTGAAATTTTCCCCCAATCAGAATGATGCTTCCTGGAAAATTGCGGCCATCAGTTTGGCCGTTGATTCAAAGGACCCTGTAAAACGGCATGTCCAGGTACGTATGAAATATGATATCCAAGTGAGCACTTTTTTCGGTAGCGATATTTTGGGGGTGTACTTACTAAAGTAGTTGCTGCGTTGTGAGTAGTGAACGATTTTTCTCAAAGAGCAGTGCACACTCAAGAATAGTATCCCAGTTGTGTCATATCAAAAGTTCATTGAAATCGCTTTTGTACTTTTGTCACTAACAGCCAACGAAAGTGCAACCTATTTAATAATGGCTGCTAGTTCAGTACTAGCAAAGTGCAATGGAAATTATGTAGAGCACAACCTGAAGTCTATAGTAGTATGTGTCTGAATTCATTTCAAGTGTTATGAGGTATGTTAATCACACGGCAAACATGTTTTCAAGGTCAAGGTCATTGGTTTGTCTGTTTACTCCAAAAAATTTTACTTCATCGCTCAGAATAAGCATTTTGGTGCTGCTAACTTTTGTCCCCATGGTTTGGTGAGTTCACAACATCCTCAGAATAAAAATATGACTGCAAAATCTTCATAACTCAAGCGTGACCTTGACCTTTACTAGAGGTCACCAGAAAGGCATTCTTATCAATGCATATTAGGCAAATGTTATGCCAAAAGTTGTATTTACAAAATTTTCACCCAGTCTATATGACCTTTACTCCCAAGGTCAAGGTCACCAAAGTTGTCCACAAGAAATCTTCTCATACAAACATCGTTTGTGCTAATTTTGTTTTGCCTGGTGCTTGTGACTGCTTGTTCGTTTGCTTATTCTAACACAGCGATGAAAGAAAATGTTTGGGAGTAAACAGACGAACCGATGACCTTGACCTTGTAAACATGTTTGCCGTGTGATTAACATACCTCATAACACTTGAAATGAATTCAGCCACTTACTACTGTAGACTTGATGTTGTGTTCTACATACCCTCCATCACATTTTGCCAGTAATGTATGCCAGTGATTTTCATTTGTAAACTTATGAATGTCCAAAAAAAGAGGCAAAATAACGGCGTTTGTTCCCAAGGAAAAACACGTTGAAAATAAAAGAGATTTCACAGATTTGCTTTTGTGTCTATTGTTTTTCATTTGCATTTGTGTGATATTATTTTTCTGGACGTTTCATATTAAGTTTGTCTAATTTCTGTACCTGTACCTCAAAACAGGAATTAATGAAAATGTCCGACAGTTTCTGAGTGCGTTAGAATTTGAGGCAAAAAGGTATACTTGTAATAGTATTTTAGGGTTGCTGGACCATTTCTCTAAAGCATGATGTGCGTCTGCAAATGATCTGTCAAGCGTAGCAGCTGCAGCAGCGTAATATGTCAGCCCGGTCCCCATCAGTAAGAGAATTGGCGTCTATATGGAAAAAGGAAGATTTGATAACTGAGAGCTTCTACAGGCAAATCTGTCGTCATTTCGTTGGACCACCACAGGGTGTCTGGCCTAACATATCCAGTAGTCAAACTTGAAGTGTGTGCACAATACCTGCTGCAGCGGCGTCATTTGTAATCTTTGCTGTGTATAGTCAGTTTTTGAACCCAACCACAATATGGATTCCCGTCATTTCCCCTCACAGCCAAAAGGACATAGTGGATGGGCTAGTAACACGTAAGTGCCAAGCCTCTCCTCTAAAAGTTGGTCAGTAACAAAAAACGCTGTGTACACTGTGGCCGTCATATCTGGCTACTTGGTAACCTACCCCCGTAGCAATTAATGCTCTGTTTAATTAGAAAAAGGTGATTTAAGTCACCTATTTCAAGCAGTGAAGAGTTCATCAAATTTGATGTGGGATGCACGTTTTCCTTCTCCTGGAATCACTCTACTTTTTCCAATATGTAAAACAATGACAAGTTAAAACTGGTGGCTGCTATCAGCAAAATATAAACCTACCCCCCACGCAGCATGTAATGAAGGAAATGGGAAAAAAATGGGTAAAATAATGACCGCTGTAAAGAAGACGTGCTTGTTTAGATTCAGGGATCTTTCTTCATACGACTAGTCATTGTCTTTTCCTCCAAGACAAATGTATAAAAGGAAATTGCATCAAGTGTAGCAATTATGGCAGGCTCTTTTGGTAAGCACCGCTTTCTGCCCTTAAAGGGAACTGATAGCTCCAATTAACGGCCATCTATAAGCAATAATCTCTCATACAAGTTCTTGAAGATACTTCTGAAACACCGAGCATGTGCCCGAATATTTGCATCATATTATACTTGTTTTCGCGGATACACCTTATCACAGCAACCAATCAAGTGTCCCTACTCCCATCATTACGCATATTCAGCCATTATTAAACAGGTAGCACTTTCGTTGGCTGTTTGTGACAAAAGTACAAAAGCGATTTCAATGAACTTTTGATATGACACAACTGGGATACTATTCTTGAGTGTGCACTGCACTTTGAGAAAAACCGTTCACTACTAACAAAGCAGCAACTACTTTAGTAAGTACACCCCCAAAATATCGCTACCGAAAAAAGTGCTCACTTGGATATCAGATTTCATACGTACCTGGACATGCGGTGACAAGGGAACTTCACAACACCAAAGAAGCGTTTCCTGACTAAATTGTTCAATGTTCGTAAATGTTTTCCGCGATACATGTCACCTGCAGTGACCTGATAAGTGCACAAGCATCAAATACTGCCGTTTTACAGGGTCCTTTGAATCAAAGGCCAAACTGATGGCCGCAATTTTCCAGGAAGCATCATTCTGATTGGGGGAAAATTTCAGTATGTCAACAATGCATGTCTTGTTTAACAGTAACCGTATTTAGAGTGGAGTTCTGCGCATTTCTGTACCCGCAAACACGCATACTTTGTGCACACCCTCAAAAGCCCATTTATAGGGCTCATATAGTGAAAATGGCAAGATAAACGGTCGTTTTTAACGGTGACGCGGACGGAGAAAAAATTCACGGAGACCACCACGGCATTAGGGGCCTGTGCTCTACTGATTTCTGTAATAAAAAGTTAGGATCAAATTTGTTCTACCTTCCGCTATATGAAATGCCTAATTAGACTCGCCTATATTTTTATATATATGCGTGCGTGCGTGCGTGCGTGCGCGTTGTATTGTGCCATTTACATTGTGTAGCATGATGTGATATGTGATGCGATGTGATGGTTATGATAATGTAATATCTGGTGATATGAGATGATACGACTTATATGATAATGCAGGTTTTGGGGGGATTTTTTTTACTCATCTCAAATCCCCCCCCCCCCCCCCCCCCCCCCCATGGATAGTTTAGTTTAGTCCTCTTTATTCCCTGGGGAACATAGGGCTGCAACCACACTCCGCCAGCGCACTCGGTTCTGGGACGCCCTCTTTAGTTCGGCCCACGTCGTTCCGGCGGCCTTGGCTTCAGCGTCCGTACTCCTCCGCCAGTTAGTTAGTTAGTTATTTAGGGCTTAACGCCGCGCAAGCAACAAAGGCTAATTCGCGGCTAGCGAAAGTCCCTTTCTGCCAGGTCCTTTAAAACATAAAAATTTCCACGTTAAAACAAGATGTAAATATATACTAAAAATCTATTGGGTTTAAATGAGAAATATCCTTAAAGACTTTAGATACTGAACATCAGAGGTCAAAGACAGTCTAAATATATATATATATATATCACAGCACTATATTTTGTAAAACAAATTGACTTCTTTCAGGAAACTGAAGACGCTGTCAGGGGGGACATCCCGGAACAGCATCTTCAGTGAATCCACACAGTAATGTTTGGCACGAATCTCAGTGAGATCCGTGCACGAGATTAAAAAATGTTCCACAGTGTATGGTTGATGACATGGAACACACCAAGGGGGGTCTTCCCCCTTTAACAGATGGGAATGGGTAACATGCGTGTGCCCAATATGTAGACGACTAAGAACGGTCTCCTCGCGCCGATTAGGTCGGCAGCGAGGGAGACTATCACAGATACTGGATAAGACTTTGTTCAGTTTGTTCTCCGGGAGGGCAGCCCATTGGGTCTGCCACTCCTTTTGAACAAACTTTGATACAAGAGGTTTAAAATCACTGACAACCATGCGAGCATCCTCCACAGGGCCATCACGAGCAGCATTCGCGGCCCGGTCAGCACGCCTGTTTCCTCGGATGCCTACATGACCTGGGACCCAGATGAAAACAATATCCTTGTTATCCGCTATCAAGGATGCATGGAGTTCGTGGATCAACACCAGGAGCGGGTGATCCAGTCTTCTACCATGCAGAGCCTGAAGCGCCGACAGTGAGTCTGAAAGAATAAGGAAGTTGCTACCTTTAGATTGATACACGTGCTTGAGAGCGAGTAAAATGGCCCGCAGCTCAGCAGTGTAAACAGAACTGTTATCAGGAAGACGGTGATGAAGAACGCGACCTTCAGCTACAGCGGCTCCTCCGCCAGGTCTGCTTCGGTCGGCCCACTTTGCGCTTTCCCTGGGGGTTCCAATCAAGGGACTGCCTGGTGACATTTGATGTTGGCTTTCGCAAAGTGTGTCCGATCCATCCCCATTTCCTTTTCTTGATCTCCTGCTCGATGGGGACCTGTCTTGTTCGCTCCCAGAGGTCTTGGTTGGTGATCACCAGTGGGTATCTGATGTTGAGAATGTTGCGGAGGCATCTGTTGATGAAGGTTTGCAGCCTGTGGGAGCCTGTCTTGGTGGTGCGCCATGTCTCCGAGCCATAGAGTAGGACCGACTTCACATTTGAGTTGAAGATCCGGATCTTGTTTCGCAGGGATAGGGCTGTGGATCTCCAGATGGGGCGCAGAGTGCGAAAGACATGTCTGGCTTTGTTGGTGCGGCTCTTGATGTCTTCGTCCGTTCCTCCATCCTTGCTGACAACGCTGCCGAGGTAGATGAACTTGTCCACCTCTTTGATGTCTTCCTGGTGCAGCTGGATGGGGTCGTGCTGTTTGTGGTTGACTCTCATGACTTCGGTCTTGCTGATGTTGATCTTGAGGCCGGTCTTCTCAGCTTCTTCGGCGACTCTGTTCAGCTTCTCCTGCGCATCTTGTTGCTTGTCGGAGAGGAGGGCGATGTCGTCCGCGAAATCCAGGTCCTCGAGCTGTTTGCTGAAGGTCCACTGGATCCCTGTCCTCTTACCGTCGGTGGCTTGCCTCATGACCCAGTCGACCACCATCAGGAAGATTGTGGGTGAGAGGATGCAGCCTTGACGAACGGCGGTCCGTACTGTGAATGGTTCTGTCAGTTTCCCGTCGTGGATTACCTGGCAGGTGGCATCTTCGTACAGCTGTCGGATGATGTTGACAAACTTTGGTGGAAAACCGTAGTGAGACATCAGCTTCCAGATTACCTCCCTGTCAACACTGTCAAACGCCTTCTGGAAGTCAACGAAGGTGCTGTACAGGGGGGTCTGCCGCTCCAGGGACTGCTCGATGATGATCCTCATCGTGGCTATGTGATCAGTGCAGGATCGGTCGTTGCGGAATCCTGCCTGTTCCTCCCGGAGTGTCTTGTCCAGCGCGGTCTTCAGCCTCTCCAGGATGATCCTAGTGAGAACCTTCCCTGGTATGGACAGGAGCATGATGCCTCGCCAGTTGCTACAGGATGAGAGGTCCCCTTTCTTTGGCAGCTTTACCAGGTGTCCCTTCTTCCAGTCTTGTGGCACGCTCTCGCTCTCCCAGATCTTCCTCAGGAGCGGGTGCAGCATGTCGGTGGAGGTCTGGATGTCGGCCTCGAGGGCTTCTGGTGGTATGCCGTCGGGGCCTGCTGCTTTGATAGACTTGAGGGACTTGATGGCTTTGATGATCTCGGTCTTGGTAGGGGGGTTGGTGCCGATGTCGAGTAGCTGGGCTGCCGGTGGTATGTCTGGTGGGACTGGTGGTGGAGGCCTGTTGAGCGTTTCCTTAAAGTGTTCAGCCCACCTTGTCCTTTGGTCTTCCTCTTTGGTGATGATTTGTCCGTTCTTGTCTTTGATTGGTCTGGTGGGGTTGTTATTTTTCCCAGAGAGTGTCCTTGTTATTTCGTAGAGCCGTTTCATGTTCCGTTGTCCTGCTGCTGTTTCTGCTTCTTCTGTAGGGTCGTTGATGAAGTTCCTCTTGTCGTTCCTTGCGCTCCTCTTGACCTGCCGGTTGACGTCCCAGTATTGAGCCTGCAGGTCGCGCTTGTGGTCTTGGTCGTCAGTGTGGTTGATCAGGTCTTTCAGGCGTTTCCTCTCTGTGATGAGGTCCCAGGTGTCAGATGTAAGCCACTCTTTGTGTTGTCTCGTCTTCTTTCCCAGCACTTCCCTGCATGTTGCTGTCCAGGTTTCTCGCAGGTCGTGCCAGTGCTCCTCGATTGTCTCTTCAGGTAGTGTGTCGAGAGCGCTGAATCTGTTCCTCAGCTCACATCTGAAGGCGTTGGTCTTGACGGTCCTTCAGACTGTGCACGTTGTACTTGTGGGATGGTCTGTCCGCCTGGTCTCTGTAGGCCTTCAGCTTGATCTTGATCGCTGCAATGACGAGGTGATGGTCTGAGGCTGCATCAGCTCCCCGCTTTGCTCGGACGTCCAGCAAGCTTCTTCGCCACTTCCTGCCGATGGTGATGTGGTCGATCTGGTTTACAGTTCTTCCGTCCGGTGATGTCCAGGTGGTTTTGTGGATGGTCTTGTGGGGGAATATGGTGCCTCCGATGACCAGGTCGTTGGTGGTGCAGAATTCTGTGAAGAGCTCTCCGTTCTCGTTCTGTGTCCCTGTTCCGTGTTTGCCCATGATGAGTTCTCTGTCTGTGTTGTCGGTGCCCACTTTGGCGTTGAGGTCTCCCATGAGGATCTTCAGGTCTCTTCTCGGTGCTTTGTCGAGGACGGCTTGGAGCTGCTCGTAGAACTCTCCTTTTCTTCCTCATCCGCCATGTTGGTGGGAGCGTAGCACTGGAGGATGGTGACTTTCCTGCCCTTCGAGTTGAATCTGGCGCTCAGGATCCTTGGTGACACTGGTTCCCAGGACAATAGTGCTTGTGTTGCTTCAGGTGTCATCAGCAACGCTACTCCGTGCATGTGTGGTTGGCCGTCTTCGTGTCCGGAGTAGAGGATGGTGTGTCCGGAGGTGAGTCGAGTGCGTCCTGTTCCTGTCCATCTTGTCTCACATTGGCCGAGCAGCTTCAGATTGTATCTATGCATTTCTTGACTCACTTGTGCTGTCTTTCCTGTTTCGTATAGGGTTCGGATGTTCCAGGTCCCTATCCTGGCTTTGGTCTTGGCCGTCAGAAGAGTAGTCGGCGCACTGGCTTCCCGAGGGCTTTCACCAGCTCGCGTCATGGGCTCTACTAGAGAGGACTCTTCCTGGACCAAGTTGCGTTGTAGATCTGTGGTTGTAGTTTCTGTAACAGGTTTTCTTTTTAAAGAGTTGGGTTGTTAGCCCTACTCACACCCCCAACCTGGAGGACCAGTGAGTGCGCTTCGTCTGGCCTCTACCCTTCGACCTGTCCAGCATGGGTGGCCCTGCCAGGAGACGAATCTCCCGCCGGCATAGCTCTCGGGGTCATGGAGACACGCAAGCCCCATCTCCAACGGCAAGGATGCACTCATCGATGGGGCCCCAATGGATAAATAAAGTGTTATTGAATTAAACTGAATTGAATTGAAATAGAATTGGTTTTTGGTTGTTGGTTTGGGTTTGGTTTTGTGCTGTTCGAACATTGAAAAGGAACGATGACGACAGCATTATCTCTTATTATTAGTCATTTAATTAGCATAAAATTACCACAGTGGACCTCAAGGAAGATAATACATGATGATACATGGCATCACGTGCAGCACTCATCTGCTTTGAAGATCGGTGGTACCACCAAAGACATTGTAATGTCTTTGGTACCACTGTCGGTTCCGATCACAGACGTATAGATCGTCTGTGGTTCCGATGCTGTATTGCACGTTTGACGTCACCTTGCGTTGACGTCACTATGCACGTACGTTACTGCATCGTTAGACATGAAAGCAGACAGTGACATCACACTTTCGGACCAGTAGATTAGAATACCTACATCTCAGCGTCCCGTCCGTGTTTGCGTTGTGCCCAGGGCAGCTTCGGAAAGAAGGACATGACGAAATAGTATCCCACCCACGTCATAATGACGTTGTAGTAGATGGATTGCAGAAGACCGTACAGAACAGTGGATACGCCCAAACCTGCATTCATGAATAATAACAATGACGATAATTATAATGTGCCAGTGTATATGCTCTCCCCCCCCCCCCCCCCCTCGGCCCGCATTCTGACATGAATCATGCGCGCGCAATCTGTCATATTCTGGACATAAATAGTTTGCGATCACCTACTGCGAAAGGCAGCTCAGCTGTTGGAATTCAGCATTGCAGTGTATGTGTAAGTGCGTGCGTGCGTGCGTGCGTGCGTGTGTTTGTCCGTTATAGCCTCACACAGGTCAGCACTGAGAAAAGCAAAGCTGAAACGCAAGTCGAAAGCACAGCGTCTGCCACAGCCATACGGGACACAAGTGTCTAGCACAGCCTCTACGACAGGTAATCTATGAAGTTACCTTTGAACAGAGGACAAATGTTCCAGATGCCGACCACTCCCCGTCGCATGAACTGACCGAGAGCAGTCTCCAGGAACAACAAGGGAACTCCGATTATTACGATACAGATGAAGTAGGGCAACAGGAAGGCTCCTGTAGAAAGTAGAAACTGAAAGAGTGCGCGGGTGTGTGTTTGGGAGTTTAACGTTCTTTTCCACCACGTACGGGTGATATCAAAGACGGGGCAACGAGAAAGAGGCCAGTACATATGTTTGGCCCCAGCCGGGATTCGAACTCACGACCCGCCTGCACAAGTAGAAAGAAGGCCAAATAATAATAATAATAATAATAATGCCTTGAACAAATGTCTAGGGTCCATTTCAGTCTGAAACAATGTACCTGGCCTTCATCTTTAAAGGTCCAGCTACGCTACAACAGTAACCATTTTTGAAGTCTTCGTTCACTCACCGCCTCCGTTTCTGTAGCAAAGGTAAGGGAAGCGCCAAATGTTGCCAAATCCCACAGCACCGCCGATACAGGCGAGCATATAGTCCAGGCGAGAAGCCACAAGATGCGTCGTTTATCGGCGTCAGACATCTTCAGACCGTGTTCAGTGGAGAGCACGCGCTCTAACCAAGAGAATTTATACAATCCATTTAACATCACCTCATTTGGCTATCTCAATACGCAATATTATTATTATATCAAAATATCGCCCACATTACACATTCATCGCACAAATTTCCATCACAAATTTCCATCACCTTCATTATATATGTTACAGTGAATTTGTGTAATCAGGGATTTCATGAAATCCCTAAAAATTTTCAGTAAGTTCATGTAATTACTGTTTCACTCGGGGATTTCATGAAATCCCTACAATTTCCAGGGATTTCATGAAATCCCTGATTTCAAGGGCCAGGGATTTCAGGAAATCACTGTACCAATTTTCTTAAGCCGAACACAGGGGTGCATCCCGTTCAACTCATCTTTTGTGGGTTTTTTTTTAGGACAAACATGGTAAAGAAAGTAAACACATAGAGTTACATCTGGAACAACTCAAATATTTGAGATAATAACAGTGAAGATACAAAATAAATATTAAAAAAAGCAAGTACATTTCGCGCAACCAACATGTATGTATGTAAGATAGTTACAGTAAAAGAACAAAATGTGCAAGTATATATCGCGCAACTCATACATGAAAGATGTCACAGTAAAACAAATCTCCGAAAACCATGCACTGGCGTAGGACTTGGGGTGGGGGTGGGGTGGGGGTGGGGTGGGGGGAGAGTATAATCTGTTCGCCCCCTCCTATTCTCGGTGCTGAAAATGTTGTCACAATCTACAATATGTGTACCTCAAATACTGGAAATCACGGAATAGATCTCCTTAGGTGAAAGGTATTTACTGACTGAAAATGTGAAATGGATAAATGAAAACCCCGATCCCCTGTTTGAATTTTCGAGCCTCTGCCTCTATCCCCCAACACACGCACGCACGCACGCGCACACGCACGCGCACACGCACGCGCACACGCACGCGCACGCGCACGCACACACGCGCGCGCACACGCACACCTTCCCCTCCCCCCTTCCGTGAAGCAAACTTACTTGGTCAGGAGATAATAGTCGTTTCTGCTCTTTCTCTGACCGCAGCAGTAGATTTCACGCTCTCCGCGAGTTTGTAGTAGTCTTCTTTTGGAATCAGATCTTTATGGTGTGTTTGGTAGCGCTCAAATAGCTCCGCTTTGAAAATCTCTCTTCGATGCTAGATTGAGACAAGTCATATGCTTGCCGTGGAGTGGTAGGCAGTTGTAAGTACATGTAGCAGACTGCAGTGTTAGTGTACCCTCGTGAACATGCAGTTTCATCAGTCAAAAGAAATTACTGTTTGTGTACAGCGTTGTCACATGGTGAGAATGCTGTGGTGAGCTGCTGCTATGAGTGAAATTTCAGGGTCTAGGCAGTTCTGCACTTGTTATCTGATCTACGAGTGAATATTTTTTCTTCCCCAACTCTTTGCCAGCTTCAGTGATGTTCCTCCCAGGTCATGGAGTGGAATCCACGGAGGGCTCGAAAGCTGGGGCAATTTTTTTATATTAAATTATACATGGTGATGGAGATGAGGATGATGGTATGATGATGCTATGGAGGTCCGTGTGGTTTGGGACTGCGGGACAGGGCCGCATTCCACGCTTCCTGTCATAAATATCCTGGAGTTAACCAGGCCCTGGAACTACGGCAACTGCGGTGCCGGTGCGTAATCATCCACATCATAAGATCTGTCATACCAAGGGAAGCACCCCCCAAAGTCGCACCTGTGAAGTGGGTGAATCACGGCTGTGTGACAACAGCCTCCGCATTGGGCCCATAGCACACCCGCTCTGGGTAGGAGCCCACCTAGGTAGGAAAAATCCCGCTTGCCTCGGCTGGGACTAGAACTCGGGTCTCCCGGTCCATGGTCCGAAGTGCTAACCTCTACACTACATGGGCCGGTACGAGTGAAATTTCAGGGTCTAGGCACCGGTTGTCTGATCTTACACAAATTCACTAAACTCAGCCAGTAAGATAGTGTAAAGTGTAAAAACCATGACCAAAACTTAGGGATTTCATGAAATCCCTGGAAATTTTAAGGATTTCATGAAATCCCCGAGTGAAACAGTAATTACATGAACTTACTGAAAATTCAGGGATTTCATGAAATCCCTGATTACACAAATTCACTGTAACATATACAGTACATATACTGTACATCATAAACATTGAGAAGGTGCACATCATGCAATGCCACAATCTAAAAAATAGAGTGTGCCCATGCTGAGACGACCGCCAAACAGTGAATAATGTCGACATACTTGAAACAATACTTACAAAATGATTTGACTGACAAAGGAAATCAAAACAGTGAGAGTATTACTCCTAGAAAGCGTGAACGCTTTTTAACCATGGGAGTTTCATTTGTGCGCTTTCATACACAGACGTAACTATGAATTAGTAGTGTAAAGCTATCCAGCATTCATAAGTTGCGTCAATTTGTACCAAAAAGTTAACATTCTACATTCTACATTTGGTTCGATGGAGATAGGAAACGTAACCAGCTCACCAAAAACCATACAAGATGAAGTAGAAATTTTAACCTTCAGCATTAAAAAAAATTCTATTGTAATTTCTCGCAAATGTCCAGTGTGAATCCATTGACCATACTTCACTGCCGTGCAACAAGCTCTAATTGTGGGTCAATAAGCAACTCAAGTTTTCTACACTTTTTCCATAGCGTTGTTTGCAACAGTGTATTGCATCTTTTGAGGTTTTTGGTATTAAAATTGAAAACCACCCCAAGATATTTATAGTCCCATACCAATTCAACTACTCCAGCAAACAAAAATCTGGGCAGGTTTCTGATCTTCCCGCATGAGAAAACCATCACTTTTGTTTCACTAGTTGTCACACACGCACTCACAGAGCACGCTCCCGGATGGAAAACATTCACTCAAACAGCGATTGTTCTAATTACTAGTTTATAAGACAGACAATCACAACAATAGACAACACAAACAACAGCGCGCAAACAGAAGTGACAGTTCGTCCACACGACGAGAGAGTGAGAGAGAGAGTCCTAACACGAGGCTAGCTAGGAGCCTGGCAGCGGCGTAACACAGACACAAGGGCACGGGGGATGGGCCAATGAACGTCACCGCCCTGGTAAAGTGCCGGGAGTTCACGTAGCCTCCAGGATCGAGGTGCGCAGGAAGGCAGCACAACAGAAAGAAAGAGAAGAGGCCTGGGTGGCCAACTTCAGTCCAGCGGTCACCACACTAGGTCGCAACCTACCCCGCCCCATAGTGCTAGGCTTTTGCCAGTCCCGTAGCATAGCCCCGGACGCAACATTACCCAGTTACTAAAACAAGTCCTAACGACAATACAGCTTAACTAAGCAAACTAATTAGACAATACGACAGGACAAGACAAGAACCTTATATACTTCCCTAAACATATAAGACAAGACAAACACGCTACCCACAGTGCACATATCAGCGGGTAAGGCAACCCAACTCCCCTCAGACCACCGGCCAGCCCCACACAGACGCCCACCCTCCCCACGCTCAACCAACGCGGAATGAATAAGACCGACCTAGGAGTAAGCGGTACCAACTTACCCGTCTGGCCTCACGAAACCCAGCAACAGTGGTCCAACTGCACTATGCTGCAACGACCGGGCGACGGTCAACGTTTGCCAACGAAGGCAACGTTAGAGCGACGAGCTCTTACAAGTAACGTCCTTCTAGACCAAGGGTGAATGGCGAAATGCGCTCAGTAGTGAACCGGGATTACGGGCTAGGTCTGAGTTGTGCACGGAACATACGGGACGGTATTCATGACCCCACTAAAGACACGAGATACTGGGGCAACTCGCAGGACAAACACGTGCAAACGGCATAAACACCACAACACAGGTTCGACGTACAGCAGACTCCGCCACAGCGGAACTTTATTCACTGGGAACAAAAGGGAAAATTGACGGGTCGTGTCACTACAGTAGTATTTATAACTAACCCATACATATCACAGTATTGTTTCATCAAAGCTAAAGCTGTTTGCATGTCGTTTGGTGACTCAGCCAAAACAGCTGTGTCGTCTGCATGACAACAGATGTAGATTTGATACAACGCGCTGCACTGTAAGCACACGTCCGCTGCGCTTAACCCTTTCACTGCCAAGCTCATAAAATTTCATGAGTTACTCCCGTGGCCACATTGTCAAAATCCAGTTGTTCGAGTGTCTGCGAAAAGCTCTCAGGAGACAGGGTAAGTTTCTCTTCCTCGACAACACCTTGCGATCTGAAGCGATGCTATCTATGAGTGACCCAAAGCAGTGTGTGGCATTGAAAGGGTTAAATATCTGCAAGGAAAAAGCCGCAGAGTGTTTAACAAAAAACAAAAAAAAAAAACACTCTGCGACTGTGCATTTTGTCTGTCACAGTTGTCGAGGTTTCAGCGTCGCTGAAACCTTTGTAAAACCAGAGCGTGACTTTGTGGTGACTTCGCTGTGCGTTTGGTCAGTAGAGGCACATCGCTATGTACAGTGCCTAGCGGGTGTTGTGTGCTGCACGACATGACCGCGATCATTCTCGCTCAGTCTCAAAACGCAAACTGAGTTGTAAAATCCGCCTCCCCTTGGGTTTTATAGGGGTTTCAAAGACGATAAAAAAAAAAATTCTGTTACTGTCGCTCACCTACGGTATTCCAGCATCCCCCTCTGGAGCTGATCGACAAACACCACCCACCAAACGCGCGCCGAGACTACAAAACGCTGCCCATCGTGCAGTGGTGGTCTCTCATGTTATGAATTGCCAAATGTCCGTGACTCAGGACGGGCAGGATGAGCCGTTGGCGTATTACGCGTAATAGGCTACGAAATTATATTTTCCATGCACGGTATGCCAGGTGGTGCGATATTTCAGTTTCGTTTAGCATCTGTTTTCCTTTTAGCTGTATTACGCAACAACGTAGAACAAATTTGGTGAGCGAGTGAGTTTTTAGGGCTTAAAGCCGCGCAAGCCACAAAGACTAATTCGCGGCTGAGTGTGCCTGCACTACATGAAAAAAAACAAAAATGTAACGTTGGACAAAGGATGCAACTGAAACTGGGAACAAATTTGGTACTGACTTGTTCTTACAGAAAACAGTAGAGCACAGGCCCCTAATGCAGTGGTGGCCTCCGGGAAGTTCTGCTCCGTTAAAAAAACGACCGTTTACCTTTCCGTTTTCACAATATGAGCCCTAAAAATGGGCTTTTTAGGGTATGCACTGGTGCACCCCTTTTACAATGACGCCAGTCGCTGACGCCACTGTGCCTGGTTTAGTAATAAGAACTGCGATACAGGGCATTTGGTTTGACGTAGACAAAGCTAAGCGGAGGGTCATCGTTGCTTCGATATGCCATCTGTCTCGGGCCTCTGGGTTGGCGTGCCAATGGCCTTGTTGCCGATTCTCGTTATAGCGCGTGAACATGCGTGAACGTGCGCGATTTTGGACCGAGACAAGGCTTGATAGACTCGGCATGTGGGCTACTCGAGTCACACACGATGCCGAACTACCACTGCGTTGCGATCGGCTGCCAAAATGGCTCGAGAAAATCAGATAAGCTGGAGAAATTCCCAGAGACGGTCTTACCTAATGGTGAGATCGTGCAGTTTGAGCCCTTTTCTTCTAAAGTTTCAAGAAATTTGTGGATAAAAGCGATTCGAAGGCAGAACGCCGACCCGTCTCGGTGGCCTAGCGTGTGCAGCCGCCATTTCGTCGGGAACCGTGACAAGCGGACAAATTCTGTCCCGGTACCTACATTGTTTGAACACAATCGTTATGGAACCAAAAATCAAGAAAGAAAGACTTTCATTTCCAAGCAAAAGTTCAGTTCGCACTGATAAACAGCCAAAGTGCTTGAATAAAAATTAGTGGCAAGCCACAACTCACAGGTCGACATGACCTTTACACCGCCCGCCTACCTCTCGGTTGAAGCGACTGCCGATTTTCTTCAAGGGCTAGAGTGATAAGCTGCGCTTTTGTGTAGCCACTTAAACGCACGCCCCTGTCTTTCAGATATTTTTTTCAGTTCAGGAACTTTCATTGATTTAATTTTATCGCGAACATCTTCGCCGGTCGAAACGCTCACGTTGCTCGCCATCGCATGCGTAGCCCACCTCAGGTGGACCGTTCGCGTCTCCGGCGCTGGAGAGCACCCGACTCTTCGTAACCGGCAACAGCGGTATTTAGGGGGAACAGGCTGCCCAAGATGTCTTCGCTTTTTTTTTTTTTTTTTTTGGCTGCCCCAACTCTTTGCCAGCTCCAGTGGTGTTCCTCCCAGGTCATGGGTGGAACCCATGGAGGACTCGGAAGCTGGGACAATTTTTATTATGCATGATGATGGAGATGAGGATGATAGTAAGATGATGCTATGGAGGTCCATGTGGTTTGGGACTGCGGGACAGGGCCGCATTCCACGCTTCCTGTCATAAATATCCCGGCATTAACCAGGCCCGGGAACTACGGCACCTGCGGTGCCGGCCGTGTAATCATCCACATCATAAGACGTGTCATACTAAGGGAAGCACCCCCAAAGTCGCACCCGTGAAGTGGGTGAAACTCGGCTGTGTGGCAACAGCCTCCCCATCGGGCCCATAGCACACCCGCTCTGGGTAGGAGCCGACCTAGGTAGGAAAAATCCCGCTTGCCTCGGCTGGGATTCGAACCCGGGTCTCCCGGTCCATAATCCGAAGTGCTAACCACTACACTACGGGGGCCGGTGTCTTCGCTTATTAAAAGTTATTATTCATGGTCAGTCATTGTAACAAGGGTTAGTAACGATTAAAATAATAAGCCAGTGTATTACCGATGATGTGGTTTAACAAGTAAAAAAAAAGGAGAGAGAGAGAGAGAGAGTACGTGAGTGCATTGGTACTGGCATATTTTCTGTCCCATAGTTCAGGAGGCTTCCGCTGTGGGACGCGCCGGCCGCCATGTGTTTAAGTGTGTCAGTGTTGCTTTGACAGATCTGTCCACTTCACTGTTGACAGTTTGGGGTCACCTTTACCGCGTGGTTCAACAAAATGATTGATGACAGAGGAAACCTGCATCGGATCTAAGTTCCTCTTGCATATTACCAACCCGTCACGTGGCAAAGAGGTCGAGGTCGTACCTTTAGCCAAGCCAAGAGCTATCATTGGCTTGGTTCCCGAGTTAGCATATTACATGCGGCCGTCAGGTTATGCCTGCAATACTAATTCAGAACAGTGTGTTGGAAAATGGATTATTTGGTTGATTAACTGCTTCTTCTTGTCACTTTATTTTTTATGAATGTCTCTTATAATTATAATCAACCGTGATCCGGTGGATAAAACGAGCACCGCCTCCAGGAAAAACGAACACTGGCACCCTTCCCTACCTAGTACCTACATTTGTATGAGCTTTTCACGGAAAAACACCATTCACCGTTACACAGAAAAATATCCATATCATATCATATTATTTTATATTATTATTATTATTGTTGTTATTACGACCGGTTGATGGCGTGTGTGACTCTGAGAAGTGAATGGCGCGATACTCAACGAGTTAGTTCGTAAGATCGGAATAGACTTACGTTATGACCATGTCACACGAGAGGGCAAAAACACTTGAAAACATTGTTTTCAGATGTTTCGCTACGAAACAACGTGTTTTGTCGTGTGACATACTTCACAACAATGTTTTCAAAACATGTTTTGATCGTGTTTTCAGTTTTAGAGCCTGCCCTAAAATCTGAAAACATGTTTTGTGTTTCAACCAATGAAAGCCGCCGTGCGGAGTGTCAAGTGACACCTTCCCGTATCCGCTCAGTCAACATGTCCGTAGCGGGACCCCCTCTCTCTCGCCTTAGACGCGCGCTTGCTTGTTTTCACGTGTGTCATGTATTGTTTCGGAAAGCATGTTTCGGGCGTTTTGCCTTTCAAAACATGTTTTATAAAACGGTGTGACATCGCCTTTAGAAAGGACCAAATGTTTTAGCTTTTAGCGTCTCTGGACACACTACGGCTGTTGTGTGCAATAAATAACTAAATATAAAATAAATAAATCATAAGATGCATCGGACTGTGTACATTTCACACGCAACAAAAGTCCTACCGGATGTATTTGGGCATTTCCGGTAGTATTATAAAATATAGTTGGAAGGAGGGCCGAATTTATTTCTTCTCTTCCTGCATATATATATATATATATATATATATATATATATATATATATATATATATATATATATATATATATAAACAGACGTGTACATTCAAAACCGCCAAAACCGCTGAAACACATCAAGGAGAACGTTTGAGCACATTCAGAATGTACTTTTTTTCTTCCGATCTGGTGACTATATACTCGCAGTGCGCAGGTTGTTTGTCCACATGTGTTTTAAAAACAAACAAACGAAACCCCCCCCCCCCCAAAAAAAAAAAAAACAAAAAACAACAACTTTTCGTTGTTGCTGTTGTTGCTAGGAAACTACACGTGACAAATGAACCAATGAACCTTTGTCTTGGAATGGTGGGAACGGCCTCAAAAGTCACAAAAAGCAGCATGCCGTTCACATATTCCAGAGTAGTCAGTGTCTGCCAAGTTTTGTTTTTGCACACCACTTTGTGGTCATTTTATTCTCTACATGTGCCAACGTGTTTGTGTTGCGTCGTAGCAAGACACCTCCTCCCCCCCCCCCCCCCCCCTTTCCAAAGTCAGTCCTCCCAGTCCGTCTATGGAACAATTTGCCTCGCGGAGCGCAAGGCTAGTTTCAAAAGTTGTGACCTACCTTTTCAGTGACTGGCTGGCTCTCCAGACCCATGCCCATGGTTAAACCCCCGGTCTACGGCATCTAGCGGCGTGCTCAAAGCGTGTTTGTTTTGTCTGCAGTGACCGCTCGGTACACCAGCATCACGTGTAAAAAAGGGACCTGTATCGACTTTGACAAGGGAAACGGACAGGTCAGCATATTACACACAAATGTCCCGTGTAAAACCTTCACTAAGGGATACATGCGTGGCCCGTGTAGAAAATAAGGCACGTGTGCCACACAGTACATAGTTACGATGCATACGGAAATCATACCGGCACATGATTTACCCTTCACAACCCGTCATACGGAAATCATACCGGCACATGATTTACCCATCATAACCTAAGTCACGCATCCGTGACATCAAGAGATAACGAAAAGGTGGAGCTGGGAAGACAGACAGACTGTACAAAAGAAAGGCAACAAGACTAGTCCCTTACGGCAGCCGGAAAACACAAAGACATGCCGACCCGTACGAGGCTGGAGACGGGGAAAACTAAACACAAAATGACAAGCTCATTCAACCCAAGGGTGGGGAAGGTGGGGCCGTAGTATTAGCAAGTTAGGAGAGGAACGGGGTCACCACTGTCACGACCGTGTTTCACAGTGCTGCAAAGTGTAGGTGTAAGAGGTGCGTGCTCTTTCTTAGCTCTCACTCACACGCAGTCGCACGACTAACCGACACTGAGACGCGCGGGGATTCACACCACCACAATATTATTGGCAAGACAAACAGTCATAGCATAACGCGTCAACAGTACAGTTACAACACCAATGATATCAAGAAAAATAAACGGTGAAATCAAGGCAATAAATACTATACCTAAGATACAAAAGATATAAATAATTATATCTAAGAGCGCTCAGTTCTAGAACGTTTTAGCGTGCACGAGATGGTACCTCCAACGATGGTCCAGCGCGCTGACGTGCAGATGTGCAGTTTCACAAGCCGCAGACAATACCACAGGCGGCGGAAAACAGAACTGGCTCGGCAGCTCTATCACAGCATCACAACAGCTGATGCTCTCGCGGACCAGCACCCACGCTGAATCCCGGATACGGGCAGTCAGGCTCCCACCCCTTCAGTCGTCGCAGGGCCATGAAATCCTCCACACGACAAGGGTCTAGAGGGCAGCTACTGGCTCCCGAAAAACACAGCCACACGGGCTAGAACCCCTGTGCAAAAATACACTATTGTAAGTCCTTGGACTCAACTAGCACATACTGCCTACCTATGGGATAAAGTTAACCCATGGTACAAACTAGCGAACGCTCCTACGATACGAACGCTAAAGGAAACTGCACATACTACTCAGCGTTAAAGGTAGAAGCTTACAGCTGTCACATCGGACAAGTCAGCAAAATATACAGACAGGTCAGTGTTTACAAACTCACTGGTAAAACGGCTGATAACCAAACAGATACTTAGCCGACATAACACTTCGGCCACAATACTCGAGTACACAAGAGAAAATAGCTACCGGCCCCCGTAGTGTAGTGGTTAGCACTTCGGACCATGGACCGGGAGACCCGGGTTCGAATCCCAGCCGAGACAAGCGGGATTTTTCCTACCTAGGTCGGCTCCTACCCAGAGCGGGTGTGCTATGGGCCCAACGGGGAGGCTGTTGCCACACAGCCGAGCTTCACCCACTTCACGGGTGCGACTTTGGGGGTGCTTCCCTTGGTATGACACGTCTTATGATGTGGATGATTACATGGCCGGCACCGCAGGTGCCGTAGTTCCCCGGCCTGGTGAAAGCCGGGATATTTATGACAGGAAGCGTGGATTGCGGCCCTGTCCCGCAGTCCCAAACCACATGGACCTCCATAGCATCATCTTACCATCATCCTCATCTCCATCATCATGCATAATAAAAATTGCCCCAGCCTTCGAGCCCTACGTGGATTCCACCCATGACCTGGGAGGAACACCACTGGAGCTGGCAAAAAGAGTTGGGGCAGCAAAAAAAAAAAAAGAAAAAAAAGCTGACCTGAAACATAACACGGGAAATAACAGATATGAACTATTTACCTCCATATGCAAGATGCGAGGGGTTGCGGACGGTAGACCATAGAAGACAACAGACGAAAATACGTGCCATCCCTGGAACGGACGTGTCGGTACTACCGGGCCAAATGCGAATCGAAAGTGAAACAGGGTGGCTTTTATACCATTATGGCGAATAGGGTGAGTACCGCACAGGATACACCAGCATCACGTGTAAAAAAGGGACCTGTATCGACTTTGACAAGGGAAACGGACAGGTCAGCATATTACACACAAATGTCCCGTGTAAAACCTTCACTAAGGGATACATGCGTGGCCCGTGTAGAAAATAAGGCACGTGTGCCACACAGTACATAGTTACGATGCATACGGAAATCATACCGGCACATGATTTACCCTTCACAACCCGTCATACGGAAATCATACCGGCACATGATTTACCCTTCTTAACCTAAGTCACGCATCCGCGTCTGTTGACGGGTTGTGCTGACTGTAGTGATTATGTCATTCACAACAAACTGAAACTCAAAGGCGTTTCTGCCGTTTTTATCGTGTTTGACTAAACTCACGCCCAGCCTCATCAGGGACTGATCCAGTCTTGGCGCGTATTATTTATGCGCTTTGTCTTGTGGCGGTGTTATACTGTAACATACTCAGTTTTGCAGTTTTCGTTGTTAAGAATGACTCTCAGTGTCGCTTTTTAAGTTGTTTCTCTATAGAGAAACAACTTTATGAGACGGGGAAGATTTTGCTACGCGCAGCAGCAAGTTTCAGTGATACAAAACAAGACTGTGACGTTTCTTCACACAATACATACTTTCACGCACACAGTGACGTAACAAAATATGCGTCATAGACACTCGACGTGCACACTATGCTGCTGCGTTCTTTTTGGCGGGAGTTGACGTGTGTGTGTGTGTGTGTGTGTGTGTGTGTGTGTGTGTGTGTACGGATGTAATGATGGCTATCTCCTAAACCACCTCGTTGGAGGCCTTTTTACTATGATATAAAATGGGAACTCACCTTCTCCAGACCTACCTTTCACGAATTTTATCCTGCGGCATTTTCAAAGGAGTTATCGAAGATTTTAAAAAATCGGTCATGTTACGAATTTTTTCGAAAAAAATGTTCAAATAGCTTCATTTTCTGAAATTGCGAAGATCATCCAATTATACTGCCTGTTTTCGTAGCACAGCTCTGTAGCTCTGACAGGAAAAATGTTTCCGAGGTAGGGGTGGTTTGCATATATAAGGCCAAATATCTATTAAAAGACTCCTTCAAATTACTCATCATTCCGGTATTTTTGTCACTTGTGCCAACTGCACATATGACGTGAACTACTGCACTATTATAGCTTTAGTATTAAGAATAACAGAGCTTTTAGATAAACACATTTTTTCATGTTTCTGCGAGAAGCGCCGGTCAAAAAAGTTCCAATATTGCAATTCCGTAAGTACAATTCAAGGCACTTAAGTCCACGTTTCATCAGCTCTCTAGATCTTCCAGATTTTATGTCAAAATTAATTCAGTCACGGAAGTCACAAAAGCAACAAGGAAATCACAAGATATGAAGAAGTAGCATCTGTCAGACGAGCAGCGTGAGGCTGACGTCAAATGTCTGGTTCACAGACAAAATCTGCAAGTATCGTCACTGCTTCCGACATTTCATCAGCCCTCTAGATCTTCCAGATTTCATGTGAAAAATAATTCAGTCGGAGAAGTCACAAAGCCAACAGGGAAATCACAAGACATGAACAAGCATCCTCAGACGATCTCAGTGCTAGAGGCTGACGTGAAAAGTTTATTTCACGGAACTGACGTCATCTCTCTCTCTCTCTCTGTATGACGACCTGCCTGAGGCTGACGTCAAATGTTTAGTTCACGGAACTGACGTCTCTCTCTCTGGGGAGCCAGGGTGGCCGAATGGTAGAGCGTTGGACTTTCAATGCTTGGGCCGAGAGTTCGAATCCCGGCCGCTGGGGCCAAATATTTGTGCTGGCCTTTGTCTCGTTGCCCCGTCTTTGATATCACCCTTATGTGGTGGAAAAGGACGTTAAACTCCTAAACACCCACCCACCCACCCTCTCTCTCTCTCTCCCTCCCTTCTTCCCCCACCCCCAGTCACGTGGCTAATCGGTCGAGGTCGTAGAGGATCTAGTGTCGTTGGTAGAACTTGGAGAGGGGAGAACCGACAACAAAACAAACAAAATAAAATGAAGTTTGGAGAAACAACTTTGTAGGACGGCGCCGTTCCTCCTTGTTTATGATCACCACAACCTAATTTCCCCAAAGGGGATAATAAAGATTTATTAAATTGAATTGAAATGAGTGTACGCATTATTAGTTTCTCTGCTTCATGTTTTTTTTTGTGGTGTCAGTTTCTGTTTTGTTTTGGTTTATGGTTCATTTTTTCATTCCACGGCTATTGCAAGATTTGCGCATGGATGTTTGTTGTGCTGGTAGATTGTTGTTATCCGGTGTGTGTGTGTGTGTGTGTGTGTGTGTGTGTGTGTGTGTGTGTGTGTGTATCACTTTGTTTTGTTTTGTATTCCTCATCCCCTGCAGAATATTTACAAAGCCGAGACAACGTATAGAGCCAGGTGTTTCAACCCCCATTCACATTTCTAAAGAAGAACAAAGAATAGTTAAAAACATTCACCAACATCAATCCAATCTTCTTTTTTTTTCCTTTTTTTTTTTGGTACATGTATCAGAATGGAAAATGTTGGATCTTCTTGTAGCCTGGACATATGACCACTGACCAGTTGTTCTAGGAAGACGTGAAAATGACAGGTATTTCTTTATCCAGTCTATTGCCTTTTTGACATGTCACAAATCAATAAAAACAAAACAAACATGTACCCTCATTTTCCACTATTGTACTGGAACATGGCAACAACAAAAAATTACAAACAAAAAACACTAAACAACAAAAACAGAAAACGATAGAACAGAAATGTACATACTATTGCTCTACTGTTAGTATAACACTGCGATCACACTCAATTGAGAGTATGACTATTCTGTATATTTACAGTATCAGAAAATAATGTAAATCTTTTTTGAAAGTCGGATCACCTTGCGGGCAGTAAACGGAATAAGTACCAACCCTAGTCTTCACACTCAATTCACACTCAAATATTTTCAATGGACGGATGGCATAAAGGTTGTCTTACAAAAGTGAGATCACTCCCTGCTCAGTGTATATAGGTGAAGATGGAGACAAATAAATAAATAAATAAATAAACGAATACATGAATATGTGGTGCATTACAGTGGCATCATTTCCAAAGTGTCCAGTTTTCAAAGTGATCAAAGGTATCACATCTGGTACATTTGTATTTTAGAGTTAACTAAAAGCTTTGATGGCAAAATGAACAGCCAGCCCCACCAATTCTCTCTCTCTCTCTCTCTCACACACACACACACACACACGCACGCACGCACGCACACACACACACACACACACACACTGCTGTGAAGAAAAATCTTGCGTACAGTTTTCAGAAGTCACGGGTTCAAAGGTAAAATGGATCTTTATGGACACATGTGACCGGCGGACTTCATTCGTTAATTGCAATATTCGTTATATAATGAGGTTACTCATTTCACTTATGATAATGAAGCCTACAAGAAAACTATAACAACAACCCAAAAAGTCACTTGATCAGCCCCAAAATCACATTTACAGCTCCCCATCACCCAAATTGTCAACAAATTATCAATTATAACAATTAATAAACAAATTATCCAAATTGTTAACAAATTATCAACATATGTAATAACAATAATAAATAAATAAATAAACTGAATGGAATGAGACCAGTAAGTGTTTTTCACCTCAAATACGTGACATTGTTCACCTGGCTTCCTCCCCGTATGCTTCAGAACTGTTCAGCCCACAAAAATTCAAGAAAAAAAAATGCATTTAGTAGCCTCTTCTGGCACCTAAAAGTGAAATACTGCGTTAATACTGCCACGCAAGAATTATAAAATGAGGTCAGACTGTCCCATATGGCATTACATGCATCTTGACACATGACTGTGTGTGCAACCTTTTTTTCCTCCTTTTCTTGGCTGAAACTTTGATTTTTTTTTTCTTGCTGAAAAGATAGAAAATGTGGCTGAAAATTGCCAAATGACCAAAAATTCCCCGGCCTGGGTATACAACATTTGTCCTGCATGCTCCCTGCCGTGGTGGAGAAATGATCGGGCAAATGTCCTCCTTGGTAAGAAAGAAATCGGACGTTTAGAAAATGAATTGGTCTGTGCCATATGTCTGACGTGTGTGTGAAGTGCTGGGACAAATGACGACCCTTGTGAACCAGACAAACGTTGCAACAGTCTCAAAGGCGACGTTTGGGTAGATAACTGAGAGACTGGATGGAGCATGCATGGGCTTCTCAAAGTGCGGAGACGCTGTCTTGAACTGGACTGCACTGAGCTCAAATAAAGCTGCTGGCAGTATTGGACAAGTCGAAGGATGATGCTTCGCGTGTCTCATGTGTGCTGGCCCTCCAAAAGAGCGGCTTCATCAACCTGAAACACACAGAATCAGGTACATGTACATCAACACTGATGATTTGTGTTTCACATCTCAGTATCACACTTAAGAGGGTGACACTGTGAGTAGGTGTGTGTTAAAGGTTTTAACGTCTTTTTCCTCCATGTATTCGGTGACACTGTCCAATTACATGTACTGCAAAACTTCAAGGCACAAATGACATCCCAAGAGGAAACAAAATGCCACTGTAGAAGTTATCGGGCTGTTTGTGAGTAAGATACCCAGAATGGACAATGTGACCTTCTCTTAACTTTGTGGCCTCTACTACCAAATTGTATAGAATGCTTAGGCATGTCATCTTGTATTAGTTCAACCCCCACCCCCCTCCCCCACCCCCCAACACACACATACCTCACCTCCCACCAAGTTGTTTTCAATTTTGATTTATTTCTTTTTCATTTTTGATGGTTGTTGTTGAGTTTTATTTGTTAACCTATGCCATGTTTCACCTGTTGTTAAGATAAATAATTGTAACCCCTGGTTTTATCTGGACACAACTGTGTGTTTCCATCATAACTGAAAGAGCTGAGGGCAAATCCAGCACATTTTTCTTTCCAAGCCCACAAGAAAGACCAGCATGATGTTACATTATGTTACCTTTGCCTGGAGAGCATTGTACTGTTCGACCTTGTCCTGTACAGCTCGGGCGTTGTCTGCTGCTTCATCCGCCCCCTCCTGGATACCGAAGACTTTCTCATCGATCAGGTCGAGTATGAGTCGTCGCATCTCCACCTCCGCATGCTGCATGTCACTCAACAGCCATGTCACTTTATCCACACGCACTTCCGGAGGCACCCGGCGGAATTTATCCCTGAAAGGGTGAGTATGTTGCGAGTGAAACGAGGGTGAGTCTGTGTTTCTATAACTTCAAAACTAGTTCTATGATTACATTAAACATACACGTACTGTTTTTTTAACTCTTAAAAACCCATGCAAAAATTCCAATTTTATTTGAAATCTTCAGATCACAAGAAGCCACTTCACGCCAATACTTCGCAATCTGCAGCAGTCTTGGGCCCATCGGGGAAGGCCCACGGCTTGCGTAATAGTGACTTGTGAAGTGCAGTGACTGGTGTGCAGTGGCTTGTTCTTTTCAACCAGTCTTATCATACAGTGGGCAGGGAATGGCTGGGCTCGGGCTCTTTAGAGCTAAAGACCCAATGTTTAAGATTTTTATGCTCACAGATCACTCTGAGCTGTGTTAGTGGTGTCTGACATGGCACCACTTAGATACCTGCACAGTAACAGCATTTCAAAGGCTGGCTCTGAGCCCACAGAAGGGTGCACAATGACGTGGCTAACATATTGACTGAGTAAGAGGCTTGTCGGCAAGGTCAGCCGCTGAGTAGAAGAATTTGAAATTGTGACCACTCGCGCAGAGTGTACACAGCATTGTATCACATTGAGAGCTCAACTAATTATTCAGATGGAGTATTTCAAGCGTACAGACGCACTCACAAGCAAAACTGTTCCAAAACTTAGTAAACATAGAAACAGCAGGGTTAACATTCTCATGATGGCCCTAAGCCTTATTTTTCTACGGCAAATAAAAACCTGAATGGTTTGGGGTTAAAAATGTGGATTGGATTTCGCGAAATTGATAGACTTACTTTATCATTTTTGTGTATGCCAGAAATGTGTGTGTGTGTGTGTGTGTGTGTGTGTGTGTGTGTGTGTGTGTGTGTGCGCGCGTGTTTCCCACAATATGTCCATGCACTCACCACAACTGGTAGGCTTTCCACATCAGTCGTCGTCCTTCGTAGGTATTGCCATCTTTCAGCTGAACAACCTGAATAGAAGTGGATGTCTGCAACACAGCACAGTGAGGTTTTATTTGTTTCTTTGTTAACCTCTCTCTCTCTCTCTCTCTCTCTGGCTGGAGACAAACAAAACTTTATGCCTATCACTAATCTGACAAATTTAGGAACCTCTTTAATCATCATACCAAAAAATGTCATGCAGATGAAAACTCATCAAACTTGACGCAGCGTTTCTTGCACTTTTTTTCGGACAGAAGTGCATATAAGTCGACATTTCACAAAACGGCTGATTCCATGGCGCTTCCTTATCATTTAATTATTTTTTTTAAAGCAGCGGATGAAACGCTGCTGTTTTCTCCTCGAATTGCATTGATTCTCACACATCCATTTCTGACAAAAGCGTGTATGTCGACAGTTTTTGAAAAGACAGAATGGTCTGATGGCGCAAAGGAACATGCAGATAAAAAAATTGCTGAAATTGACGATTAATGATGGTGCTTGCACTTTACTTTCTCACAAAATCGAGTAGGTCAAAAGCTAATGAGAAGGCAGTTCCAATGATGCTTCCTAAATATTTAATACATGTATAAGGCCAGTTGGGTAAGTTGGGTCTACATGCCTGTTACCGGTACATCTGTGATTGCACGACATAACAGTTACACTCTCTCCCTCTCATCACATGGGGAGTAGTGTAGCTCAGCCGGTTAAGCACCGGACTGGAGACCCAAAGGTCAAGGGTTTGAATCCCAACAGAGCCAACATTTGTACAGGCCTTTTTTAGCGCCTATGTCTTCGAAATCACCATCACAATACCAAAGATGCTAAACTTTTAAATACACACCCAGCCACACTCTCAACACCCCCCCCCCCCCCCCCCCCACACACACACACACAAGCACATGCATGCTTGCACACTGACGAAAACACACTGCTACAACAGAATTTTGCCCAAACCTTGTCATGCAGAGCAGCAAAGATTTTCCCGCCGTAAGAAACTGATGTCACCTCTGCAGTTTTGGGCACTGAGACATATTTCTCATCCACAATGCAGCCAGTGAAACCTGTCAGGTGAAATGTTTCAACACATGTATCATTATATGAAAAGGATAAGACAACAGCTGTGTGGTGTAAAACGTGAATGTTTCTTCGAGGGTTCTCTTCCTCCCTATCTGTCGGCCTTGCTACGTAAGTATCAACCGTAGCGCACCCTGTGTTCCGCTAACGAAAAACTTCTCAAAATTCCGAAGCGTAACATGAAAACTGCTGGAGAGCGCTCTTTCAGCTTCTTTGCCCCAACTGTCTGGAACTCCTTGCCAATCGAACTCCGCCTTCAGACCTCACTGCCTCTGTTTCAAACGCATCTGAAGACCTTTCTCTTCCGCCAGGCCTTTGATAGTTGAACCTCTGTTAGGTATGTCTGTGTGCATCATGAGTTCGTTGAACTGCCAAATTGTATGTAAGTCGAGGGGATGTAAAATTGTGTGTGTGTGTGTGTGTGTGTGTGTGTGTGTGTGTGTGTGTGTGTGTGTGTGTGTGTACTTTAAGCGCAGTGAGTCCTTGGAAGTTGGAGAACAGCGCTCTATAAAAGCTATGTATTATTATTTTTATTACAGATATGGAGTGAAACAGCAGAGATGGATTAGTTTAACTGGGTCAGGCTTTCACAGTTGGTTTGCAAACTACTGATATTAGTTACCGGGTAACACATTTTTTGTACCGTGCACGAGTATCAAAAGTCATCAATACAGTTTAGTTCATAGAGGATGAAGACTGGCAATGTCCACTGCACTACAGGGGCTCCTATGGCAACATCTGCTTTTTCTTTCTTTTTTTCTTTGTGTGTGTGTGTGTGTGTGTGTGTGTGTGTGTGTGTGTGTGTGTGTGTGTGTGTGTGTGTGCGTGTGTGTGTGTTTAAAAACAACCATTGTCAGTAGTCAGGACTGTGAATCCAAGTACAATGTCAACACAGTACACAGCATACTGCCAGTCAAAACTTTACAATAGTTTTCACAATAGTGGTACACTTCACATCTGTGTCATGTCTAAATTATGAAATTGCCTGATTCATAAAATAAGCAGTGACTTTGCCTAACATGCAAAATCCTGGCTGGAGCCAAAATTTGTGCTGGCCTGTTTTCTCATTGCCTCGTCTTTGATATCACCCAAATGCAGTGGAAAAGGATGTTAAACTCCCAAACACCCATCCACGCTACAGTTTGAAATGATTTTGAACAGCTGGTTAATCCGTGAAATAGGCAGCCAGTTGTAATCAGGACACTGACTAGAGTTCCTGCCAACAACAACAAAAAAAAAAAATCCAAAACACAAAACAAAAACAACCAAAACAAAACAAAACAACACACACACACACACACACACACACACACACACACACACACACACACACACACACACACAACACGAAGGTGGAGATTTGGAATTGGGTGGACCAGAGGTTGGGGTGGGTGGTGGTGCCATCAGATTTCTCTCTTTTGATTCTCGAGTCATTGATTCTTCCTGAACTAGGCAGTTTTGTCTAAATTATAAAATAGGTAGCCCACCCTCATGGATGAAGCTGCCTATTTCATGAAACAGGCAACGTCTCAAAATCATTTCACATTTTAAGCAAAGTACGTGCTGCCTAGTTCATGATTTAGGCAAAGTCACCTGCTATTTCATGAATTACGCAGTTTCACATTTCACGCACGACATGTGTCAAGCAGCTAACAATACCTGTGTCTCTAGGACAAAACCAACCTGATGGACGGTTAGGATTTTCAGCTCGTAGCACCAGATTTCCCGTTGTGAGTGAGATGCATCGCAGACGTCCGCTCATTATCACAAACAGGTACTCAGCGCCTGTTGGGGCCAGCGTTCTTGTCACCTACAACAACATGCAAACATAGTCTTCAATAACTCACTCAACACTGGCAGTTTTCTCCCTTGACATTGACTGAAAACTAGGCGTTCATAGGGGGTGCGTAAAATAAATTTTTAAAAAAAATTACAACTCTTTTCACACTAAGGACCGCATGTCCAGTCCCACCCCTGCAATTGCCATACAACTTTTACTAATTACACGTACTCACGTCAAAAGAGGCAATGTCATTCTGAGCAAGTTTATCGTGCTCCTTGACGCTAATGTGGATATCTCGTCGCATGTGACGCAGCTTCATGGTCACAAGGTCAAGGACGAGCACCATCATGTGAGGGTCTATAGATGAGAACAAGGCAATAAACATTTTTAAAAATAAACAACAAAAAAACAAGGAGTCACTGAGTCCCCCAGCCTGCAGTGTCTACAGACAAATGCAGAGACAATGGGTGTAAACACAGACAGCACTGGAAGTAAGGGAACAACTCACTGTCCTGACTGCTTCCCCCCCCCCAAAAAAAAAAAACAAACAAACAAACAAACAACAACAACAAAACAAACAAACAAAAACAAAGAAAAACAATATAAATAAATTGCAAAGGTCAAGATAAAAATCTATAAACCCAAATACATGTAAAATGTTTGTTTTTTTTCTTTTAACACAAAAAAAGCTCTTCTGCACTAAGGTACAGACCGCATCTTGAAACCTCTCTATAGGCCCTTGGTTAAACTAGGTATCAATTTTTCAGGTAAAATAAAAATAACTGACCTTTTGGTGGAAACTCTGGATAAAGCAAAATGAAGACAAGCTCTCGTCCTGTTGGTGTCTGCCGTACCGCTAGCAGCTTTGTACATTTCACCTTATGAACAGAAAGTTTTACTCCTTCTCAACCTCAAACTTCAAATGCCCAATGCTAAAGTCCAGTGAGTAATCACCAAGCTGACTGTCTCATTGTCTGGCTCAAAATGGCTTCCATAAAATTCTAAAATCCCATGATTTCCAAACTCCATGACTTTTCCAGGATGCCATAACCTGTACGGATCCTGAAAGTGTGCTTTCCTAGGGTGCTGCTCACTGATTCTCATGTGAACAATCGCTTCTTTGTACAGTCAAAATTTGTCCAGGCAATAGACCAGGCAATCTGAAATGTCAACAGTGCCCTACTTCACCAGTACGGACAAAATAAAAGCAAGCAGCAAGTTACCTTGACAGGTTTGTACATGCGAGTAAGGTAGGTGGACAGTTGTTGTGTCTGTTCGTGGCGAAGCACGATGTTAAACATGGCTCCCGAGTCCTTGACCCCTCCCCTAGGGGCATAAACAGAGGTCTGCACACAAAAAGAGGTGCAAAACAGGTGCATTTAAACATAAATAAACAAATAAGTGATGGACCAGTCACTGCCAGATTCACAGACAGACAGCAATGTAAACAAAAAGAATTCCCATTTTGGAGATTAAACAAAAGCACACACAAACACACACAATGCATGCTTTGAATGAAGGGGAAAAAAACACCCCTAACAGAGCTCTAAACTGTTTGCCAAATAAGGTGATGATCAATTTGGGCATTGCGACAGTGTCTGGAAATTCCTGCCTTGTAAGATTAGATCAACAATACAGCTTTCTTTGAGACCATAGCACCTTTTCCTGTGTGGATAGCACCAAATTTTTTTCTATAAATAGACCAGTCAACCAGCGCCTTTAGTCTGCTGAATCGCTCCATCAGTGCAACAGCAAGCTTTTCGGGGGCACTCTCACACCACCGAGTTTTTACAATGATCTCTGGTATTATGTCTTGACACAAGTGACTGTTTTTGGTGCACTAGTTAACTGCATTTGATACAAAGTTTTCCAGGTTGTTGTTGCATGCCAAACACACTAGAATAACGCTAAACTAAGGATTAACTCTCATACCACCAGGTTCTTGGACGGAATGATCTCCTCGTGCCATGGGTCACCTAGCCGCATGTTGTCCAACTGGTTTTGAACTGAAAGAAAATGATCATCCTTCAGCAGCAGTACAGTAACAGTTTGTAAAAAAAAATCATCCACAAAGATACAGATTTTTTTTAGGCTTTAGTTTTCAAATAAAATTTGATTGAATTTTGCATGATTTATGAACGGTGACATAGTCAGCAGCCAGCTTGTCCTTCAGTGACCTGGGTGCGCAAGCACAGCATATAGCAAATAATGCTTTGCTACGGATATGAGAGGTATCTATACATGATATACTGCTGGTTCCTCAATGGTAGACAGCACACTTTACCTCTGCTTCTCTCCTTTGCAATCTCTGCTTGAGTTTTTGTGGTTGACTCCGCACTGTCTGTGAAAATGATCTGAAAGAAACAAGACAACATGTAAAAACACAAAACACTATGAATCTGCATTGTACAGCTTAGAAACATGTAAGTTTGTTTTTGTTGCTGTTTTTTTTTAAATTAAAAAATTATTTAAGTTTGTTGTTGTTAAGTTTTTTTTTAAATAAAAAAGTTTTTTTTAAATCTACGCTGTGTATGCATATAGTGAGCACACTGAAAACAGAAAGAATAAAAACTGGATGCAAAACACAAGGGCAGTTAGTCACTGTTTCTAAATACAATCTGCAATACTCACATTTGGTTTTTCTGTGTTTGATGGCGAGTACATGGTTTTGCTGAAGTCTAGTTTGTACTTGCTCTCAGGAATGAAGTAGCCAAAGCCAGAGATAAAGGCACTGTGAAGTGAAAAGGATTCTTGATGTGTCAACAGTAACCTTCTTCTTCTCCCCCCCCCCCCCCTTTTTTTTTTCTTTTCTTAAAAAAAAAGCACATAAACACATTAGTGGTAAACTATGATGTATTAAACTACACCACACACACACACACACACACACACACACACACGCATGCGCACACACACAACCACTCACCAACCCAAACACACACACGCATTCACACCCTCTCCGCACACACACGTGCACGTATGCACGCACACACACACACACACAGGCAAACACCCAGATACCTACGGATCATATTTCCACAGGTTTATATAGCCCTCTTCATCAACCGTCACCAGCCGGCTGATGTTATCCACAAATCCGATGAAGATGATTGGCACCTGATGCTGGCGGAAAAGCTCCGCCTCCAGGTTCTGTCCAACCAGGTTCACCCCGTGACTCTCATCCTGCGTGATTGTGAACAGGACCACGACAATCAGACTACGGACTTTAAGTTTTGCAGTTTAAGCCTGGGAGTGCTGAGCCCAGAATATTCCAGGCTACCTCTATGGCTTTTTCAGCATAAGAAAAATTAATTCAGAACAGGGTGAACATTTTCAGAAATTGTTTTGTTGATGTGTATGCATTGTTCATTTGTTTGTTACTTTGTTTGTTTGGATGTTTTTATTACATTTGTAATTTCTTTTTCTTTTCTTTGTGTGTGTGTCGGGGGGGGGGGGGGGGGGGGGGGGGGGGCAGGGCAGCAGGGTAATTAAGAAAGTACTCTACAAATGTCAGAATGCATGCAGAAGGGTGGGAGTTAACAGCAGCTCAGCTTTGCTGCCAATACATCCTGCAAGTCAGTTTTCAAGTGGTCCCTGATAACTAACAGTCCAAACTCAGACACTGTTAAGGAGTTTACAGATCTGCAGAGACAGTTTCTGTGTGATGATAATAATACACATTGTCATACATTTAGCCTCAGAGAGAATCTGACACCACAGGGATTTTTTTTTTTTTTTTGGGGGGGGGGGGGGGGGGAGTCGCTACTTTACTTGATTCTTGTATAACTCAGTCACAAACGTAACAGAAACAGCATGCAGACTCACATAGACGTTTGGCTGATAGATGCATGGGGCATCTGGAAAGGTCATCTCCCCTCCAGTGCTGTCAGCGGCAGAGAGTGGCTCCAAGTTGACCTTCATCACGTCTCCGTTCTCCAGCACAGCGCAAACTGAATGCTAGAAGCAGACATGAGAAGAAATGTCAAAACATCTACAGTATTTGAAATACCAACTGAAAGCGCTGTCAGCTCAAAAAAAAATAAAAAAAAATGCTGACTTGTAATGCCCTCTTGGTTGTGAAACTGCAGGAAAGTGAAGAAAACATTCAACACATTTCATACCATATAAGAGGTCTCCCTTTTCTTCTTCTGGTTCTCTTTTGATCATCTGCATACTTTCTGGACATTAAAAGCTTGATAAACCCATGCCTCTGTCTCCATTAGCACAAATCAAGAATGATAACGCTGACTCTGACCTGTACACCAAAAAGAGAGAAGCTGGGGAAAAACACGCCTTTAACCGGTCCAAACTTGTCTGTCAGAACCTCCGACTCAGCCAGAGGACCTGGGGGAAAGAAAAAAGAAAAAGAAAAGAAAATGCAATATCAGCAGAGGTTGCAAGGACATAGAAAATGATAATCAGAATAATCCTTTAACTATAATCAAACCCAGAGATCCAACCTCAGCCACACTTTTCCTGTTCTTGTAAGTCTCATACCCATCTGAAAACTGAAGTCTCCATTATCCACGTCCAGAACTGCCAGACGCCCAAGTTGTTTTGGCAAGTTGCCATGATCGTCAGGTTGAACAGAGAGTCCACGCAGCTCTTTTTTGTTGACAGGCGGTCCTTCCATCGACCATGCCACCAAAGATCCCTGAACAGCAAGTCAAGACTCAGCTGCTAATACATGTACATTCTTTGCATTACCGCATACTTCTGGTTTGCGTGAGAATCAGGTAAGAGTAACATTACTTCAACAGTTGTTATGCAAGGGAGAACACTTTGCCTACATCATCACTAGACATGTCAGGAAATTTTCATGAAAACAAATATTGACAACTGCTGGGAAGGGGAACAGATTCCTACAGAACTTACATGGTATTAGCTGTGTTACAATAGGTTTTGAGAATGACACAAACCAGCACCTCAAGCTTTACGACAAGAATGGAAATGCTGTGTGTATCTGAAGACAGTTGAACAAAAAAAAATGTTGTAGTAGAGTATTATGAAGATGTGCACGTAAAATACCTCAGATGAATTACTTTCCACCGCTATGTCTTAAAAATGGCATTGAACTGGCCCCTATAGTAGTGTAGTGGTGAGCACTTTGGACCATGGACCTGGAGATCCTGGTTCAAATCCAAGCCGAGGCAAGCAGGATTTTTCCTTCCTAGGTCGGCTCCTACCCAAAGTGGGTGTGCCACACAACCAAGACTCACCCACTTGATGGGATTCGATTCTGACGGTGCTAGCCGTGTAATCATCCACATCATGAGATGTGTTATAAAAATTGCTCCAAAGCCCTCCATGGATTCCTGAGAGGAAAACTACTACAGCTAGTGAAGAGTTGGGGCAGACAAAAAAAAAATAAATAAAAATAAAAACGCCACTGGTTTGGACAAATTCAAGACTGAATGTACAGTACAAAATGCAACATGAATAAAGGTGATTGCCCTGATTGTGATAAACTATTTGTGACGCTACGCCACGAAATGAGTCGGAAGTTACATGCAGCTGAATAGTGCAACACCCGATTTTCCGACCGAGGTGGCTATTTTGTTTCATGGGGTACGTCATTTCAACAGATCATAACTTCAAAAATAATTATCCGATTTTAATCTGGTTTTCACCATTGGATTCAGCATTAAAAAACCTGTAAGATCATATCAAAACCTCAAAAACTTCAAAAAGTGATTTCAGACTCAAATCGTGGGGGGGCGTCACATTTATTGTATAATACTGACACCCTGATTGACAGAAATGAGCCTGGTGCCATCAAGGCTCCATGAAATATCCACTGTGTTGTCATCTGCTCCTGCAGCATTGTGAATCACACGCACAACACGCCACGGCTCAACACGCACATCGTAAACCAGAACATCACCTGTAGAAGATATAAAGAAAGCTTTTAATTAAAAAAAAGTTAGTGGTTTCAGCATCTTAAAAGTGGGTTCCATAAGTCAGCATTTATAACTTTTTCTTTCTCACTGCTTTTAATGTAGAGGCACTCTGAAAATTTCAGTAAATTTATTCATGTGATTAGATCGCATTATTGTCCCACAAGGGGGAGAAAACATGTCAGAATAAAAATGTCTGAAGAATTTCTTTGCTGGCTGTTATATGAAGCAACCTTCAAGCACAAAGAATTGCATTATATGTGTGCTGATACAATTATAATGCAGGTAAGTAATGTTTAGGCAAATATCAAAACAGACCATGCACAGTCCCAACGGCCACGAAGGTGTGGTCTGGCGATGGCCGCATACACTGAACTCCCCCGCAGGATGAAGCAAGGTCAAGGCTGAACAATCCTGGCTCCATGCCCTGTCAACACACACACACACACACACACACACACACACACACACACACACACACACACACGCATGCACGCACATACAGTTTGTAGATGCTTTTTTTTTTTTTTTTAATTTGGCAAATTTTTATCTGGTTTATCAATGGGAAACCCCAATTAATCATACCTAATTAAGATTTCATAATTTCTTAATCCATATACTGACATGCTGCATTTTAGACACCTAAAATGGACTAACCGTCCAAAATTCAGCTTCTCGCTTGCGGTACGTTATTGAACACTGTTTCCTGCGCTTGGCATTGGGAAGGTCAAACTGGCCGGCCTTGAACTTCTGAAGGTCAGTGGGGTGTAGGTGATTGAAAGAGATCACCTCCACATCAGTGCCCACATCCTCACTACAATGACAAAAGAAAAGCAAATGTTCAAAAAATCAAGTGTCCATGCAACATACTCGATGATGCCAAATCCAAAGCTCTGAAGTAAGTGTAAAAGTAGATGTGAAAAGGTTGAAAACAAGCTTGAACACAACTTTACACTGATTGTCCTATTATTGATGGTAAAACACATGCGTCACGGACTTCAGAAATGCTGCCTAAATTTTACCCTGAGAGGTTCAGGACCTCTTAATGTTACTGGGAACAGATGTTCAGTGGAGCACTGAAATAAAACGACGACGAGTGAGTGGGACTCACAGCGGTTCTCGCTTTGCTCGAGTGGCTGCTGAAAGATGCAAATACTGTGAGTGGTTCCATACGTCTCGTCTGTAACATGACAGAAGAGAACATGCCACATGATTCATCTTAAAATAATAATAATAATAATAATGAGTATTGTACAGGCGCTTTACCCAATTTCATGAATCGGCTCAAAGCGCCGCGAACTGAACCCAGCACGCACGCTCACGTGAATCACACACATTCTCTCACACACCGGACATAAACACATTACAATCACGTGGTGCGAAGGGTCAGCTCAGCTATTTAAATTTCGGAATTTAGAACTGCATTTATTTTTCAAATTTGGTGCGCTGAACATTTCCAAAGCAGAGGGGGAGGAAGCCGGAGCACCCGGAGAGAACCCCCGACGATCGGCCCGAATGAACGGTGCCACATACGAGAAGGAAAAATTCTTTGCCCCGAGTGGGACTCGAACCCCTGACCTCTCACATTGGTGACAGGTCTCTTAACCACTAGACCACCGACCGCCCCATAATAATAATAATAATAATAACTGAGTACTGCATAGGTGCTTTACCCAGTTTTTAGTATTGGCTCAAAGCACAGCGAACTGAACCCAAAACACACGCTCACATGAATCACACGCATTCTTTTTCAAACTGGACATGAACACATTACAGTCACGTGGTGCGAAGGGTCAGCTCAGCTATTTAAGTTTCGGAATTGCATTTACACTGTATTTTCAAATTTTGTGGGCTGAACATTTCCAAAGCAGAGGGGGAGGACATGCACACACATGTGCGCACACACATGCACACACACACACAATGGAAGTTTAATACCAAAGGCCAGTGTTTAAAAATGAAATCTGTGTCTGTCTACATCTTACCTGTGCTTGTTGCGATTTTGCTGCTGTGTGAAGTAACTTTTTGTGATCAGGTTGTAGGCTGGTTCTGTTGGCTCCCTCCCCTCCTCCTTGCCAGTAGTAATTCTCTGCACAGACAAAAAACAAAACAAACAAAAAAACATACATTTACATTCTGTTCAGAAATCATTTTAAAATGGGAGCTGAAACTCTAGAAATGTTTGTCTAAATATGTCTTTCACCTATCCGTGCCCAACCTTTTTTCAATATATGTTTTTGGATCCATACTGTATTTTATCTTTCTACTGTATTTAGGCTTAACATGATCCACAATCTAAAAAGAGATAAAGTGTATAGCATTTACTAGATTTGGTGACAAAGTTTCTGACAAAATTAGATTACAATCTGCACAGTTTGGTGTATTTTGGCATGAGTCTAAGTGCCTCAGAGGAGGAACCACTTTTTTTTGTTGCAAGGATCAGACTAAACTCTGTGCAGTTCTAAGCATTTTGGCATGATTGTAAGTATTTCAGAGGAGGAAACTTTTTTCTTCTTTTTTTTTGGGGGGGGGGGGGGGGGGGAACAAATTTTTAGCCAAAGGTGGAAATCCGGCTCAAGGTAGAAAATTTTAAACCCTGTGTGTTTTGTCCTTTTTACTTCCTTCTTAGCAGAACTTACCTCTGCCTCTCTCATCATGAGTATGTCCGTCATGTTCTTGAAAGTGCCGTGGACGTGGACCACCTCTGCTGCTGCCTGGCGCATCACTGACCGTGTCTCCTGTACAGACACAACATTCAAACAAATGTTCTGTCTACTACATTTATCTGTTATCATTTGGTTTGTCTGGGGTGGTATGGTTGTTGGTGGGTTGAGAATCTTATCAGGATGAGAGATTAAACCTTTTTTTTAAATTTCATGTTACACTTACATAAAAAAAATTACAATGGGTGGTAAAAAAACAAACTTTTGTGAGTGGTTTTTGTCGTTGTTTGTTTTGCCTACAAGATTCACCTGTAAGAGTATTTCCTCTGCCACTAGCTGCACTGCCTTCCTCTCAGACAATGCTTCGGATGTCTGAACCCATTCCTTGTTTTGTGTATGCTGCATAGCCCTGCATTGAAAAATACGCACAGCCACAATGAAACAAGCTGAATAAAACTTCTCATAAGCAAACAGACAATCGTAAGAAGCTGAATGTGTTCCTCTGTTTCAGAACACTTCAAAACCTATCACACTCATTTCTGGAAAAAAACAAAAGAACTGCCACACAACGCACTAGGTGGGTTTTGAAGTTTGCACTGTTTGCTATTCAAAACTTAGAATAAACATAATAATAGTAGTAATAACGGATATTCATATAGCGCTTATACTCAGCAAGCTCTAGTCTAAGCACTTACAATGTTAAGAAAAATCAAACAGTATAAAAAGATATGAAAATAATGCCAGAGAGAGCAATGAAAAGACACAGCAAGCAATTGTAACACACACACACACACACACACACACACACACACACACACACACACACACACACACACACACACAGAGTTCTGTCAATCCCTCATTACTGCTGCTGGACTGAGAACAAACGTGTTTTGACTGCAGTTTTAAAGGTGGGAACCGGATCTATATGCTTTATGTTCTTTGAAACAGTTCCGAAGCAAGTACATGAAATAAGTTCAACGGAAAAAACTATGTGTACAAACCATCTGACATCCCCTTCCACATAACCATAGTCTGGTGGAATGTACTTTGCTATGAAATCATCCACAATCTCTTCAACCACCTTCCGAACCTGAAACATAAAGATGCTTTAAAAAGATAAATCATACCAAATTTTCAAAATGTCAGCTTTTCACATGAATTCTTTCTTTGTTCCTTTTAGTTAGCTGCTTGAGAGAGGAAACTATTCAAAGGCCTGTCTTCCAAAATATGTAGGTTCACAAATTATTCTGAGCTATTTCAGTGGTGTCTGACATTCCATAGTAATGGAAACAACATTATAAGACGGGCTGATTTTTTTCACTTACAAAGACATAGTCTTCGATCTGCCATGCCTCATAACTGTCAACACCAAGCTCCCCACGATATGGCTTTCTTCTGGTGTCATAATCATATCGCAGCTCCTCCCTGCAAAACAAGATACACACAGACAAGAATGCCCATATGAAAAAAACAAAAAACAAAAAAAACATGTTCCCATCTATCTGGAAACCAACACAATTACTGAACATATACATAGTAAAAAGAAAAAAAAAAGAAAAAAAAAAGGAAAAACTTTTTCTTGAAAAAAAATTGTAAAAAGGAAGTAACACGGACATGTACACTTAAATGTCAAAATTTAAAACGGTCAACCAACATGAAAAACAGGAAAAAGTGTTTGTCAAAAGATAATAAGAACAAACGTAACACACCTACACATACATATACAGCTTTTTTGTTTTTAAATGAAGAACAACAACAACCAACCACACAATCACTGATGTTGGCAGAAACTCTTTTTTTTTTTTTAATTAAGAAGATTGGTAGTGGTCTCACTTCAGTTGCCAGATGCGGTCAACTGTGTTGGGCATGGTCTGGACAGTGCGGTGTAGCAAGGACGTGGTTGAATGAACACTATGTGCACTCGGTCTCCTCGTGCTCACCTCCCCTGAAATTACAAAGGAAAAAAAAAGCGCACATGAGTACAGACAGGCATCTCAAATTTCAAGTGGCTGGTTTAATTTTTTTTCTGTGTGGCAGGTACAAGTGGGGCAAATTTCACTATTCACCCTTTTTGAAAGGCAGAGCAAACACTTCGTGTGTTTTTGTTTTTGCCTGTAAAGTTATTCAAGCAACGAAGGCTTGTCTTGAGGGAAGCATTTAACCTGAAGTTTCCTGCTTGCTTTTTAGGCAATACACAGACAGTAGTGGAACAAATCACTGTCTTGCTCCCTCTCTCTCTCGGGGAGCCGGGGTAGTCGAATGGTAAAGCGTTGGACTTCTAATGCTTGGGTCATGAGTTCGATCCCGGCTGGGGCCAAATATTTGTGCTGGCTTTTTCATCGTTGCCCCGTCTTTGATATCACCCTATGTGGTGAAAAAGGACGTTAAACCCCCAAACACACACCCACCCACCCTTTCTCTCTCTCACACACACACACACACACACACACACACACACACAGGTCAGTCACACAGGCATGACAGAATGGGTAAATTAAGCAAAACTTCAACTAAGGTCACATATCCTGTGAGCCGCTTAAGTAAAGCATTGAAAAAGGGACCCTTTGTGTGCCTGGATCAATTACACCCTGGCCCTACACTGTCTGAACGGTGGGTCAGCTAGGGAGAGTGACAGGAAAACATGCACTGAACCCACTGCCATCTGTTAACCTTTGTGCCTCCACAACTACTAGACCAGGCATACAGCTGGTTCCTTTGAGCCTAATACAGCACTCACGGGGTTAAAGGGAACCCCTGATAACAGTGCCTTTATGTAAGGGAACCAAACAACCTCTGTCTTCAGATTTATTAAAAATTATAAAACTGTCCATAAGCCATATATATATAATTATATATATGACAAGAAACATACACCAATTAAGCAGCCAGTATATTAACCCTTGTAACTCCACAAAAGACTTGACCAAGTATACCATGACCCCTTTGGACACCAATTTTGAACTTCAAGGGTTAACAAAACCAGCGACAAGCCTCTACATTGCAGCAACCAAAGAACTCCAACTCGACACTTTACTAAATTGCCCTTGTCATGCACCTTTGCCAAAACACTAATCAATCATACCAAACCGAAATGACAAGCCGATATTGATATTTTTTTAATCTCCACCCAAAACTGTTCCCCTTTCCATATCCAAAGCTCACTTTCACTATCAACTTCGCCCTACTCCCCCCTTCCCGTCATAACGGTGACTCAAACCAATCTGGGTTGCTTGGGGTGATCGGAAATAAAAGGACTGTGTGTACCCGGAGTGAATAGGGGGGAAATGGTTTGGGCGGTGTCCTCAATATCACAACAAAGAGACCCTCATAAATCTTCCCACACGCTGTATAAACTGTCAATGACTTGTAACAACGTTGACAAGTCCTGAATGACTGCACACTTTTTCTACTGGTCTATGCTGAAACTGGAGTAGAGCATATACGACTGGTTAGGGGGCCGGTACTAGTACAGTAACTCCTGACTTCTTGTTTGTACTACTGAATAGTGCTGCAATTTTGGCTGAACATCAAAGGGCCGCGTCAAGGGACTGGTAGTTTTCAGCACTCTCTCTGTTCCCGTGTACGCTGTTACAGTAATGTAACTCTTGACCTCATATTGCTTAAATTTAAAATTGTAGGGTGGGTGGGTGTTTGGGAGTTTAACGTCCTTTTCCACCACGTATGGGTGATATCAAAGACGGGGCAACGAGAAAAAGGCCAGCACAAATATGTGGCCCCAGCCGGGATTCGAACTCACGACCCAAGCATTGGGAGTCCAACGCTCTACCATTCGGCTATCCCGGCTCCCCTTTAAAATTGTAACTTAACATCAAAGGTCCACGGAGAGTGCCTGATATAATTATGCAGCTTTCAGCATTGTCAGCGTCCCTAGCTACAGAAGACTGCAAATTAACCTTTTAGAGGTAAACTGGCCAGATAATTCATACCATTAGCCATTAAAACACTCATTTATCACTAGAACTATGATGGCTTTTGCGGGATTCGTCCACACATTTGCGGGATTCGTCCACACATTTAGCGGATGTAAATCCTTGTCCCTTATAAAGTGCTGTCAATATTTCCTTTTTTTTCACTTCGTGTTATTATAATGACATTTGTCACAAACCAGTAATCTGGAGAAATGTCAGAATGGTATTGAACCTGAAGGCGTGTTTTCTGATAATGTATGCACTAACATTTACTCATGCTGTGTTTTGTATTGTGGCTTAGATATGGTCTCTGCGGGAATATATTAATAATAATCCCTCTAAGTCTTGGATGCATGATTAGAAATATCTGTGTGTATCAGTGTGAAGTGTTGGACGGTTTCTACTGTTTGTGCAAAGTAATGCTCTTCCTTAGATCTATGCAATTTGAAAATTCTGCTAATTCCCTTTTCTCTTTACCCGTGACATAACACCGAAGTCTGCTACTTTTTTTTTCAGTTTTGTTTTGTTTGTTTTTAAAGCACAAATGAACAGCTACAGAGAAGAAAGGAAAAACACTACTGAAAGCCAAGACATGCTCTGTTGTTAACATGTTTATTTCATATCCTATTGGACATTTCTACGATGCCTCAACTGTGATGGTTTCTGGGTGATGAGATGCTGACAATATGTCTCTCAAATGATACAAAACTACTTATTCATTTTAAAAGACACAAAAACGGAAAACTACACAGCTTGTACATTTTATGGATATCATGCTCACAGCCTTTTTTTTTTCCTTTACTGTAGACATAGAAATAAATATAAAGACACAGATTTAGATACATGTACATAAAAGCTGTCTTGGCTGATATGAATCAGTGATTATTGCACTAAAAATCAGTCGCTGAAAGATTCAAGTAAAACACAATGCAACAAATTCTAAACATTACATGAGCAAAATGGGCGTGCACAAAGAAAGGCACACGAATTATTGCAAAATCGAAAGTGCAGATAAAACTTTGTCAAATAAACATAATATGATCTACCCATACATTTGCCACACCCATCCCCAGCCACCCACGCCCCCCCCCCCCCCCCTCCTCCTTTTGGGGATATTGCAGTATAAAGACAAATTTGTGTGAGTGAGTCCGAATCACACACAGAGTCAGAGGTGATGTGTTGCATGCACTTTTGAGAAAAAACATATATATGCCACCTTTGCATATTTTATCGGACCTAGCAGTAAAACTAAGACATAACTGGAAAGTCACCATTGTGAGAGCACCTGAAATGTTCAGCTTTGTCAAATGTACGCACTGCCACAAAATGTACATGTGTTAAATTACACAAGCAGTGCACCGTTTACCACAGCCTGTGACTATGGCTGAAATGGACAGTATCACACTTAGTATTGGTGATATGGTACACCGTATTCTATGTCAGGAGTGACAGGTGACGCAGATTTCAAGATTCTTGCATGAGCCGAAGATTCGACAAAACAATGGTAGCAGTTGAAGAAGAAGCCCTTACCGTGCTGCAGGTGGGTGATCCCAGAACACCTAAACTGGCTTTTCCCTCCTTTTCCTCCTCTACAAAAAGCTGATCCTTTGGATCACCCATACAATATATGCACAACTAATCCAACAGAGATGTACCGGCCCCTGTAGCATAGTGGTTAGCACTTTGGACCATGGGCCGGGAGACCTAGGTTCAAGTCCCAGCCAGGGCAAACGTGATTTTTCCTACCTAGATTGGCTCCTACCCAGAGGAGCTAATGGGCCAAATGGGGAGGCTGTTGCCATACAGCGGAGACTCATCCACTTCACAGGTGCAACTTTGGGGGTGCTAACCTTGGTATGACACACCTCATGATGTGGATGATTATGCGGCCAGCACCACAGGTCCTGTAGTTCCCAGGCCTGGTTAATGCCTGGATATTCATGGAAGGAAACATGGAATGCGGCATGTCCTGCAGTCCCAAACCCCACGGACCTCCATAGCATCATCATACCATCATCCTCATCTCCATCATCATATGTGATAAAATTGCCCCAGCTTCCGAGCCCTCCATGGATTCAACCCATGACCTGGGACGAACCCCACTGGAGCTGGCAAAGAGTTGGGGCAGAAAAAAAAAAATCCAACAGACATACTATATCACCAACTGCTAGACTCATACAGCGGTCGAGGCACATACAGCACGCGTCTCTTCCTCCCTTCTCTACCTTGTTTTCTCCCTCTTCTCCTAATATACTCCTCCTGTGGGTACCTCTGTCTGAGATCCCAGTAATCATCAGGGAAGTAAGTGTAGTACCCATGCTCGAAAACCGGAGAGTAAATATCGAAATAACTGTCGTAGGACATAGGTGTGTAGATGTCATACTTTTGACCCCAGTAGCGGTGGGTCATCTTACCCTCGGGGGTGGGCATGCGGTGCATTGCCAGACGCTTCTGACGCAGCTGCTCCTGGGCCAGTTGTAGTCGCTGCTTCTCTGCCATGAGATATCTGCAACAAGAGTAAACTGTTGTCATGACTCAAGATTGCAATAATTATCAAACCTTCCTATGTATCAGACATGCTTGTACAGCAGTCCACATCCTTGGGAGCCACAGTGAAAAAGAGTTTGCATCTTTTGGTCCAGGCACTCTTGACTGTGGCCTGCTTTTGTTTTGCTTTATTTGGTTTCTTTGTTTCTGATTTTTTTTTTTTTTTTGGTTTTGTTTTGTTGTTGTTTTTTTTCAGTGTGTTTTTGTTTGTGTTTGTTTGGGTTTTGTTTGTTTAGTTTTTTTTTGTTTTTTTGTTTGTTTGTTGTTGTTTTTTTTTGGGGGGGGGGGGTGTTAAGCTGCGTACATGACATTCTTCTCTTTAGACTTTTTTTTCACATCCCTGGAAAACACTGACATGAATACAATCCCACTTGCCTACAGCTCAGAAAGTGCAACAATGTTTCAGACTTTCGAGCAGACAGTGCAAGAAGTATCACACTTGTAGCATGACTTGCACCTTGCTCTACAGTCAGGTATCTAAATGTTTCTGTAAGAGTGACTGGTTCCCACCCTCCTTCAAAATATTCTATTCACAGATACCCTGAACAAAGATGGACATTGCAAAACGCTTATAAATCCATTTATATTTTTATGTTGTAAAACAACAGCAGATAATTTTGAGACGTACAGACGTTATAAACCCACACAAGCAGAGTCCATTTCAGGCACCCAGTCACCCTCACATGTGTTCATGGTGTCTGTAAAACTGCACTACACATTATCTACAGCGTGGGTGTTTGGGGGTTTAACGTCCTTTTCCACCACATACTTATCTACGGGAACCATGATTTCGGATGCAGTATATATGTCAGCATGAGGCCTCAAATTCAGTTTTACTGATACTGCTAAGTGCTGAGCTGACAACATGACATGTGATCACTGATGTTATTAGTAGTTACTGCAATTAAGTGCAACACTCACTTGATTTGTAATGCCTTCTCATGCTGCAGCTCTGAGAATTCCTTGGTGCGATGTGAGATGACGTCCTCAACAAGCTGACTAGGTGATGGGCTGTTCACGGGACCTGAGACATAAATGAACATCATCATTACCATCATCATCATTAAAGAAGGAAATAATCTCTTCTAATATTAGCAGATGTACCTGGCTTAGCCAAGAAATTGTGCGATGGGAGGTAATACAAATTTGCGATGCAAAATCACCAAACTGAACAATGGGGTTACTTCCCGTGGACCAGTAACCCATGGCATTACAGTAAGTGCTTTGAAAACAAGTTGAAAAGAAGGACAATATCACTGATCTGACGATTTTTCTATATTTTTTCCCGCGAGATTCTTTCTGGGTCCCCCTGAGTACAACCACCAATTGTGATCACGATATGAAAACTCTAAATTAGCAAAGGCGAACACACACACACACACACACACACACACACACACACACACACACACACACACACACAAACACACACACTGTTCGTTTTTATATATTATTTAAATGCTCAATAACTGTTTGTTTATATATATATATATTTAAAAGCTCAATATAGGACCAAGAGAAAAAAACTAAATTTTGCTAACAAAGACCTACTCCAACCAGTAAACAGAAAAAGACACACTCACTTTTGTGATGATAAATCCTGTCGATCTCATCTTTCAGGACCATGTTCCTGCTGTTTATCCTGTCCTGAAATTACACAAAGTGAAGAGAAAATAGCACAGGGATTATCACTTTAAGTTTTACTTTCGGCAACCTACCCATTCAACTTAAGTAATAACAAGACATGGCTACCAAGCACACTGTCATAGTCAAATACACTATGACAAGAACTTTCTCCCAGCACCCAGCAATAAGCAGGTAGAACTTGCTTTCTCAACAAAATATTTCTTACAAATAATGCGGGGGGGGGGGGGGGGGGGGATACCGACTTACCCTAATTTTGTTTTAAACCAGGTGATCGGAAACAGACTTTTTTCTCTTTTTTTTTTGGCCTAGCGCCTAACATTCATGCTAACAGCAACAATACTATTACTGGTGCCACTTACAATGACATGCTGTGCACGTTCCTTCTCTGCCTCATTGATGCCTTCAAGCTGCCGACGCAGAGCCGTGTTCTCCTTCAGCTGATTTTCGAGAGCCGCAATCTGCTGCTGCAACTTGGCCATCTTGCGGTCCTGGATCTGCTGTCGGTTGACAGGCATGTCTAGGTAGATATCCCCCATCCTGGCTATTAGGCTTTTCTTTCTAGAAAGAAAATAAAAAATATTGGGAGTGTTCAAATATCATCCTGCTGCAAAAACATCTGGAAAGAAATATATATCCCTCTTTCCCCTTCCCTCTCAATTATTTTTCCTTCTATTATCAATATTTTAATATCTATTGCAGAAGGAGTGGTTACAAACCACTTCTGCCTGAAATAGATTCTTGTGTCACACGCTATAGAGCTGATACCTGTAAATCAGAAACATTCATATTCTTATGCATGTCTCTGTGTGAGAGATCTCAATTTTCATTTTAAAATATGTGTGTATTGTCTGTCGCCCCATTCTACTTCTGTGGGCTTTTTTCTTGTTCTCTTCCGTCTAAACTGTCCTCAACTGACCTCGTTCGTGAGTTTACTTCTCCCCGAAACCCCTTTCCCCTAGATCCCCCACACCCACCCGTTTCCTTCCTCCCCCCAGTGAGAAAAAGTACAAAATACGATGAAAAATCGATGATACGGTAGCTTGTCTCACCTGACTGCACAGTCCCTCGGTGATCGCGGTGGAGTCTTCTCTCAGCAAAGACCTTAATAATTATCTAAGGTCTTTGCTCTCAGTGGCTCAGACCACCACACCACCACCCGTCCACCATGCAGCCATTATCAAGTGGATCCAACAAGTGTCCCAGTAACAGAATTTCAAACACCTCAAAGCCGAAAAGTATCACTGTATCTACAGTTCAAGCTGGGAGCAAATTCCTCCGGCAACACACTGATCCAACAACCATTCGCACTGATCGACTATTACAAGCCATGATGCTGATTAAATTCACAGTAACTGGTATCTTATCGTGCGCGGTCCGCCATGTCTAAACAACTTCTGCTGCCAAAGTATTTCCAATAACCTGGGCGCCGATTGGCTTAAAGTTGAGGTCAGAAGCCAAAGGTTAAATGGTCGTTTACATTTTATCCGAGGGGTGGACAGGTTTATCCATTTGGTCGTGTGCATATCGTAAAAGAAAAAAAACTGAAGTGGCTTGAGGGACACACATCCATGAATGGTCTCTATAAATTCAGGACTGTGGTAGGAAATTGTTAACTGTGGACGTTTTGCCGAAACCGCAGCTTTCACATGAGATCATAACATTTCTGTTGAGAAAATTCAGCATCAGTGTCAAAGTCACAAGTTACGGCTGAACTGCCAGTGATGTAACTCAGTGAAGACTGAAATTTGCAGCGTCGATCGCGGCCGGTGCCCACTGGCCCGGCAAAAGAATTAAAGACTTACCGGCGTTTCTCATATCAACACATATCTAGATCGCCTCTACTAGTACACTCAGTGAGACAACGTAAACTACGTCAAGTCCGTATTGTCAGTGCTACTATAGGTCTGGCAACACTGTTCCGTTCCTGTCCGACCGTCAAGGGAAAAAAACCTGAGAAACGTGACTGGCAACACTGACCCCGATCATCATGATCTCACCGGCTATTGAGTTCCTGAGGGGAACCACTTGGAACACTCAGTAAAGGAAAAAAATAAAATATAAGTTTGCAAGATCAATCCATCAGCTGTATTAATATGTGTCAGTCTTTGCAGCATTTCCCAACATGTACTAAATTTCTTCAACTGAAACGGTCGACAGCAGATCTGACTTTTCCGGCACTCATCGAAACTCGTCAGTGATCAGTAACTTGAGCGGTCCAGTTGTTGTTGTCAAGTTGTTGTTTTCCCGTACTGAACTTGGGACACTACTGCTTGCTACATATATTACCTCCCTTTGACCATGCGATGATAGATATACTGATAGCAAAGACCTTGGAATCAGATTTATGTTTCCAAGATCTTTGCTGATAGCCTAATCGTACATCGGTACATCGGTGCAGATTACAACCTCAGATACTCTTAGCATTGCACCAGCGGAGAGATTACTGAATGGCCACAACTGAATCATACCATCCAGTCAGGTGCCGCTCTCCACCCCGGCGTCGCAATTCCAACAAACACATCTCACACACACACACCGTCTGTCACACACACACACACACACACACTGACTGACACACACACACACACACACACACACACACACACACACACACACACACACACACACACACACACACCTGCTGCCGGCACGGACGCACACCGCCGACCACGCCGGCACACTCCGAGTGACTGACACGGAAATCCGGCGGCCACCACTGCGGACGGAGAATTAATTAATGTTCTTTTTATCACCTTCTGCTGGCAGTGTGCTGGAAAAGATAAAACAGTGTCAAATAAAAACAAAACAAAACAACACACACACACTGACACACACACACACACACACACACACACACACACACACACAACTTGAGAAAAAACAAACAACGTATGTTCCACGTGTCGTGATGCGCAGCAATCACAAGGTCGGCCGATTTAAATTAATGGTTCCCTGACTGTGACAAATTAGTAACCCGGCTGTTACTCACTGAAAAGTTTCTTCAGTGCTTCAACTGGTGCCCAGGTGTGATCGACTCAGTGACAGTCGCTAGCACTGAAACTGACACAGGCCTTGGTTTGCGGTTTTGCCAGTTGGAACACTGATAATGACCCGGGAACTGAAGGGCGTGGGTCGGTTAAGGGTGATCCAGTTTTGACTGAAGTCACTCCGTCTCTGAGTAATCCGAGGCAGAAAGGAAACGTGTATGAGAATGCCATCGCGTCAGAGCGAAAGCATCAGGAAACCAAAACAAACAAACAAACAAACAAACAAACAAACTCAAATGACGTTTATATACTGAGGACAACACACAATGAAACTGATTTTCGCCGCTGAAGGCCAGCCGGAAAGATTTGTACTCCGCCTTTCACTCACTATCAACTGCTATAAGCGCAACGAGAATGAACACTATATGATAGTTGGCCCCGAGTTCTTGCCGCTCAGGTATGCGTTCTTATCTATGCGGAACACTCCTATACAAACGGACATAAGGTTGAATTAAAAAAAAAAAAAAGTGTACAAGCGTGGGTGGGATGAAGTCAATACCGCCAGCCAGTCATTGACGCGGGCACATATCTCCTCCCCCTTTTCGAGAAATTAGGATGGGCAGGTCGCGTCGCCAGTGCATGGGGCAGTAACGCTGCCGTGCTAAATTAGCATTCACGGTGGGGCCCGGTAGAAGGAAGAGAGGTTTGTAACGGGACCGCAAACTTACCAAACAAGCCCAAGAGCAATGAATGAAAAAAAAGGGGTACTGAGTCTATTTCACTAAAAGTGCCAACTAAGAATCGATCAAATCAGTTATCAGATCAATCGATCAATCACTGAATCGACTGATAATTCAGTCAGTCAGCCAGTCTGTCGGAGCCCAGTTGGCTGCCAGTTTCACGTTCAGTCGTGGGCCGGGAGGGGCCGGGCGGGGGAGATTGCCGGTCAGGTTGAACATCACTAGATCTGATCCCGCTATAAACAACCCCTCCAAAAAGGCGCCCCCCCCCCCCCCCCAAAAAAAAAGCACACCCCAAAACAAACAAACAAAAAACAAACTAACAACAACAACAAACAAATGAACAACCAACCCACACAAACAACAACAACAAAACAAAACAAACAAAAACCAAAACAACTACCCCCCCCAAAACAAGACAAAAACAAAAACAAACACCCAAAAAAACAAAGAAACAAAAACAACAACAAACAAGAACCAAACCAACCAAAACAAAACAGAAAACGACTGACAACAAACAAAAACAAATTAAAATATATATAAACAAAACAAACAACAACACCGCCCCCGCCCCCAAACACACACACACACACACACACACACACACACACACACACACACACACACACACACAACGAACAACGAATAGACAACCGATAGGCAGACAAAGAACGAAAAAAAAAAAAAAACCCAAAAAACAAAGAGTTTAGCAGCAGGCTGTTCGTGTACAACGAGTGTTATTGTGTGCTAGTGATTCAGTTGTTAAAATAACCGTGTGTGTGTGTGTGTGTGTGTGTGTGTGTGTGTGTGTGCATTTTTCTCTCATCCCTGTCGACCCGTCACCCCAGCTCCCCTCCCTCTCCGTCTTTTTGTGCCGCTGTGTTTTGTGTTTGATGAGCTCATCGGGGACAGAGTGGAGCAGAAGAACTGTTGAAGTCACTTCCTGCGAACCTCTCAGAGCATGCGCACTAACAATGTCCAAGTTGTAAGATGGCCGCCTCTTATGGGTCGGGCGGCCAAAGCCCCCCTGTAATTGGAAGGCCAGTGGAGCGTGTTTTTGAAGATGCACAATTTACAGGAGAAGTTAATTTGAGTGGAAGAAAACTAAAGGATTACCCAAAGATCTGCAGCAAGTATGATCTTGCCGACACGATTCATACCGGTGAGTTTTCCCCAGCTCAAATTTAGGTCTGTGCCTTGACTTTCCCTAGCTGCCAGTCATGCAGTCTCTTCGGCTGTTAGCAGCCGTCCGATAACAGCATCTTTCTGTGTTTATCCACTCGGCATTACACAGCAGTGACCGTTTGTTCCATTTCTCACGTATCGCTTTGTCTTTCCTCTCCTGTGTTCTCGGCAGCGAGCTGGCGAACGTTCCACAGATAAATAGACGTAGCAAACCATTTTGTTTGTGTTCGGCCTGACTGTGTTTTACTCTGGCACTGCTCGGCGTTTGCTGTTGAATGTCGGCAGCCTGCTGTTCTATGCGTTCTGTTTTTTTTTTGTTTTTTTTTTTTTCGTCGTGGATGGAGTCCAGCAGTCAGAATCGCCGTTTTCGGTTGAAATTTGTGTACATCTTCATTTCATTACACCACACCGACACACATTTATTCCAACTACATGGTACACAGCAGACATGGAGCATGTATACATGTGCTTGAGATGCTGAAGTACTCAAGTAGACTACATAATAAATGGAACATTGAAGAAACATGTGCATCCATAGTATAGGCATTATACTATACACACTATGCATTGTGCTCTGGCATTTCCCTTCATCTAGAACTAGGCATAGTACGCACAAACTAGTTCCAATGGTGTTCATACTATCAATACTGTTAGTAGAGATGCTGTATTAAATAAATGAACGATAGTACAGCAAGAACTTGGATTAAATCTGGTCAGTGATTTCACATGGGTAGGTCATTTAAGAAGGAACAGACAGACAAAAAGTGACAAAAGTAACGTAATCCACCACACACATACATGTTTGTATACATGTATGTGTGTATACATGTATTTTTGAGCCAACGGCACAGTTATGAATGTGAGAACTGTGTGACAAAAGTCAGGCCTGTAGTTGGCCCACTTGACTTCCCAGATGTGGAGGAAGCAAGTACACGCACTTACGAGGTCCATTTACTTAGTCTTGGGTTGCCTCAGTAAACATGCAGTTTAAATACTGTTGCCTCCATTGGTTCTAAGACTTAGACTCTCGAAAGCTTGAGGAGCGGAGAACAAAATTTAAATTAATGTCATCCGTTATTTAGAGTTCTACAGAATCATAACGGCATTTAGCATTATAAATGAAGTTAGTACCCTCTTTTTCAGGGGATTACAATTCTAATTTCAGTCAGAAGTTACAAAAAAAAAAAGTGGCATAATTTTTATGTCCTAGACAGGACATCTTAGTTTCTGTGACTGTGACAGTGTGAGCATAGATAGATCTGTGTCTGTATCTGCAGTGTACTATTTGAGAATTTCATACTGAAAGCTGTGTGTGACAGTGTTTTCACACTGTAATGGCGAGTGTGACGAAAGGAAGAAAGTACTTCCGCACAGCCGGCAAGTTTCATGGCAACATTTCCTGGCATCGTCAGTACTACACTGGCCGTGTTGAGGTTGAACAACACAGGATTCAGCTATCCATTTCTCTAGCATCTGCTCATCTCATGTGCTTGTCAAACTCATTAGTCATAGTCGTACTCAAGTTACAATACTGTCATGGGACTGGAAGATGTTTAAAGTGAAGTCACTAAAACACCTGAACATGATGTGTTGGTGGACCTTAGAGCTCCTTTTTGTGAACAGGTTCACTGAAGAGATGAGGGAAGGGATAAATTTGAGATTTAAAAAAGTCTGATTGTTCTCGAGTGTCTTTCCTAATCCCATTACTTGTATTATAGTAACACTGTTATTTGTAGAGGCAGTACGGATCACACTGTACTAGCTACTACGCTGTCTCAAGTTCTGACTTCCATGAAAATGTAAACACTTCAATCCACCAGTCACTGGGTCATATTTGAGAAGGTTGTGTGAGTGTTATTCTATCAGATCACGTTTTAGGACTTTGCTGTTCAGTTGTACAGAGCCCTCTTGATAAAAGCCAGAGCACTCCTCCGCAGGAAGATTGTGCAGTTAGGGAGTGACGCTGTTTTAGTGTTTACATGATTAGATTGCACTGCTGCATGCAATGTGTAAGGGTAAGCGACAGGTTTTGGGAATGGCAGCCATCCTGGAAAGAAAAAAAAAAAATTTAAAAGAGTGATGTTGCTGGTGATATTTTCCACAATAGCTGACATTTGGCTGCCACTCCATTTTTAAAGTGCCTGCTACTTAGTGCTAGTAAAGAGTATGGCAAATTTGACAGACTGTATGAAATTTGAAATGGATCCACATGCAGTGGTGCATGTTTGCACTGGAACTAGGGGGATTTGCAAGGGGGAAAGCCACCAGTATTATTGCACACGTAATGAATCACGATAATGCTTCAGAAAGTTACTCAGTAGGTGAGTAAAGTTCTGTGTGCTGGATTATATGGTTTGTGTCCATTTTGTTTCTTGAGGATCATTGTGACATTAAAGGGATCAATTGGTATTCTATAATTAATACCATTACCATGGGAAGGAAAATTTGGGCTGCTCCAGGGGAAGTGTTGCCATAATACTCTGCCACCATTTGTTTTTTTTTTTCTTTTTCCTGCATACATAGTGTGTCACAGTGTGATTGTTTTTTCCATTCCCGTTTGGAATGGGATTGGTGATTTTAACCAGCGATTGTTAAATGTGCTCGCCCGCTCGCTATCGTTATCAAATTTACCGTCGGGCAAATGAAAGCTCTGGTACTGGTAGCGGTAGCCCGAATGGCGAGCAGGAATTCTGAGATGAATCAGAACCTAGCAGCCACTCCGGCTTCCAGAATTTTTTTCGGGCTACCAGTTTTGTGCAGGGCGGTAGCCCGAATGGCTACCATGGTCCTGACACATTTGACGATCGCTGTTTAACGTGCACACTTGATCTTGTGTGTGCTTGTGTACACGAAGGCTAGACAGGCACCGTAAACGAGTCTGCACGTGATTTTGACTCGATTTGGAGAGAAAAAATTCCACCAAATTCCTGCCCACCAAGGATTTGAATCAGGCAGCTCATGATACGAAGTTGGATAACGTGAAGTCGAAAGTGAATCACTTTTGAGTTTGAATGTCACTAAGACTCTAAAATTGTGACAGACGCACTCTGTGCAATCGCATGTGATCTGTATTATCAGACACAGTCTGTCAACACAGCTGCACACAGCAGAATCAATGACAGCATCACGCCTTAGGAATACACTGTTGTTCATTTATTGATTTCATGCATCATTGCACCCCTTCACTTTCCACTCAGTTGTGACAGGAACTGAGCCAGTCATGGATAGCGCTCTAATTTGTTTGGTTACACTGATCTGGAATGGAATGCTGGTTTCATGATACATACAGTATTGTATAGTAAAATACAGCTGAGCTGTGTTGACATAGGGGTGGACCATTAGCCTTTATGTGCAAGGCCCCTGAACGGCTGAGGTCGCCTGCAAAAATGTTTTCTTTCCCCCCAGAGCGAGTTCTGCAATTAGTCTTGTTAAACAGGCATCCCATACACGTGTACCTCATTATTTTGCCAAGTCAAGCCCTCGCACGTGCGTGCGCGCGCGCGCACACACACACACACACACACACACACAACGCCTTGTTTCGGCCGCACCTACAACAGTACGCGACTGCTGTGTTGTTCTAGTACATGTACCACACAGGGTTATTGTCCTGTTTGGATAGAGCTTTCTCATACTTGTCATAGCCAGAAGTTTTTTCCATCATGATAGGGGTCAGTGGGCCTGATTAAGGTAAAGGTCAGGGCTATAAAATTTACTAGAAAGTTACGTTAAAGTAAACAAGACGGTGACCGGCCCAACATGTTGTTTCCATTCAGTGACCTGCTGTCGTCACGGTTGTTCTTTTGTAGTGCCATGTATCGGGGAGGACGGTATTTACACACACACACACACACACACACACACACACACACACACACACACGCTGTCTCCTCGTAAATGAACGACTCATCGGACATTCTCGTCACCTGACACAAGAGACCTTATCCACCGTGAAGAAGTTAGCAGCTGAAGTGAGCGTGCCGTCTGCATACCTTGAGTTTTACCAGATCTGTGCGGGGCTACACCTTTCTGTCACTTCGTTTTTGACCCACAAACCCTGAAAGTAATTTCCCAGCTCAACATGAAAGAGACGGAGGTGTTAGCTGTAAAGCTTTTGCAGGGTTGGATTTCTCCTGTGTGATTATGAGGGGCTGTGGTTCATGTACCGGTGCTTCTTTCCGTCTTTTGTACGTAGGTATGCATGATAATAATGTTTTTATAATGCATTCATGTCTGTCTAGAACTAATCCCCCCCCCCCCAATTAATCCCCCATTCATGTGTGCACCACTCCCACTTCCCTGAAAACAACACTTCTTCCCTCAAGAAACGCTATTAGTATGACACAGCAGTCACTCCAACAAACATTTATAACAAGACCATCAGTAATAATTAAAACAAAGCACCCTAGAACTTCAGAACACTTGAATTTGAACAACAATAACAACAATAATACACACACACACACACACACACACACACACACACACACACACACACACACACACACACACACACACAATCACTTTCAATGGAAACAGCCCCCCCAAAAAAAAACAAAACAAAAACAAACAAAAACAAAAAAACACAACAACAACAACAACAAAAACAACAACAAAAAAACCCGAGCCTTTGTAGCAGATCTGCAAAAATACCTGTAGACTGAAAATTAAAAGGGAAATGGACACAAGTTTACTGCTAGCATCAGTTTCTTCAGCAAACACTCAGACTGTTTAGATTGTTGATCACCAGTGCTTTCCCATCCCGGGACCATACATGTGCAGTCACCAGTTCAGCACTGTTTCCTTGATCCAGATTAAATCTTTTTTAATCTTTTGGGAAGTTTATTTTATCACAAAAAAAATACAGTTAGATCTGAGAGCGGCATTGAAAGTAGTGCAACAGATGTTGTAAGGAAATTAAACAAAGCCCCATTGTTTTCGGACCATTCGTCTCAGAGCCCCCCCCCCCCCCCCCACGCGCGCACCAAATTATCATGAACTGTCAGATTTCTACAGCTGTTTTGCTGGCAGTCATATTAATGCCCTAATGCATCGCTCCTAGCAGTGTCATTTTGATGACAGGACTGGTAACACATTTTTTTTTTTTTTTTTTTTTTTAAAACGTGAAGACAGCTGTTGTGTAGTGTTCTGCAAGCTCGCTCTCCAGAGAGCATGTACACTACTTGCTATAGTATACGTATACATGCATGTATGCTCTCTGTTCTCTTGTACCTGTGAGAACTGTTTAGTATCAGATCTAGACAGGCCTCAGCATCTTGCAGCCTCACATACATGCACCTTAGAAAGGTGGTTGTTAGTAAAGCCGGTGCACTATTAAATTAAGATTCATACAGCAATTGAGCAAATCATGGAGTTTGAGGCTATTTGACTTGCAGGTCTAGGTGTGCATAGATGATGCTGTCAAGAGTTTTATTTTAGAAAACCCGGCAGTATGTGGCATTGCGTCTGCAGCAGCTGCTTCATGGAAATTTGCATAGCTGGAGCAGAGGGCATACTTGAAACTTGAGTTTGACTCTTTCAGTCATTGCTGCTGCTGATTGATCTGCAACACGTTTTGACTGGCGCACCACACACATGCACACACACACATGCACACACGCACGCACACACACACAATACATTATTGCATTATGATTTTAGAGCGTTGATGCTCTTACATTAATTCTTGATGTATAGAGTTAGACTATAGTTCATTCACTTCAGAAGCACTACGCTTTGGGAAGTAGAGGGAAGAGTTCTCCTATCGCACTAGCCCTAACAGTCATTGCAACTCTGTCAACAGTGCAAGTCAAAACAAAGCCTTTTCGCAGGACGGGGCCTGTGCAAATTTGCATCCAGCCATCCATCTTATCCCCCCAGACTAGACCACACTCTGCTACTGTACAGACCACAGAGCCACCATTGATAGCTCCGCGTCTAACTAATCGTTATCATCCATTCAGACCTGGCCTGACCCTTGCCTGCGCAGCAAGCCAACCCACATAATATGAGCGCGGCCTGGGATAGAAGCTTGACAGGGAAAATAACACTAATAGGAGATGCTGTAGACCCGCCACCAAGCTGCTATACCCGTGAGATTGGATGGATACTATCGATCATAGGTCCTAAAAGTAAAATCACCAGTTGCTGGGTTCTCCATGCCGTCCTTGGTCCGCAAGCGCTATCATTGATTGGATTGGCAGCTTTTGATGAACGACGCATAGTGGCCAGTAGTGGGTCTGAGTGAGAGTAATGTAGACGATGGAAATAAGAAGGGTTCTTTTATAAATTTTATTTGTGTTTGGTGAATTCCCGTGTGTGTGTGTGTGTGTGTGTGAGGATGGCGTGGGGGTAGTCAAAATGGCGCAGAGAAACAAGTGGCATCTCAAATGAAAAGTTCTGAATTTGATGATTGTTCTGTAGCGTTAGCTAAGTACCTGAAACATTAGCTTGCACACAGTGACACGTCTCTGGATTGTAATAAATTAATGGATTATTGTCTGGTTGCCCCTTGGCTTCATGATGAGGAACCAAAACCCCAAAACGCCGTGCTGAGATTCACACAAGTTTAACAAGGACAAACGCAATGTCACTGTTTGGAATGAAAAAAATCTACAAATTTCAGGGTTATTTTTAGGCATAATGAATGTGTGGTACACATTGTTTGCAGAACTTTCAAATGGGGCTTCAGTTCAGTATGACAAATTTATCGACAAGACAAACTCAGTACTTTTGCTGTTCCTGCTCCCCAACTTACTTTCATCCAGCTTTGCTAAATCTCTCTGGTTAACTTTTCATTTGTTGTTTTAGGCTACGCAGAAATGTCCCCCAACTGTAGCATTAGGAAGGAAGAGATTTAATGTTGTGATGCACCGTAATTATAACCGTCATGTAGTTTAAGCCAAGTTTGAATAATGTGTCATGAAGAAAGAAAGAGCTAACATAAAAAGATAACTTTGCATCATTTATTTTCACTAAGTGCATACATGTATACATGTGTATGCAATCACTACATGTGTGTAGTTGCCTAGTTGGTGACATGGATGTTGTCTCTCGCTAGTCTCAGCTCCGTTTATTGGAGGCAATGGGAATGATGCAGAAAGTACATGAAATTTATCTTGCCATTAATTTTGATTAAAGCTTTGATGCCAGGTAGGTACTTGAAATAACCTGGCCTCGTGACTTAGCGCCAAAGCTAATCAGCCTTTTATTGTATAATATTTCCACTTAGTTACAGCCTCACAGGGGAACATGGTTTTATGTGAGCATAACTGTAATATTTGCACCGATTTATGGATGGGTGGCCTTAAGGCTTAACCTCAGGGGTTAACTCAGCTCCTTTCGCATTGATGCAGTACAAGCACGCATTGATTTAATTGAATTTGTGGGACTAATATTTGCTGGGGCTTCTCATGAAATTTAATGCCTTCAGCATAACATTGATCTTAAATTACACGATAAACACAGCGTGGAACAGATTTTTCAAATGTTGGATGATGTGAAGTTGTTGACACTGACTCACAGACAGATGCTGAGAAAACTCTTGACTCACACTGAGGCCTTGCAAAACTTCCCTATAACGAGGTGGGGGGTCTTGAGAGCTCATGATTTGAACAAATTGAAGACATCTGAATGTTCAGTGCCCATAGATCTTCTAACATCTGTTACGGTATCACAAATCTTTCTGAGCTGTTTTGGTGTTTGCTCACCAGTGCAGTTACTGTCTTGCAGTTGCACAGCACTGAACCACAGAAGGCTAAGTGTAAAGCGAACTGTTATGCTGTTGCTGTCACTCTTTTACCAGCATAGTGGCAGGACTTTTCATTTCAAAATGTGCACAGCCAGCAGACAATCGTATACTATTGCATTCACTGATTCAGAGCTGTACAAGAATCATTGTCAGTTCCTACCAAGTAAGTTTCACTTGCCTCACCCAAAAAATAAATCATAATTAATTTAAATTTGGTTTAGTGGGAGTGTTGCACTTTGATATAACTACATGTGCTCATTATTGCTGCAGTGAGACTAAGAGCCGTCAAGGAACCAGTAATCTTGCCCGATTTCCACATGTGTACAGGGCCAAAAGTGAAAGAGTTCTAAGGAAAAACATGGGATACTCGTGTGTCATAACTCATACTAGTATGAAATGTATTAATGTTAAATTGTTATAGAGACAATTTTCATTTTGTATTTTGAGCGTACACGCGCACTCAGAAGCGTAATAGAACTTTACACAAAAGACTGTTTAAGAAAAGATGGATCTTCTATGAGTATGAATTCAAACAAGTATCGCGACAAGGATCAAGTCCTGCTTCTAGCTTTCATGTTCGTGCAGTGTGAAGCAGCTGGCACTAGGGATCGGGAAGTCCTATTACCCGTGGTACTTCGGGTGTCATGTTTCTGCAGTCAGTTATTGATGAAGATGGGGGTAGCCGTTAGTTCAAGGCCGCGCCCTGAATGAAGATTACTGGCCTCCCATCCAGAAATCTTCCGATAATGTCAGTGCAGGGCTGTGTAAGGGTCTTTGAGTTCGCGCCCAGAACAGGAGATGCCACTGCCAAGAGAGACATTGATTGCTGAGTAAACACTGAATATAATGCAGATTAATTAAGTTGGATCGATTTGGTCAGGGCGTACACTTTGTCACGCTCGTCTGGTCACAGAGCTGTACAGGGGTGTCAGTATGTGGAGGCGTACACAAGCACGCACGCACGCACGCACGCACACGAAGATAAACTTAATTACAAAAACAACCGCATTGGTCCATGATTCTGCCGATAATTATGTACCGATGTGGAGGTTTTAGAAGCAGGATTAATGCACACACCATAGGTTTGATCTGCACACACTATACTTTAGGGGAATGTGCATAGGCGGGAGTGGTTGATTGGACAAACATAGCACTTCAGTGATGCACTACAATCATCCACCGATGTCATTACTGTCTGCGTTTATGGTGGGCTCGGCAACCCATGATCACATTCTCTGTCACAGAAAAAAACATGCTAGGCATGTTAAATGGCGTCAGGGTGTGCAGTTGTTGTCAATTATGTATTGTATTGCTGGTACTAGTGGTAGAACTGGCTTGATGTAACACTAACTGTTACACTGACAGTAGAATTGGCAAGGATAGTTTTGAGTATAGCAGTCGAATGGACAGGGCTAGATTATCATCTGTCCATAACCTTTATCACTATCAGTTTATGCTTTCAGTTAGATGACTGCTACCATTATTGGTTTGATTCATTTGTGAAGTGCAGTTTTGTGTACTCTCACTCGAAAGTTAACAAGAGCAGCTGACAAAAATTGTGTGTGTGACTGGCTTCCTGCACATGACCATAGTGTGTGGACGTCAGCAGTCATTTTATCAGATTAGTCTAGTTACATTTAAGTACTCAGTCAGTTGACGGTTGGGAGCTTATTTCTTCCTTCTCTGAAATAAATTTATAATACAATACCTACATTACAGATTCCCCAGTTAACACTATTCCTACTACAAGTCCCCTGTGAAAGTAAGCAAAGTACATACATGTATACTTGTACATGTATGTTATGTATACAGTGTACATGTATACATGTATGTATACATGTATGCACAAGTTTGCTTGCACGTTCTATCTATACACGTGTATGTATGCGACTGAAAGCTCAGTTATTGATGAGTTAATGCAGTATCTGCACATAAGCACTTTTTTTTTTTTTTGGAAGCACTTAAAGTTAAAAGTTCTAGAAACTTATGACAGAAAATGGGACACTTGATTTTTTTATTTAAAAAAAAAAATCCCTAGGCATTTTTTGGATACCGCACACATGGGAGAGTCTATGCGCATGCGCGTGCGCACACACATACACACCACCACCACCACCACCAAACAGCTTACACTAAGTTACAGGAAAAGTGTTGTTCCAGTGTTGCAGAGGCTTCATTTGTAGCTGTAGCCCACGTCATTCCATCAGGTTTGGTCCCAGCCATCCTCACAGACCTCTGTCAGATAATGCCAAGCGTAATCACGCGCCAGCCTTTCACCTGTTTCCGTGAGAAACGGGCGATTCACAGCACCTTCAATTGACTGTTTAGCCCCCAAACCGACAGTTCCAGGCACAGATAACTAGCGCGTGGAAGGGGACTCTTGCCAAGATTCTGGTGGGTGGCATTTTTGCCAGTGGGTCAAAGCAAAACAAAAACCCGGGGGATACAAAAAAAGACGGTGCTCTGTCTGTGTCTTGTTTGCCGACGTGCTGTTTGGAAAGAGTTGTCAGTTCTGGAAAGAACTAAAGCTGCTGTGTTGCTGGAACAGAACAGTTGGTGGTTAGGTTTTCCCACTGTTGTGACTGTGTTTGGTATTGAAATTTGGGCTGAAAATGTTGATAATTAGAAACGAAATCTGTAGGTGTAACAACATCAGTGTGTCAAAACAAAAACAGTTCTCCTGGAAACAAACAAAACCAAAGGAAAAAAAGAAAGTAAAACAAACACCGACCTCCCCCCCCCCCCCCCACACACACACACCTCGCAAAAACTTTAGCCAAACTAATGATAGAAAGCACACAACTGACTCCTACCACCAGCCAGTACTACCGCCAACAACAGCCACTTTAATTTAATAAGTTTAAACAAAAGTTAACAGAACAACTGGCCCCTGCACACTCAAACTCAACACATCACACTCCGCCCCATCCCACCCAGCCAAAATGAAAACTATACAGACACATGTATACATGCATGTATACATGTATGGTATACATGCACGTGTATGTATACAGTATACATACACACGTATGTATGTACGTATGTCAGATATATTGATAACAATAACATTGAGGACAAAAGAACAGACAAGGAAGAAGAAGAAACAAACAGGAGGGAAGTTGTGCCCCACCCAGCAGAAAACACAACCTTGGGTGTATGCACACAATTACAGATAAAAAGAAAGAATTAGGATTAATAATAGGAAGAGAGAGAACAGTACAAATCAGACACACTTTATCGCGCAGCCTCGAGTTTTGCTTACAGTCTGTGGTGGGCAAGTAGCAGGTCTTGCATCCACCCAGTTATAAATTATAGAATGTGTGTACGTGTTAAGGGGAGTGGGTGGGGGTAGGGAGGGAGAGGTGCACAGGTATTGACAGTCGCTAAGTACGAGTTAAATACTTACAGCATAGCACCGGACGTACCAGAGAATGGATGCGCCCCCCACCGAAGCATACAAAGGGAACCTTTGAAATGCCTTTGGATTAATTATAGACCCTGACAGACTAGATAAAACCGAGCGCTAACAGCGATCGAAGCGTTGTCGCGTAACCTTTGTCAATGGCATTGCGTTACCGGTATCAAGGGAAATCTTGGCACCATTCTCTGACTTGTAGGGCCGTAAAACAGAACCAGGGACACGCAGAAACAGGGCAGACGTTGAGATGGAATGTAGCATGCTGGCGTGCGTGTGGCTGATAACGGACGAATCCGTAGGGGTGTAGATGTGGAGGAGAGGTCTGGCCAATTTCACCACTCGGCCCGCACTAGGGGGGTACATGTACACAGTACATACATGTATGCAATAGGCTGAAGGTTTGAATGGAAAAGGCAAAACAGACTGACTTGAAAGGTTGAGAAAATATTTAACCTTAGTAAGAGAGAGAGAAGGGGTGTTGTTTTACATGGAAAAGTGACAAATTATTGTTAAGTCAGTTTGTGTGTGTGTGTGTGTGTGTGTGTGTGTGTGTGTGTGTGTGTGTGTGTGTGTGTGTGTGTGTGTGTGTTTCCATCTGAGAGCGAGAATCCGGAAGAGATGAAAGGTCAGAAAGTCACAGTGACACACATGTATACATACATGTATACATGTATGTATGCAAACACACTCATTTCCTGATGGTATTGTACTAAAACTCCGACTGTACTCATAGTTTTTGTTAAGTCAGCAGTAAGTGGGCACTTGTCTCTTGACGGGAAAGTGGCCGTGTCGTGTTCTGCATACATGTGGACATGTATACATTCTTTAAAACCTCTATGCTCGTAGTCGTAACGACGCTGAGATGGAAAAGTGCCGCTTTCGAAGCTCTAAGGCTGTTTGCTGGCTGATAGAACTTGGATGTTTCATTCTGCCATCGTGACTCTTTTCGTAACTTTGTGGCTTCCACTATTAGAGAAATGTATACGACTTTCTTTGAGCCTTTGGTCCATTTTTTTTTTTAACAGACTGGGACTTGAAAAAGCTGATTTAAAAAAAAAGAAGTAGCAACCAATCAGCGCCGTCTAGCTGGTCCTCAGCCCACAACGAAATAACGTCGTCTGCTCACTATTTGGTACTTCTTGAACACCTTGTACGCTGACCAGTCACCACAATGGTCTCACTTGCTATACTGTGAGTGTCCAAGTGACTGATGCACAGATTGAGCGCATTTGGTAAGAAGTTTTCCGCACGCTGTTGTATGCCTATTGTATACAATAAGACTTAATTTGCACTAGCAGTGGGTCCACTGGGTACACTGGGCCCCTTCAGTAACAAAATTTAGAAAATCAAGCGTATTTGGATCCAAGCTTGATTGAATTGACAGTTTTGTTCACAGGATCGTGTCACAAGCTTACAAACTAGCGAACCGTTCAAAAAATATAATACAGCTAGACGGAATAGACGTAAGTATCGTTCTTTATCACTTTCAGTGCACGTGTGCATGCTTTTTGCAAAGCCTGCAGCGCTCCTTTGAAGTGCTGGCTGCTGCTCTTGGCAACGTATCGCCGCTCTCTCGGATGCAGACGAAATAATCGAGGAGCGGTGATGATAATTGTTTGATGCGTTACTGAGGCCGACAGAATCTGTTTATCTCCTTGCTGCCAGTGCAGACTGCCAGATTCTCCACAGTGCATCTGACATAGAGTTTCACTTTAGCATGCACCCCCCACCCAGTCTGTGATGCAGACGATGTCTTGGCTGGAACATGTCAGTGTGAATGAGACTGAATGAGAACTGATAATGTTAGTAAGTTTATCTCAAAGTGCTGGTGAACTGGAGTTGAGTTTGACTCACTCAGTTTGAACTTTGAAAAGAAATTGTAATTAATTCATAATCCATAATTCATTTTGCTCAAAACCTGTCTTTGGCTATAATTATTGTTGGCCACAGTGAGTTTTTTTGTTGGACTTAAACAAAACAACAACGACGACAAAAAAAAAACAACTTCCATGGTATTTTGACAGTGTTCATTACGAGGATAAATTTTATTGTAACCGATTGTTTCAAACGCTGAATTGACTTCCCTGTTCAGGGAAAATGCATACTCCTGGGGGATGTATCATTGCAGGGTGCACCTGTATTTCAACTGACTTTCCTGTATTTGTTGTCACTAAAACTAGTAAAAGAACTCCTTTTCGTCCTGTGGAGTGAAAAGACACTGCACTTTTTCAGAGTTGGAAAAACTCTATGAACATTCAGTCAAAATGATTTTAATTAATTTTATTCACAGACAGGGAAGATGTAGCTAGACTTTGTAGGATGGGCTACTAAGTGGCTGGACATAAACATGTATTACACAAGTTGGTTTCCAAGTTTATTTCGTATCGCGTAGGTAAGCAAATCTTTCGCTTGGCTTTGTAGCAGGAACCATTGGCACAAAGGACCAACACATTTGGCACCGTGTTGCCGGCGTGCGCCACGTGCGAGAGACAGCGCTTGCAAACAGGAACCAAAACATGCCGGCGTGCAACTATCGCTTGTGTGTGTTGCTGCTCTGAAAATAACTGATGCAGGGAGTTTTGCACTGCCGTACGTCTGTGACCCTCAACAGGGGATGATTCACCCTGCAGGAATTGAACCACGCCGGGACGGACAAGTTGAAGGTCCCGTGTCTGGCTCTGGCACAAGAGGTCGCTGGCGTTGCGTCTGCTTGCCGCACAGATTATAAACGCGCGCGTTCGTTTCACACATCACGTACAATTTTTTTTTCTTGCAACGCCGAGTACAAAGGGGTGAACGAACACTGAAACGCGCATGTCGGCAAGGTTATTGGGGTTCACAATTTTTTGGAGACAATAGTTGCGCTTGTGAGAGCATCTTGTATGCTCAAAATACTCTGTCGGAACCTGTAGTGGCAAGTGCAAAGTTCTCTGAAAACAGTATACATTATCGTGAATTGACCGTTCAGATTATGTAAATATAGTCTTCATACGGCCCGAAGCGCTCCTCAGCAAGTGACCACAACGCACACTGAGTCGCCTCCATTTTGGTTTGGGTTTAGCCTTCTGCACGGGGTTCAGTGCCAGTCTTTGACTCTGAGAGGCTGAAACAGTGCATGTTTTGAAGTGATGTCGCGTCAGACACTACCAAAACAATGGACGGCTCCACTCATCAGTCATGTCACTCAAAAGGGTGGAGCCCCTATCAGGGGCGCCGGAACCGGGGGGGGGGGGGGGGGGGCAGCTGCCCCCCCTGTACCCAAGCAGGGGGGGGGGGCAAGAGTATCTTTTTGCCCCCCCCCCCTGGAAAATCAGGTGACTATGGCAAGAGGGGGGGCAAAGCCATGGTCTTGCCCCACCTCCCTTCCCCTACCCCCCCCTCCCCTACCCCGCTTCCTGCTCTCTCCCTCATCCCACCCAACAGAGAACTCAGTTTAGCCGTTGAATGAAATATCAAAACGACTTGGCAGAAAGTCATGTGATAATCACTCCCCCCCCCCCCTCCTCCGCTTTTCAGTTTCTTTGGGCAGCGTCCTACCTTTCAGTGGCTCCCTGGTTCGTAAAGGTTTTTGTCTGGCAGCATCTGAACGTCCCCCCCCCCCCCCCCCCGCTTTTCACTTTCTCCGGGCAATGTCGTTCCTTTCACTGGCTCTGGCGTTTCCCCCTTTTGAGATTCTGCCCCCCTCCCCCCCAACATCTTCCGGCGCCCCTGCCTATAATTCAGCCATTCGTGTACCGCGACATAACTGATGAACACCACGCATGGCATGGTCTGGCAAACTTTTTGCCAGATACTACAACGAGCGAAGCACGTGTCGTTTGATATGACTGAAACGTGGAAAGAAAGCAGCAAGTCCATTGACGTCATTTGAGGAACTGAAAAGACCATTACGTCAGTCGCTTTCATCATAAATTTGAAATCACCCCTTTGTCCATAGGACGACGCCATGGACGTACTGTGTTTTGCCAATTGATACACGGCAAAGCAAAGGGCTCGGGGCTTATCGAGTGATTAATCATTATGGCAGAAGATGGACTTTTAAGTATGTCTCCCTCCCTCAAAGACACGTTGGGTGATCTGTTGAATAGCCCCGCGAATGTTTACGCTTGCCGCGCTTCAAACCCACTCACTGGGTGTGAGCGTTTGAGAGTTTCGATAGATGGAGGAACTCTCAGGAAACGTTAGTGTTCCTTGTGTGCCGCTTGAAGCATCACAAGGGGCACTAAGTAGGAGGGGGTGGTAACGGGATCGCTTTGCTCTCTCGGTTGGCCGTCTATGACGCAATCAAAAGGTCAGGCGGTGTGCGCACTACAGTACACAGCAATGCGTGGGGCGCTCTAATTGGGAAGCTTGGCCCCTGCGGCAAAGCACTCACAAGTAATTTACATTTGTTGAAGCGTTAATTTCGTTACCGCACTGAGTCATTTCACAACTCCGAGTCGCTCCTGAGAAAGACTGACAGGCGGCGTAGACATTTGGCGTGTATTGTCTAATTTAAAAGCGTTCCTAGCCATCGCTGACATTGCAAGCAGCTTCAGAGACTTTTTGTGGTCAGGCAACAAAACAGCGTTCCCACCGCTCAGGCTCTCTTTAGGTGCCAGATAAATAAGCATAGCAGGTTGGATGTAATTTTTATCCTCCATCCCGAGGAGATAAGAGCGCTTGTTTCTGAGCTCCAACCCTTATCGTCAGTCAACCCTTCAAGCAGAGAGACTACATTACCGAGAGGGGACACTCAGGGCTCGCTACCATACAAAGAGTAATGTACACTCTCTGCTTCAAGGAAAAAAAACAAACAACAACAACAACAACAAAAACCAACACCCCTCCCCGCCTCCCCCCCCCTCCCCCAAAAAAAAAAAGAAAGAAAGAAAGAAAGAAAAAACCCCAACATAAAACACGCCGGGACAATCTTGGTCAAGAAAATAAATTCTAAATTACTGAGCGCGGTCGGCAGGTTTACTAGAATGCACCCGCCCAGGAATGCCGTAGTATGCAAAGATCTAGGATGAAGAGGGGTGGAGGGGAGGGGGGAGTAGGAGGAGAATGTAATGGGACCTTGATCATGAAAATGTGTCGGGAGGGGAGGACGTATCAAAAGAGCGGCATTGATCATGCCATGCCTGACAGTCTCCGATAGCCTGCAGACACTAAACAACAAGTTTACGACCAGTTGCCTCGGCTGGGGGTGTTGCGGCCAGTTTAAAACTGCTGCACAAGGTTATGGCGGGGGTGGGGGTGGGTGGGGTAGAAGGATGACTGGGAACGGTGGGGCAGCAGACAGGAGAGCGGGTGGGAAGTGGAGGTGTGGGAGGTGGGGGCTATTAATGTCAGAGGTCCGCACTCGCTCGTCTAGAACAAAGTTCACTATGCTTCATGCATAAATGTACAGTCTGTATTAAAATATTATTGGAGTATGATCGGCGAGTACTTGGTTCAAGTAGAAATTCATACTGTATACATGTACATGTACACCCTCAGCAATTTGCTCTGTGTGTAAAATTAAGCACGCCAGAGAGCATACACGTGTACACGTATACATTTTTTATATGATAGTACATACATGTATGCTCTCTGACTCTGAGCACACAGCCACACGCTATGTATTCATGTGGCACTGGTACCATTCTCTGTACGCTCTTTGTCTAAATATTTGCCGACAGCTCTGACCTAATTTGTGGGTTTGGGTCACATGGCTGGGAAGACTTAAGTGTGCATTCCGGACTCAGGTGTCTAATTAGCACCTTTGAAGTCTTAAACCTCCACAAATACTCCCTCTCCACAGCACTACCCCTCTCCAATCGTACTTCGTCCCCCCGCCCCCTCCGACTGTATGCCTCTGCTTATGTTAATATCCCGTGCTTAGTCTTTATAGCAGCGTCTGTTGATATCCCGTTCTTAGTCTTTAAATAGCAGCGTCTGTGTAGAATTTGAGACCTCACACTCAGAGAGATCAGAATGTTCGCGTGCCGCTGTTCACAAACTTGCACAGCATTTCCTCCTCCTCCCCCCCCCCTTTTTTTTTTCTTTTCCCTTTTTTTTTTTAAATCAGTAGATGGAGCCTTCTTACGCAGTTCATAGACCTATCGCTCTGCAAACGCTCGCTCTCAGTTTGACCTGGCAAGTCCATCGCGGCAATACACAGATCCATTGTATCTTTGTGTGCATGCTCTTGCAAGTCTGGGGTGCGCCATACTTACCGTTGCTGCGGCATCCTCCAGTTTCTAGTAAGGATTTCCCACCATCCCTTAAAGTTTCACAAGCCTTGTCTTTTTTCCTATTTCTTTTATCAGTTATGCACATAAAGGCAGTAAATCGCTTAGATGACTCATTCTGCCAGTTAACCTAGGCCTTCCTCTCTCTGCTGTTTAATTTTTTTTTTTTTTCAAAGCAGCAGGCGTCACCAGGGTATGATGTGATCTCATCTGTGGTGTAATTTCCGTGTGTGCCATGTGTTTACTGTCATAGTGGGAAACATGGTGGCCTTGTGTTCACCCTGCCTCAATTACACTTTTTTTTTAGTGTGGCACAGACTCAGTGGCTCGGCTGTTAACTGCCGATTAAGCTTTAGTTCTTGGAATCGCTCGTAATAAGTGGCAGTCCATGGAAGAGACACTAACCCCCCCCCCCCACCTCCCAAAACATAAACAAAAATAAGTAAATAAAGCAGAAACAACAACCAAGAAAAGCCCCCCCCCCCCCCAAAAAAAAAAAACAACAACAACAAACCCAAAAACAACAACAAAACAAACAAGCAAACAAAAAACAACCAACCCTCGGACAAGCTATAAAATAAAAAAAAAAAATGAAAACAACAACAACAAGCAAACAAACAAAAAAACCCCAACAACAACAGTTTTGTTTCCAGCATACATACATCATGTACAGATGTAGTGGAGGTAGCATAAAAATGTACACTTGCAGTCACGATCAGCTTTATTGAAGTTGTATAAATGAGTAAATAAGGTTAACCGCAGAAAGATGTGTGGCTCCAGTGCAAGTGGCATTTTTCAGAAGCACATTACTGATTGTCTGTCTACCTTATGTTAACTCACCAAGCCAATAAATTTGATTTGATACTAGTTACTAGATCTAGTTTCTTGAAAATTTAGAGATGATGTTTTATAGGACGGAAGCTTTCATCAATTTCACATTTTATTGGTTGATGTGTGTTTGTGCAGATTTGTCCAAGAATCGTTTCAGCGAGGTTCCACCGGAAGTATGCGACTACTCGTCCATGGAACGCCTCAACTGTTACCACAACATTATCAAGTCCATTCCAGAAGCCATCATTCAGTTACAGGCACTGACGCACCTAAATCTCAGGTAAAATATAATCTTTTGGTTAGCAGTGTTTGTTTTTTGGGTAAACTTGTTTGTTTGTTTTTGGTACAGCAGTGTGTAGAGAATAAAACACGCTGCTTTATTCGGTCTGGTTCATTGATTCAGCAACTGGCATGTAATGAAGGGACAGCTGGTGTTTTGTGGTTAGTCCTTCAGCTAGTGTGTCATTCAACTCATTGGATGGGGGACCTAGTTTTTATGTGTCCACATGCCTACCTATAACACACAATTACTAGTATAAGTCTGTCTGCAGATGCACAATGCTACTGAGTTTGTGAAGCAACTAGTGTTTAGAGTTCAAAGACAAAGTGCACACTGCAGTTGTGTTCCACTGTTATTACCAAGCTGTGGGACTTTCCTCACTTGGTGTTATCACTTGTCTGTTTTACAGTCGAAATCAGCTGACGGTTCTGCCTGTGTCATTATGTGCGTTGACGTCATTAGAAGTACTGTTGGCATCCAACAACAAGCTGGTCTCCTTGCCGGAGGAGATTGGCAAACTCGACAGACTCATGGATCTGGTGAGGCCTTCTGTTTTCATTATTGTTTTGGATTCTGTTATTGTTCCAGTACGTGGTATGTAAAGTTGTGTAGCTGTACATGTGTTGACATTTCTGTAGGTTCTAAAGTTAAAGACTTTCAACTGTGGACAAAAAATTTAAGGAAACCGCATGTGGGTACTGGAACAGCCCATTTTAACAGTGTAATGTGTTGCCAGATTTCTATAGTATACTTAGCTGTGAATTAGTCTTTGTTGCTTGCACGGCCTGAAGCCCTAGATAACTATTCCATAACTTTATGTCCCTTTCTCAGACTGGCAGGGGAGGGAATTGAGAAAAGCAAATGATTACTTGGTATGACTATGAGGAGAGTTAATTTCAAAGATTTCTGCTGCTTAGATCTGCTTTATATAAGTTCATATCCTACACTTATGCAATCTGGTAACGATGAGCACACTTTTTAGTCTTGCCAGTCAGTATGGGTACTGAAACAACCCATTTCAGCAGCGTAATGTGTTATCAGGTCTCAGATTTCCGTAGAACTTTACGTCCCTTTCAGTTTCACCTGTAGACAACGGGGGAATCGAGAAAGGTAGATGATGACTTGGTAGGTGGAGACATAATTTCAAAGATTTCTGCTGCTTATTGTATTATGGTGCATAAACTTTTCGTTGAATTTCGGTTGAGATGATTCTGTCTCTCTTTTGCAGGACGTGAGCTGTAATGAGATCTCCCACCTACCCCCGCAGATTGGGGACATGTGTTGCTTACGGTCCCTCAACTTGCGCCGAAACCTCCTTGTAGAGCTCCCCTTAGGTTTGTAACAATTATAAACCCTTTTACTGCCACCTAAAGTCACACCTTGCCCATGTCATTTGAACCAGCTGATGTGATTGGAAGGAATGAATGTATTTTATAAACAAACTTTATGTTGACTTGCAAGTAGAGAGAAGACTTTTTCTCTCATGTAGTTGTTCAAGCTTACTATTGTCATTTACCAGCACTGTTTGATGTCAGCAGAAGAAGTAGCTGTAGGAATTGAAGATATTGAGTGGTGCTGGTATGTTACAGCAGTGGAAGTTGGAACTGGAAGTGTTAAGAAAAATTGAAAAATTGGATACTTACGTGTTGTATCTTTAACAGTAACGCTTTCAGCACTGCTCGCTCATATACTGTTTAAAGTTATGGTTCTTTACTATGTACTTACTTACTTAGGCCCCTGGCTCCACGTGAAGCATAGGCCATCGACAACCCTTCGCCATCGCACTCTGTTCTGGGCTATTCTTGCCACTCCAGTCCAGTTGGTCCCCTGCTTATATAACTCTGCCTCAGTGTCCCGCCTCCAGCTGTTGCGAGGCCGGCCTCTCTTCCTTTTCCCCTGTGGGTTCCATGTCAGGGCTTGGCGTGTGGTGCTGGATGCTGGCTTCCTGAGGGTGTGTCCAATCCAGCCCCACTTCCTCTGCAGGATCTGCTTGGTCGCTGGTTCCTGCCCTGCTCGCTCCCACAGCTCTTCGTTCCGGATCTTCTCTGGCCATCGGATGTTGAAGATGCGCCTCAGACAGGTGTTGAGAAATGTCTGGATCTTCTGCTGCATCGTCTTCGTTGTCCTCCATGTTTCGCATCCGTAGAGCAGAACTGACTTCACGTTGGAGTTGAAGATGCGAAGTTTGGTTCTTATGCTGACAACTTTGGATGCCCAGATGTTCTTCAGCATGACCATTGCTGCTCTTGCCTTGCCGATTCTGGCTGTGACGTCTCGGTCTGTGCCTCCCTGTCCATCAACCACACTCCCCAGGTAGACAAAGGACTCTACCTCCCTGATGGGCTCTCCACCGACTGTGACTGGTGTGTTGGCAGTGGTGTTGATCTTCATCAGCTCGGTTTTCCTCCTGTTGATCTTGAGCCCTGTTCCGGCTGATGTGGCTTCCAGGCATGTAGTCTTGTCCTGCATCTGGCTCTTTACTATGTGACTTATGTTTAACAATGACCTTTGTCTCTTTTCTGTTGCAGATATTTGTAAATTGAACCTCAGGAAGCTAGATATTTCCAGTAACCGCATTGAAAAAATACCCACTGTCTTTCGCAAACTCGAGATGTTGGAGGTGATCGTCCTCGAACACAACCCTCTGTCATCGCCACCGGCACATGTAAGTATTTGGACTGGTCTGCGCATCAAGGTTGCAAGGTATCTGACTTGGGATCCTGCACTGCCTGGTTTGAAGCCCTGATGGGCCGGAATTTAGTAGGAATTTCCCTTTCCAATTTGAGTCAGAATCACATGCAGACTTGTTCACAGTGCCTCTCTTACCCTCATGTACACAGGCGCTTACAATGTCAGCTGTGCTTGTTAAAGATCCCATTTCAAATGATAGGGGCCGTTGGATGGTAAAAATAATCACACAGATTGCATGCAGGAAAAAAAAGAAAAAGATGGGTGAAGCAATCTGAATTTCCCAGCAATGGGATAATAGAGAGAGTTAAGTTATAGTGTAAGTATAAATAATGAATAAATGAAAAGAAGTAATGAATACAGTTTATCAATTTTTGCTCATATGTGTACAGGTGCTTTCTTGTAGAGTGTATGGTTTCAAAGTGCTGGGCAAGAATGGGCTAAAGTTAAAGGGGAAATGTTTTTGTGCATCAGATGTTCATCGTACTTTCATTCCAGATCTGCACAAGGGGACGACAGCACATCATGAAGTACCTCCACACAGAAGCAATCAAGGAGGACCGAAAGCGCGGCATACTGTCTGAGTCGGACATGAAACGACTCATCAGGAAGTCCCTTCCACCACAGCAGTAAGTGTTACCCTACCTGTTTTGCAGAGACCTTTACTGGTCCGTAGGTTAGGGAGGGAAAAGACAAATTGTTTCATGCTGCATCAGTGCATGTCACACAGACAGATCAATCATTTCACATGTACACAGAAAAAGTCTTTTCTACATTTTGCCCATGAAAGACAGGAGGAGAGGCTTTTCATTTAATTAGTTATAGGTAATGTCGGTATGTCAGTCTTGTGGACAAGCTGTAATGCACAAGAGATGTCCCTGATGGCTCACAGAAAGACTTGCACAGCAATTGCCCAAGCTGTTCAAAATGTAAATGGTTGTTTGGTTGTGATGTTAGAGAAAGGACAGTTTAGTTATAGGGTGATGGGTGTTTTAGAAGGTTCAAAGATATTGAAATAGTTAATTATGGCTTACACAAGTGAACATTGCAGTGGTTGTCAGTGTCACAGCTGCTGCCAAAGTGTCATCCTGTGTCTGTGAACGTTCAGTAGGATACTCACTCTGTTGTGTTGACTCATTCCTAACAAATTAATTCTTTTTTTATCCGTCGTGTCTGTTCTCATTATTTCCTTTCTTTAACCCTCCTGCCGCATAGTCGCCAGTATCATAAAACACAGAGGTTAGTATGGATCATCAGTGTGTAAGTCTGTACCTTATTTACTCACACAATTCACCAGTCTCATGAAGGATAGTCTGTACATGTATTTCCATTGTTTCTCTTGTTACATTCAATGACAGCATTTGGCAGATCTCCTTTGGCTAAAAAAAATATTGCTTTCTAGAAGAAAGAAGAAGTGTTTTGTCCTCTGAAGCACTTAGAATCATGCCCAAAACATACCAGATTGCACAGATTTTAGTCTCATTTAAAGAAAAAGATCTCCCTGACTCCCATGCAATAGTGGCAATCTTTATCACTAAATGCTACAGACATTTCCCGATTCCTCCTCCTGGGTCATGGACCATTTTATTCATTTTAAGGCCCACGAGAATGAAGAAAGGCTTTGAAAAAGAGACGGTGAATTTGTTTGAGTGAATTAGGCTACATGATTACAGTATTCTCATCAGGGAGCTCTTTCAGATTTGGGATCCACCTTGCTTCTGTTACAGTTTCTGTTTGTTTTATTTGTTTGTGTTACACTTTTGTGAGGAGACCACATTACTTCTGTTTTTCATCTTCTGCACGATTCCTGTTGTCCTGTTAGTTTTGAACATTGCTTTCCCTGTTATAGGATGGATGGAGATTTGGGCGGTCAGTCTTTCTGTTGAGCACAGTTGAGAAGTGTTGGTATAGACTTTATTGTTTTGTTGGCAGATGGAGAAAAATTTTCATAGTATATTTGTGGTGACAGATGTTTTCAGTTCGGTCAAGAGATCTCCCAACATTTTGGTGAATGGACTTTGTAGGTCTTGTGAATGTTGTCTTGTTTTTTTGACCTGGAGTGTTTGTATGATTGGTATATATATATTTCTTTTTCTCTCAGTTTTTCCTTTAGTGGGTATTTATCAAAATAAAGGAAATGAGAACAGGCAACAGTAAAATATTTATATGTATAGCTGTAGGTACTTACTACTACAGACTGTGAAACATGACCTTGGCAGGCTCTGCCAGTTTCTGTTGGTGCACTTTGCTTCTTTAGTAACCGAAGCCTACATTGTATTCATTTCTTTAAAACATGTAGACCCATACTGTGAAAACATGAGAAATCTGCCAAAATTCCTCTCTCATAGACAAAAGCAGCAGCTTTGCACCTGTTCATTGCTGTTTGTCTGTTTTTTTCTTTTTTTTCAAGGGATTTTGCTTTTTCTCCTTGCATGTGTTCTTCAGTTTTAGTCCAACTTTCTAACGTAGGTTGTTTCTTACTTTTGGAGACATATCTTTTGCAATTATCATTATGGAATAACAATTCATCAAGAAATGTGCAGGTGTAGTTTCTCTGTTGTTTGATGACAAAATTCACCTAGTATTGCCTGTGGTAATTGTTTTGGTAATCATACAAGGATGCATGCACTGTATGCCTTTATGTGTTGCACCTTATTGAAATGCAAGTGGCATAACAATTCATTCAGTGTTTTGAGAATGGTAACAGATACATATGCAGAATTACTTCGTGGAAGAAAATAGAAAGTTTCTCATCGCTGCATGGTAGAATACAATTTATTTACTAAAAACAAACAAAAAAACAGACCACCAACAAGAAATCAAAACTGAAGTTGTGAACATGTTGCAAATGACTGTGAACTTTGACTTGTTGCAGAACGTCAGATGAGTTTCGGAATATTCTGGAACCTCCGGAATCCAAGTGGAAGAGGCACACAGTGCTGAGCAGTGATTCCGGGTACAGCACAGCGGACAGCCTGGACAAGTGCGGTTGGAATCATAATGAGGTGCACGATCAAACATTGCTGATGTTGTGGTTATTCATGTCTGTTGGTGTGTGTAGTTTGTTTTTTAGGAGAGAAAATCTCAGATGTGATAAAATTTACCTTGATAAGGTGGCCTAGTTTCACTTTGTGAAAGTTTGTCATATCAAGGTGAATATTGTCTTTAAAGAAAACTTAAACATACTCGGTGCTTACTGCAGGAAGATCAAATTTGTTTCTGTCCCACAACGGTGACATTAAAAAAAAGAAAAAAAGAAAAAAAAAAAAACCCTTGGGTGTGATTTTTCCCTGCAAAAAAGGAAAAAAAACCCTCAATTTATACTTAACCTTGCTGTAGCCTGTTCTCAAATTCTGTTTGTCAGTGCCTGCATCACTGAGTTGTTCTATCATGGTGTGTGTCCGTGAGCTGTGTTACGATGTGCTTGTTGTTTTAGAAGTAGTTTGATGTGTGCTTTGTGTGAGCTTTTTGTTGTTGTTGTTTATTTGTGTTTGTTTGGTTATGATCTTTAGCCAGAAGAGAGGAATACTCAAAAGTAGCATGCGAGGCGGGAACCCTTCTGGGTGGATGGGTGTTTGGGGTGTTTAATGTCCTTTTCCTCTGCATACAGGTCATATTAAAGATAGAGGATAAAGCCAGCAGAAAATCAATATTTGGCTCACAGCCAGGATTCAAACTTGCGCCCCATGGATTGAAAGTCCAAGGCTCTACTAAGTACCATTGGGCTATCCTCACTCCCGAACCCTTAGGGTGCCAGAAAAAAAGAGAAAGGTGCAACATTCTTAGTCCAGCAACACGCTAGACATTCTGACTGTATCCACATAGTTATACCTTCCCACAGCAGTAAATTCTGTTCAGAGAAGTCTGAAACAGCTTCTTGATTTCCAGGCTGTAAAGGGCAGTTGACTTGTTGTAGCAGTGTGGGATTGTAGTCATGGTTAGTCCAGTTTGTTCATTGTAAAAACAGTGACTGGTGCTCGGCTCTTACAAATGAACATTTGCACCGGGGAACCTGAGCATTTTATCCTTTGTCATGTGAAAAGGACTTGACAAGATCAGGGAAAAAAGCTCTAGTGCACACAAGCTGTGTCATTGATACCGAGTCAAATTATTCTAGTTCTTTCTCTCTGCGTGTTCTCAAGTATGCCTCCTGTGTCCTTGTTTTCAACCCTGATCTTGCTGAGAACTGAATATTCCGGATTACCTTCATGGCTTTTTCAGCATAAGACAAATCAGTTCAGCAAGACCAGGGTTAAATGTTCTCTTCTTTTGATGGTGTAGCATGTAGATTTATTTGTGGTTTCAATTACTGATTTCTTTTTCTTTCCTTGTCTGTTATTTTTTGTTGGTTGCCGTGTGACTGTGCCTGATCTCCCTTGGCTGCTGTCGTGTCGCCTGTGTGCACTGTCGTGGGTTTGCTGTGTGTGCGACCTTTCTGCAACCGCAACCACCACCACCACCACTACCTACACCATGGCCACTGCCGCCACATTTGTTCTTCTACCGCAACCGTGACATCCTTCTGTGTTGACAACTTCGCCTGACTGGTCTGTGACGACCTGGCGAATGAACTTTGTACTCTGCCGTAAACCTGTCTTTGGAATCATCGATGATCATGATTTTGTCATGGTGTGCCCTATGTCTTCGGATGATATTTGGATAACTATCTTGCCTGTTTGCTCTCATGGCTATGAAACCACGGTGACCGGAAATTCTACCTTATAAATGAACCTTCACATTGGGTTCTGTGGCATCTGATGACACCTTGGTAATGTGGTGGTGAAATTCTTGATGGAAATCGACATCAGCATCAGGTAACAGTTGGAGACATTGACGAGAACGGTGTGCTGGCTATCAAAGCAGCCGAGGCTGTCCGCGAACAGCGCCAGGGTAGAGAAGGCTATGTGCAGGGTGGTGCTAACGTGAACACGAATATCCCCTCTGACATCGCTCGGACGCGGCTTCAGGCGATGCCTCCCTCACCCTCATCGGCTCCACACTCCATGTCTCCATTCACAGCCGGGAACGGAGGGCAGCCTGTCAGCGGTCCCAACCACCAGGGCGGAGCTCCTCCCAACTCCAGCCCCAGTCCTGCCTCTGCTCCTCCGCATCAGTCGCCTGTTAGAGACTTTGGACAGGTTCCCATGACGACACCCCCATCTCCCTTATCCTATCACCACCCCTACCATCAGAATCACCAGGGGCAGAATCGCGGTCAACACCCACACAGTCACCATCACCAGCCCCTCCATCTTCGCCAACATTCGTCACCGCAGCTCACCACCTACTCGCAGCATTCACCGTCACATTATCACAATCACGCGCCACCTCCTCTTGCCAGCATACCTCACTCGCGCGCTTCACCGCAGGACTTCCGCCAGACTCACCATTTACCCATGTACTCAGATCACATGTCACACCATCAGACAAGTGATGAGTTCCCCCCTCCCCCCGCCCCCCCTGGCGTTTGTGGACGAGGAGGACATAACTCCTCCCGTAACTCCCCCCACCCCACTGGCTCAACAGCAGCTGACCATGGTCTGTTCTTTAGAGGATGAGTTCACTAGGGTTAGTGTTTCTTGTGCATTTTGCCGTTCTTTCTTATGTTTGTCTTTGTTTTTCATTCTTTTAGTTGTATTTTTTTTCTCCTGCTGTTCTGTGTTGTCCTTCTTTTTCTTTCATTTTTCTGCGTTTACCTGTCTGTTTATTTCTTTGTTTCAGCCTTTGTATTTCTGTCTTTTGTTTGCTTTTGGTTTTACTGTTGATATTTGTCTCGATTTTCCTTTCTCTCTTTCTTGCCCTCAGTGTTGTAATTTACGTGTTTTGCTAATTTGCATGTCTGTATTAACATTTGTTGTTGTATGTGTAGCATGAGGCATGAAACTGTTTCCAGGGTAGTGGAGAAGAGTTCAGAAAAAAATTGAAGTTTCTTTGTTGTTGCAAACAATGCTTTTGTCAAAACCCCTTTCTTCCTTACATTCTTGTGTTGCCTTTCTTACTTACTGGTTGAAGTTTCATGCTTCCTGCCTCATTATTCATGTACATTGGTGTATCAGTTTATTGCCATTATACATGTATAGATTCGTGCATGCTTCTCTCGTATGTTCCCTATTTTGGTGAAAGCGTCTTTGACTTTGTGTAAAACGCCGGATGATATTCACATTAATTAACAAGACCTTTCATTACTGGCCCCGCATTGCAGGATGGTTTTCAGACGGATAATATTTCTGCACAGTTTTAGTCGGCCTTCACAGTGGGGAAGAGTTTCGTTTGTGGATACTCCTTGTGCACGACCTTTTTGTCCTTGGTTTCACAGTGTCAGTACCTAAAAGTACCCATCAGGCAGTTTAGTTTTTTGGCAAGTGGAACACAGGCACATGCTATTTGCTTCTGAGTAGGTTTTTTTTTTTTAATGATTGAAAATTTGTTTTTGAATGACAGTGTCTCAGTAACTTAGGACACAAGTAGTGCTGTGCATTAGTCTGAAGTTGGTGCATTTCTTCCAAATAATGCAATCTGTCTTTTGTCCGGATCTGAGATGCTTAGAGGTTAGCAGTGTTATGTTAGCAGCTTTCTGTTAGTGTTCAATTAGCAGTGTTCATTCAGCAGCCCAGAATATCGGGTACTTCGTACCATGATTTAAATGTCCTGTTTGGTTCTTTAGCATGTCAAGTTTTCTTACTAGTCTAGGCTGACATTTTGAGTTAGAGTTATGAATTGTTAATTGTCAGATAGCTGTATATTGGCTGATTTGCATGTTTGGTAAAACACATTTTGTGTCCAAACCATCAAACAAAGGCATGGGACCTGCAAGTTTATTTTCCCCTCATGAAACTGACATTGAAAATACATGTACTACACAACGTTATACAGCCTGTTCGGTGAAGTGTTGTTGCATGTGTCGATAATCTTCTTCAGTTCTTGTAAGCTTGGCGCCCAACCCTTCCAGTGTGATCTCTTCCAGTAACTCTGTCCTGTGTTGAGGCAGGTGTTGAGCCAGATTACCTCCCTTCCACCAGTGAATTTTTTTTTTTTTTTTTTTTTCCCAGGCAGGTGGGGTGAAGGCTTTCGCTTTTCCAACCAGTTTGCAAAGCAGTTTCCCATTCAGCCAGTGCTGTCTGCTTTGTCCTTTCCTTGCGGGTTTCCCCCCAAATTCCATTTAGTGCACATTACTTTCAGCAGGACAGTGTATGAAGTACATACGTGCTCATGCACACGCACACGCATGCACGCACACACACACACACACACACACACACACACACACACACACACACACACACACACACGCTGCCTCACATAACATCTTGCAATCACAACTGATGACTCCTCTGCAGCAACAACAAACAAGATTAGCAGTTTGAACACAGTGATTCTTGAAATTTGAAACAAAACTTTAGTGACTTTTAGAAGTTGAAAAAAAAAAATTAGCTGTCTGTATACTAGGGCAGTGACATGTTGAATATTGACATCGATGTGGAATTTTGGTGTAACTGCATTTTGAGGATGACAATTGACATGCATTGTACACTTGCCCTGTGCTGTTCTCAAAATGGAGCTACGACAGAATTCCATGATGGTGTTGATGTGTTGTGTCTGTCTGTCTGCACCGTCATACTATCATCTACATATCGTTGGTGTCCATGCCAAAGTGTAACGATAACCACTTATCACGCACAAACTTTGACAAGGACACCAATGATTTGTTGAAATTTCACATATTAATCTTACTGGTAAGCATGCATGAGGAAGTGAAATTGCTGACCTGTGTTTTAAAGTGCCACTGTTCGTTGCTGATGTAGGAACTACAGCGGCAGAAAATGGAGTATGAACAGCGAAAGAAAGCAGCAGAGCAGATCCGCATCCAGCAGGAGGAGAAAGAGAAGGAAGACAGGAGAAGAGCCGCCCTCAAGGTGAGAAATCTGTGGAGAGTGTTTTAGAATTTGTTTCCTGAATTGAATCCAGCTGTCAGATTTTGTCGCTTGGAAAGGAGATAGAGATGACCGATGAGGACGAGATAGCGTGCTAGTGAAACCCTCTGTTGGTGACGCTTTCAGTCATGAGGGTGAAAGTCCATCTTTTTACAAAATATTGAAGGGGCTAATACAGTTGAACCTGCCAAGGCGGTCACCTGTATAAGCCATGCCACTGTCTAACCCGGTCACCCCAGATGATCCCCTGACATGCTAGCTGTTAACATGCCACCCTGGATAACCCCGGTCACCTGTCTAAGGCGGTCAATTTGACCCAGTCCCTTGAGTGACCGCCTTACACAGGTTTGACTGTACTACTGTTTTTGTTCTGAGCTGTTTTCGTGGTATCTGTTATTATGCCAGTTAAGACACCTAGACAGTGACGACATATTTCATGCTGGCACTGAGCCAACAGAAGTGCACTCGATGACGCAGCAGCCGTACTGAGCGCTGAAGTAGTGTAATGACGAAAAAAGAAATTTGAATGTCTGCTCACGCAAAGTTTAAACAACATTGTATCACATTAAGAGCTGAACTAATCATTAAGGTAGCGTATTTGAGCATACAGGCACCACTCAGGAGTGAAAATGTTCCAAAACATGATTTGGTCTAGCAAGGATGGAATTACACCGTTTGACAGTCCCAAAATAATAAGTTTAGAAAGCTCAAAGCTCAGTAACTGCATCATCTGTTCACATAAACTCTTACAAAAGAAAGCAAGCTTGAGTTGAGAATTACATATTCCACAACCACACAAGTTAAAATAATGAAGCGAATAGTTTACTTATTTAGGGCTTAACGCCACACAAGCAACAAAGACTATATCGTGGTTCATCAAGGTCCTTCTTTGCCAATACTGTAAAATAAAAAGGAAGACAATTAAACAAGGTGTAAATATATATATAGAAAATCTATCCGGTTTAAATATTAAACACGTTTCGCTTCTTTGTACATCGAACATACATACAGAGATTGAGGATAGTCCGTATTACTTGAGGTGTCTACATTTTATAGAACAGATTTGACTCTTTCAAGAAGCTAAAGATGCTGTCAGAAGAGAAGGAGAAAGATAATGAAGAGAAAGATCTGCTGGAGGAGAAACAGAACAGAGAAGTATTGGAAAATCCCCGTGTCCATTACGTTAACTGCAAACCCGCACAGTGTATATATTGACCTCTTGTTTCCGCTGTAGGTTCAAGAGGAGCAGCGGATGATGCTGGATCGCCAGCGAGAAGACCAGAAACGTGAGTCTGAGAGACGGCAGCAGGAGGAGCAGCACAAGCTGGAACAGCACAAACTGCAAGAGCAGCAGCGATTGCTGGAAGAGCAGGCCCGCCAAGAGGAAGAGGCGCGGTTAAGGTCAGTCACATGTTTTACTGTGAAGCGTATCTTTGTTTATGTTAGGAAGAAGGGAGCTGTGTTCACATCCGTGCCTTTTTTAATTTTGTACCGTGCTTTTGGATTCCTCATTTTCTCTTCCCAATGCCCATGTACTTTCGGCGTTTGCCACTATGCGTGGGCATCAGGCAGGAGTAAGTTCCTTTAAGGTTGTTTAGCAGTGAGAGAATGCTGTCTTCAAGCATTTGTTGGATAAATCTTGAAATTTTCACGTTTCTGTGTTGGAGAGAAGACGAATTCCGACGACTGCTTCGCATGGGAATAGGTTTCTGCACAACGTAGATAATTACAAATTGTGTTTACCAGGGCTTGAAATCTTTCACCTTTTGGTGGATTTGGCTACAAATTTTCCTCCCCCCAAAACATGTGTTTCCTCCTCTGAAGCACTTTAAAAATCATGCTTTAAAAAAAAGAAGAAGAAGAAGAAGAAATTGCACAGATTTTGTCTAATTCTACAATTTTTCCTCCAAACGGAGTGTTTCCTCCCTAAAATCTTGTCAAAATGCACCTGATAGCACAGGTTTTAGTCTAATCTTCAAAAAAAAATTCGGGGGGGGGGGGGGGGGGGGGCATGCCTCTGGACATGCCTAGCATAACACAGTTTTTTGGCAGACGTGTGCATGTGGCTTTGCAACGTCGTCGCTATCTGCTACACACTTTCCCTCCTTTCGAAGCATGGACCATTTTAAGCTCTAGTTCACAGAAAAGCATTTCGTCGACTGTGTTGGAGTCTTAACCCTTGCACCTTTTCTCTGTATCTTTAGGGAGGAGGAAGCGCGAGCAAAAGAAGAGGAGCGAGTTCGAGAGGAGGCCAGGTTACAAGAGGAGGCACACAAAAACAAAACTGCCAACAAGTATGTCATTGTCCTCTGTTCCGTTTTCTGCGTCATCTTTTGTTCATGAAAGATCATCATGGTCATTGTCGTGTATATAATGACTGTCATCAGTCCTCATCATCACCATAACTGCCGTCGTCATAACTGATGTGGAACGCTAATTAGTGGTGCTTGTTCTGTGTACAGAGAAAACCTCTTTCAACAAACGATTTGTGATGACCGTTGTGATGACCTGCGTAGGAAAAATTCTGTAGCAGTGAAAATTGCCTGGGACAAGCTCCTTTATCTGAGAATGAAGAAAACCATGCGCAGACGCTATTATGAAAATCTGTTTTCAACAAGGTTCACAGAAAGAAGAGAAAATCTGCTTAGAGCAGGCTTGGTTGTATCACCAGGAAAAAGGGCATAATTATGTGCCTATTGAATCTGTGGCACTTACACCCTTTGATGGGATAATGGAGGATTTTACTTATGTATGTGCTACTATTGGGAACAAAAAAAAAATACTACTGACAAGTTAAATAGACATCTGTGTCTGGTTTAGCAGGAAATGTTTTCACTTTTTTTATAGTAAACTTAGATAATGTTTTTAAAAGTTACAACAAAGTATTCGAACAAACTTTGGTCTTTCACACAAAAGCCAAAGGCATAATTTATGTTTGTTGGAAGATGTTTTCTTGTGCATGGAACATGGGAAACTTGAGGGACACTTAATATACCCGAGACTGCATACTTATCTTCCCTCCACTTACAGGTAGCTCCTTCTGTATCTGATCTGAAATAATTAATACTGATGTTTTCCCGACATGACCCGTGGGTGGACTAATATGTCTTGCTTTGTTCAGAGTAAATCCCTTTTATGTGTGAATTGTAATGAACAATTCAAAACAAACTGACCAAAAAAAAAAAAAGAGAAAAAAAGAGAGGGTTTAATGTACGGTACATTGAATTTAGTTTTCAGATTGTCAGTGGCTGTAGATGTGCCTTTGCTTGATGCTTGGCTGTTTGTGTGTGTGTGTGCTCATATAGACTGTGCCATTGAAAATAAGTGGAAGTAGTGATGTGAAAATTTCTCAGACAGGATTTTCTTTGGGCATTTTGTAAAATATCTTTGCACTCAGAGCAAAAGCTTATCATTGTAGCCGTACTGCTTGTCCAGTTTCCAAAAGTCTAATAAAGCTAGGTCAGTTGCTAATTTTTTTTTTTCATATTAAAAAGCAGATTTCGTTGCCAATAATGCGACCCTTTCTGCACAGCAGATGGAGTAGTTAGGGCTTGCGCTAGCACTACTAACAATAAACATGCTTTGGGCAAAAGTCTGAGGCATTGACTGTCCTACGGTGGTCAATGAGAAGAAACGCCAGCAGCATTGCTTGAGAAAGCATAGAAAACGTCGCATAGACAAGGAGTGTGTGTGCACTTTCATTCATCCTGTGCCCTGAACATATGATTTTTAACATAAATGATGTGTATGATTCAATTAACTAAGGACTGGTAGCGGTGGGGAGGATGGGAAGGGGTCGAGGGATTGTATGGAGGGGAACAGACGTTTGAAGATTGTACATGTACCTAGACATGTGAATGTGTGTGGAGCAGTGAAGATTGTACCTAGACATGTGAATGTGTGTGGAGTGAACAAACTGACATACAACCCAGAAGCAATTTGCAACAGTCATTTTGCAGTGCATTTCACAGTCATATGTTCCCTGTGGATCATTTTGAAGTCCTGTGTGAATACATCACTGCTTTGTTTTATTGAACTCAGCGATCACAGAGACATTTGTGAATTGCAGAATGTAAACTGCGAATGAGAGATTCTCATAACCAGATCTTAATCATCATGATTTCTGTTTTAACTTTGATGCTTCGTTATGCTTTTGGTGCACAAAAGGAGGTCAAAGCCACCAACGCGGCCGTCTGCACAAAACAGCAGAGCCAGTGCTGGTCGCACTAGCAGGTATAATACACGCATACTTGGCTTACTGGCTAGCAAATTTGGCTAGCATGTTGGGCTAGCGTGATGGGCTAGCGAACTGTTAAAACTGGCTGGCAGATTTTTTTAATGCTCGGAATGGGTTTTTGCTTTCTTTGAGTTTCTTTGGGCAAGAGATTTTACTGTGCCTTTGCCTGGAATATGGCTAGTCCCTTGTTTACTTTGAGTTTGATTTTCGAGTCTCTGTTTTGCCCTTTTTTTTTGTCTTTTTCTTTTTTTTAAAACAAGAAATGAACTTCCTGCATTTACATCAAGGTAGTTTAGAATTTTACAATCAGTTTTGTTTCTTACCATAAGAATTATTTTCTTACGAGTTTTGTTGAAAATGTCATGCAGGGATACATTTTGTTTGTTTATTATCTTATTAATGTTTAAGCACTTGTTTTTAAGTGTCATATCTTTTAGAAAAAAAATCAGATTTGTGGAAAGCTTGATTTAAAGAGATGTTTAGATTAAAAAACATCAAGCAGGGTCACTTGAATGTAAAAATTCGGAGATTCCATCAGTAGTTTTCATCCAGCCTGCTTTGACAGTTAAATGCATGAGCACCTGGTTATATTAAATTGCTTATCCACAATGAGTAAAGAAGGCTTGCATGATAAAATTACATGTACAAACTACTCATACTCAAGATTTCATAATTTAGGTTTGTATATATTCTGCCTTTGATTAGAATCTTGTTTTATTTTGTTTTATGCA
>JACVVK020000177.1:1110000-1219952 GCA_018292915.2 Batillaria attramentaria | reverse complement strand
TGACAGGACATGCGTGCGTGTGCTCTTTGTTGTGTTTTGTTCTGTCTGTGTGTTTTTACTTTTGATCACTTCCACACCTAGTCCGACTATGTGTCACATGATGAAGCTTCAGAATTTTCACACAGCACTGATCACGTACACCAACATTGTTAACGTTCCTAAAGTTGAAAGCATTACAACCTGAAACATCTTCAAGAGGTCATTAACGACAGCGAGGCAGTGGCACCGATCACGAAAACAAACCACTCCACACTGTCACCGTCCGACAAAACTCACAAGCAGGCAGAAATAATGAGCTGTACGCAAAGCTCTTCACAGCTTGTGCTGAGAAATGACAGACTACAATCAAACACTGCTGACGATAAATTGTTTCCGGCCGGTTTTGGCACACAACGCGGACAGACGGATACAACTTTAATGGCTTCGACGATCAGAGTGGTGTATTGCTGATAACGTTTAACTCTTAAAGATCTAAGCTCCCCCCCCCCCAAAAAAAAAGAAAAAAAAAAAAAAAAAAAAGTTTTTTCGAAGTGTGAAAAACATTTACAGGGTCGACCGTGCAAGCACAGTCAAATCTGTCACATTTACAGAGTTTTTCAGCGTCCCTGAAATTCCAATAAAAGCCAAGAGCAGCCTGATATCACAGTTCAGTTTGCGTTTTGACACTGTGCGAGGAAGATCGTGCAGCACTCAACATCCACTAGACATTGTAGCGATGTGTCTCACTCACTGACCAAAAGCCAAATAACGTCACGGCAAACTCGTGCTCTGGTTTTATAAGGGTCCCCAAAGCGCTGAAAACTCTGCAGCTGTGACATAGTTGCCTGGATTATGCATAGTCGAAGGAGTCGCAGTTTAAAAAAAACGCAATGATTGCAGACCTTTAAAAGCCAATGGAAAAATCGCAATAAATATTACTTGAAATCTTCGATCAGTAAGAGCCGCCACAAACCACTATCGTGTATTAAGCAGCGATCTTGGGCTTAGTGAGGATGGTGGCTCACGCCTTGCGTAATAGTGGCTCCTACTGGTGTGCAGTGGCTTGTTCTTTTTAATCATCTTATCATATAACGGGCAGGGTGTTGTCGGGCTCGGTTTCTTAAGAGTTAACTGCTTGCGTTAGGACACAAAATGACCGTGGGGTCATGTTTAGTGTTTGTTTGCGGTACCCTGTGTGGCGAGTATGCTAGTCTGTAGTGATTTTTGTTGTCATGAAAAAGCGTGATTTTCGTGATTTTTGTGTTATGTAGGTGAAGGTGCATGGCAGGCGGTCACAAAAAGAAGCAAGCTGCCAGTGAAGCTGGGACTTTTTGCACAGAGGCGGGACACTAGTGAGGCTAGCGGATTTGTGTGAACTGCCTCTCTTGCCTAAAGAGAAAGTAGACGTGCATTACTCCAGTGAGGGCTGAGCGGAAAGGAGACATTCAAATTTTTAAACCCCTGTCAGGTGCATGCCTATGAATGGTCTGTTCATGGCAGTAATTGTTTCTATTGAAGCATTTTTAGGGGTGACTATCGTGCCTGAGCCGGGGTGGCCGAATGGTAGAGCGTTGGACTTCCAATGCTCGGGTCGCGAGTTCGAATCCCGGCTGGGGCCAAACATTTGTGCTGGCATTTTCAGCATTTTCATCGTTGATATCACCCGTATGTGGTGGAAAAGGACGTTAAATTCCCAAACACACCACACACCCACCCCTGAGCTCTCTCTCTCTCTCTCTCTCTCTCTCACACACACACACACACACACACACAGAGAGTTGAACACGGACAAATGCCTGATCAGTACAAAGAAAAACAAACAAACAAACGAGTGGCTGGTATAGTGGGACTAAGACCCTACCGTGGTGAGGACATTGCAACGCGACGGGTCTAACGTGCGGAAGGGGAGAGAACGACTGCTAGAAAAAAGGCAACACGCAACAGTGTGCTCTCCCTTGTATTGGGAAGCGTCCTACACCCACAGTTGCAACAAAACCAGATAAGTCTCGGCAAGGCCATGATCTCAGAAAACAACCACAACAACAACAAGAACAACAACGACGACGACAAAAACAACAACAACAACACCAACAACAAAGGACCAGAAAACTAAGCAAACAACAAATGACCCTTTAGATAAAGGAGATTTGTATGAAAATAGAAAACTGGACGCTGTGCGGCGTCAGTCGAAACTGACACGTTGGTCAGAATAGGGTGGAGGTGGGTGTTTGGGAGTTTAACGTCTTTTTCCAACACGTATGGGTGACATCAAAGACGGGGCAACGAGAAAAAGGTCAGCAGAAATATTTAGTCTTGGCCAGGATTCGAACTCACGACCCGACCATTGAAAGTCCAAAGCTTTACCATTCGTCTATCTCGGTTCCCCAAGCCACAGAGTAAAGACGGTATAGTGTTACACTAAGAGTACATGTGCGTTTGATTTAATTCTGCAGAGGGGGAACACACCACACACACACACACACACACACACACACACACACACACATTCTCTCTCTCTCTCTGTCTCTCTCTCTCTCTCTCTCACACACACACACACACACACACACACACACACAACACACAGCACACACACGCAACCACATTCTCTCTCTCTCTCTGTCTCTCTCTCTCTCTCTCACACACACACACACACACACACACACACACACACACACCACACAACACACACATTCTTCTCTCTCTCTCTCTGTCTCTCTCTCTCTCTCTCACACACACACACACACACACACACAGAGACAGACACAGACAGACAGACAGACAGACAGACAGACACACACACACACACACACACACACCACACACTCTGCTGTCTGTCTGTCTGTCTGTCTCTCTCTCTCTCTCTCTCACACACACACACACACACACACACACACACACCACACACACACACACACACACACACACACATTCTCTCTCTCTGTGTGTCTCTCTCTCTCTCACACACACACACACACACAGACAGACACAGACAGACAGACAGCACACACACACACACACACACACACACACACACACACACCACACACACACACACCACACACACACACCACACATCCTCTGTCTGTCTGTCTCTCTCTCTCTCTCTCTCTCTCTCTCTCACACACACACACACACACACACACACACACACACACACACACACACGCACACACACACACACACACACACCACACACACACACACACACACACACACACACCACACACACACACACACCACCACACACTCTGTCTGTCTGTCTGTCTGTCGTCTGTCTCTCTCTCTCTCTCTCACACACACACACACACACACACACACACCACACACCACACACACACACACACACCCACACACACACACACACACATGTAATAATTGGAATACTGCACTATGCATAGTTTACTATTGGCTGAAGTGGATTTCTTGACTTCGTTCTTGTACTGTACAGTAACATCTTGTAATCTTAGATAAAACGTGGTAGAAATTCACAATGTTATGTCACTTACTCAAGGTTTATCTTCGGAAACTGCCACAACAATCAATATACTCAATATCTCACTCGCCAAGTCAAGCCAAGTCAAGTGAAGTTTATTGAATAACCATAGGCCTATATCAAGGGGCTGAGAATAACCTGCAAAAACACGCGGACTTAATCACAAATACAGCGCCAAGATTAAACACACTACACGGGATTTCTCTCATACGGAGGGCACGAAGTACAAATAGAGCCGTATTTCTTCACAACATAGATTTCCTGGTGGACAATAATACTTTTAAATGCTGTAGGGTTGTTTCAATGCTTATGCTTATACCTCTGGCTCCGCTCAGGAACAAAGGGCCACAACAGCACTCCAACGAACACGGTTTTGGGAGATCCTCTTCAGCTCGGCCCATGTCATTCCGGCTGCCTTCACTTCAGCGTCCCGTGCTTCTTCTCCATGTCTGCCTGAGTCCGCCAACTTTTCGTTTTCCTTGGGGGGTTCCAGTCCAGTGCCTACCGGGTGACGTGTGAAGGTGATTTGCGCATTGTGTGGCCAATCCACCCCCATTTAATTTCCTCCTCTTGATGTCTTCTCCGTTCAATACTTACTTGGAATACAACTTGACCGTAATCCATTATAGAAGGGACGGAGCAGAAGAAAGTGTTTCTCGTCCTCAACATAAGCATGACAGAGAGGGCATGACAAGTCATCAGCTCCTGTTTGACAATATCTATATCCACGAACAGCGATGGGTGAAGTTCCGTATCTTATCCAAAGCAACGGACCTATTACAGCGTTACTGACGTCTAGTGTTACAAACTGTTCTACACAATATCTCACTAAGATACTAAAGGAATCAAAGAGACACGCACTCCATATACCAATATTCGGACAAATGTTTATTACAGAAGCAAGCCCATTACAATTTTCATTAAATCTTAAAAAGAGAAAATGTCCCTCCCCTCCCTCCCCCCCTTCCGTCCACAATTACCATCCCAAAAAATTATCATTGCATATGATGTGAAACCAAACGCAATAAATGAATTCGTATATGTATTGCCGAAACAATAGTGTGTGTGTGTGTGTGTGTGTGTGTGTGTGTGTGGTCAGGTCATACCAACTTACCGCCGCTGTTGGACCTTTACCTGCTACCTGTATGTGTGTCAGTCTCTTAGAGTGTGACAGATGCTTAAAGTATGATCTACAGACATACTTCGTGAGCTACGAGTCAATATAGCGAGCTAGTGTGTTTTTACCTGCATACCACTACTTGCACAGCGCACCAAAAGCAAAGCACGTTTACCCACCCTGCTGAACTTGAGGTCATCAGTGACAGTATCGCAAGAGCCCAACAAGCGAGTCCTCCGTTTCCAGCCCAAGGGTCAGACACACGCTCATGAACTTTGCACGAGTCTCTTCTACCGTAGCACCGCGCACTACCAACGTGGCGAATGGTGACTCGTACTCGTGGGGCCCTCCATCCACTTCCTCTTCACTCTGCATAAACACGACCGTACCTTGGTCGTGCAGTTTCTGCAGTCGTTCCGGCGTGGCCGTGGTAGCTAAAGCGTTGCCATGACGACCTGGGTACAGCAAGAGACCGATCAGCTGTCCGCTGTTGTCCCGAGTGCTGCTGGTGCTGTAGCCACCGACCAGACTGTTGCTGGCCACTGGTCGTATTCCACAGGTGGCCATCAGAGACAGGTGAAACAGGTCGACGTCGTAGATGGTGCGGATGAAGTCCCGCGTGTACAGACCGCCCATGCGGGCGTTGATCTCCAGCAGTTTGGGTCCGCGTCGTGTAAGCATCATCCCTACACTGAACACGCCTGTAGTGAAACCCAAAGCTCTGCAGCAAGCCACTGACGCTGCGATCAGCTGTCGCTGAGATTCTGTAGAATGGAGACGTTCTGTTCAGATGCGCATGAAAACAGTCGGTGACTGTCATTTTGTGACGTATACATAAGGTTACAAACGTGTGTGTGTGTGTGTGTGTGTGTGTGTGTGTGTGTGTGTGTGTGTGTGTGTGTGTGTGAGAGAGAGAGAGAGAGAGAGAGGTAACAAGAATAGGCCGGGTGCCTCACACAAACTTACTAAAGTGAAGAATTTCCTTCTACTTAGAATATCGAAAGATAACTTAAGCTAAGTACTCCTAAGTAGAGTGAGTACTTCTGTCGTACAAGGTTTTCACTCCTCCGGAGTAAGAATTTTCTTTGCAATACCGGTACTCCGAGGTATTTTGCAAGGGGGAGTAAGTTTGTTTTCTTACACCGGAACGCACCGTCACAAAGGACCGACGGAAAAACAGCAAGGGTCTGAAGACACAGCGGGTAGTGGGTGGGTCCCATATCCACCACGTAGGCGGCAGTCAGCTGATCCTCGAACATGACCACCTCAATATGGTGTTCGGAGCCGGTCAAACGAGGCATCAGCACGAGAGAATCGCCGAAACCCAAACCGTCAGCCGCCACCAACATCTTAGGGATGTTGGTCACGTGCTCTGCAGCCTCGTTGTAGGTTGTCACGTGACGTATGCCCACGCTTCCGCATCCAAATTCAAATTTCAGGACAGCTGGCAGCGGGATCTAAACGACATTTGGTTCATGAGTGGAGTTCATTGTCATTAAATCTTCTCTGTACACGAAGGTGCTTCCCGTTTGTCGGAATCGGGAGACAACTCTGACAAAACAAATTGACAAGGGGGATAAAAGACTGCATCAATGTTGGAAAAAATAAAGAAAATCACATTACCCATATTATCACACGTCTATAGCAAGATAACTAGGCCTTACAGATAGGTTGGATAAGTTGTGATTGTGAGTGTAAAGGTACGTTTGAAATAGTCTGTCCATGCCACTACATTGTTCACGTACTGCCGGTGATGGCTCTGCGCCACGAGTCGATACTTGTGTAGGATCTATTTGTAAGACATGTGTGTTTATGTGTATGTATACAGTATAGGTATCATGTACATATGTGTTTGTCTATACGTGTTTGTGTAACCTCTGTATGTGTATTTGTAATATGCAAAACAAACAAACAAACAACAACAACAACAACAACCACACCAAAAACAAAACAAAACAAAACAAAAAACCGCCGTACTGCATAGATGTTAGTTTAATTTTAAACATGTTCCTGCCCCCACCCTCCCCCTTTAAACCACTTAAAATCACACCAAAATGACCTAAACTGCACACAATTTTAGCCATTTTTTTATTTTAAACTTCTGGGAAAAAAGTCTGTCCTAGGGATATGCTTAAAAAGGTCCACATCCAAAAGAATGGCCAAGTTTCTAGCATCTGGTGACGAAGTAACAAAGCCACAAGCGCACGTCTGCAAAGCAGATGCGTTATGCTAGGGATGTTCGGGAGCATTCTTCCCAGAAGTTTAAATAAAAAAAATGGCTAAAATGTGTGCAGTTAGGTGCATTTTGGTATGATTTTAAGTGGTTTAAAGGAGGAGGGTGGGGGCAGGATCATGTTTAAAATTAAACTAACATCTATGCAGTACGGCGGTTTTTTTTTTTTTTTTTTTTTGGCATGATCTTCAGCGCTTAAGAGGAGGGGTGGGTGGGTGTTTGGGAGTTTAACGTCCTTTTCCACCACCTAAGGGTGATATCAAAGACGGGGCAGCGAGAAAAAGGCCAGCACAAATATTTGGCCCCAACCGGGATTCGAACTCACGACCCGAGCATTGGAAGTCCAACCGCTCTACCATTCGGCCACCCCGGCTCCCCCGCTTAAGAGGAGGAAACAATTGTTTGGTGGAGAAAATGTTTTAGTCACAGGTGAAAATCCACCAGAAAATGAAAGATTCTAAACCCCAGAACCTAGATATGGAACTTTACAACCGCACCTTGTTCCTGCCTCTGCCAGATCTTCCAAACACGTGACACGAGCCACGTGACTGGCGTAGACACGAACAGCCATAGCGTGCGCCGGATCCGCTTGGCGTCCCGAGCTGCCATCTCGAGAGTCAACGTCTTAGACTTGGCGGCAGACGAGGCTTGATAGGATGGGGTGTGGGTCAGCCCCAACCCTTCAGCCACCAGTGACGTCAGAGGGACGCAGTCCTCCCAGAAGGTCACGCATCCGTCCACGCGACCGACCTCGGACCTGACCGCTTCACGATGACGTCAGCATGCTCCTGGTCACGTGTGTGGTCGTCGGTGTCGACGTGGAGAAAGTGATGCACTTGATTTCTGGCCAGATGGTTTGGGTTTGAATCTACCATCACGATCTGAGGCAGGAATGCACGAGAGGCAATTCATGAAACGTGAAATAAAATCGCGACTGCAAACTGAATAATTATTACATTATTTTATTATTATATATGCATTATTTTCATGCTGTTTAGTTAGCTGGCTGGTTGGTTAGTCCAAAAGAAAACAAATACATGTGCTTACGGTTACCCAGCTGACCCTGCTGTTTTGCCGCTAACCATAAACTTTTTTTTGATAGATAAAGAAAAACCCCACGAACAGACATCTCGATCATCCTCTTCGCTGCAGCCTCTTAGGTGGTTGGCTTGCCAAGATAGATTTTCTTTTGCCAAGAAAGATTTTATTTTGCCTTTTGCCAAGAAGATTTTCTTCTTTTGCCAAGAAAGATTTTCTTTTGCAAAGAAAGACTTTCATTTACCCAGAAAGATTTTTTTTTTTGCCGGCTCTGAGTCCAAGGCGCTTTTAAAGCCATGATACAATCAAAATTATATCACCACGGGCGGCTATGTCAATATGTACATACATTATAATCAACATCGCCCTCACTACACATTTCTCACACATATACACAAACATTGAGAACTGGTATGGTGCATAGTACAGCAGCTGGGCCCGCATGTAAAAGTCGAGGTTAATTTAACCCAAGGCTACGGGCTTAACCAAGACTAGGACAAAAGAAACCCCAAAAGCAAAATTAAATAAGAAAGGAGGCGAAGAAAGGAAGGAAAATCCTTCTATAACGGCATAGGCACCTTGCTGGAATGGGCCCACTTCTTGATTTAAAACAAAAAACAACAGAAAATTTAACCCTAGAGCTAGTTTAGTTCAAGGTTAGACTCTAACACAGAGCTAAAGCCCTAACCTCGACTATTACATACGGGCCCTGGAAAATATGCCCAAGTTACGAGTAACGTAGACATGCTACAAACAATATTAAATTGTACAATATGAGTTGACTGACAAGAGTAAAGAAAGTCACAAATCAAAACAATGAGAATGTTACTGTTATAAAGCGTGCTGGTTTGTTATTGTGTTAGCTGCCAGTTTGGGGCGTTTTTGAAGTCCTCTTCCAACACTGCAGTGTGATATAATACATATAAAAATGAGATTTAAAGAAAAAAGCAACACCAACGAGGACAATAATGACGACAACAACAACACAAACCACACAGATTCTGTATTCCGAACTTGTGGGAACTTGTACATTACCAGTTCAACTTTCAACCAGCTCAGTTAGTCTGTCTCCTCCAGTTCATTATAAGGTTGTGAAGAGTGGCTGTGTCTGTGTGTGGAGGGTGATTTGTGTTTGATAGTGTTTGAAACTGTATTTGTCTGTTTGTATTATTGTAACTTCATCCCCCCCCTTCCCTTTCATCAAACCTTCATCCCCCCCCCCCACCCCCCTTGATTTTTCCCGCAAAGTAGTCTTTGCTGATTGTGCGGCTCTACTACCTCTGCCTAGCTGCAAGATGATCCCTGTTGCTTGTGCGTCTCTGTCGATCTGTCTGTCTGTCTCTCTCTCTCTCTCTCTGTCTCTCTGTCTCTCTCTCTCTCTCTCTCTCTCTCTCTCCTGGAACAAGTTAGAGAAACGTGTTCGAGATGTTTTTCTACAACTGTGTGCCAGTATATCTGGGAGTATCTGTGTCTGATTTCGTTGATACCTTAACTCCAAAGTCTTTAGCGTCCTGCCACAAGTTCCTCTTGGAGTATTGGCCTCCTCCCACCACTAGCACCGTCTTGTCCTGCATGAGGAAGCGCTGTGACCTTGACACCATGGTCTGTACCCACACGCACGCCGCCTCTCCCTGTCGGCTGGGGTTCGTCGTTTCGTAGGCAAACGATAAGTCGATACAGCCTTGACCGTTGACCTCGATAACCACAGGGGTAATGACACCGTGCAGCTTCGTCAGAACAACGTCCAGGCCTTGAGGAAAGAAAGTCTCGAGTCAGATTGACAGATCAGGGCCCGCATGTAAAAGTAATAATAATAATAATAGTACTGTATAGGCGCTTTTCCCCAATTTCATGAATCGGCTCAAAGCGCCGCGAACTGAACCCAACACGCATTCTCTCACACACCGGACATAAACACATTACAAATCACGTGGTGCGGAGGGTCAGCTCAGCTATTTAAATTTCGCATTATAGAATTGCATTTACTTTTTCAAATTTGGTGGGCTGAACATTTCCAAAGCAGAGGGGGAGGAAGCCGGAGTACCCGGAGAGAACCCCGACGATCGGCCCGAATGAACGGTGCCACGTACCAGAAGGAAAAAATTCTTTACCTCGAATGGGACAGCCTCTGACCTCTCGCATTGGTGACAAGTCTCTTAACCACTAGACCACCAACCGCCCAGGGTTAGTCGGGGTTAGGGAGTTTAGCCTCGGGTTAGAGTCTAACCTCGAACTAAACTAACTCTAGGGTTAATTTTTTTTTTTAAATCAGGAAGCGGGTCCGGTTCCAGCAAGGTGCCTATACCGTTATAGAAGGATTTTTGTCTATCTTTGTTCGTTTCCTTTCAGTTTTTAAAATTTAATTTCGTTTTGGTGTTTCTTTTGTTCTAGTCTGGGTTAAGCCCGTAGCCGTGGATTAAATTAACCTCGAGTTTTACATACGGGCCCAGAACACCTAAGGTTTATAGCCAAGTTAAGACAAATTCATTGCCACAAACTGATCGTGAGTTCAAGCTGAAATGGGAGGCCCAGATAAATGCCTTCTGTAATACTCTTTCGAAAAACGTATATTTACTTTCTCAGCTAAGGCATATAACTGATATCCATAGCCGAAAGCTGTTTTAACGCACACATAACCTCTCATGTTAATTGTGCCTCCACTGTATGGGACGGGTGCAGCGATGTCCATATCGCCAACAATAACACCTAAGAACCGACGGTCTGTAATTTGCTCAGTTAGCTGGGCGTTCAAATTCAGCTTTAACCTTCCGGCTACGTCGCTAAAAAACTTCTTAGTCCTACATCGTGTGAAACAACTTACCCATGGTTTTTAAATAGGTAATTTTCGACTTATTCCTAGTCCTACGTTGTGGGAAACAAATTACCAATGGTTTCTATATAGGCAGATTGCAGCTTATTGCTAGTCCTACATCGTGGGAAACAAATTACCCATGGTTTTTATATAGGCAATTCACAACTTATTCTTTAATTACTCTGCTAATTACAAGTTAAACAACACAATTTTTGGCATGAACAAAGACAAACCATTTATTGACAAAGTCATGAAATTTTCAAAGGTGTGACCTAAATATTGACCGAGATACGTTCATCTAAAGCAATGTGTGTGCAACTTTTTACCCACGACGTCGTCCGAAGGTTAATGGGGGCAGATGGCGCTGATGTTTTTGTCGCGTTGTGACTAGCATACTTTGTGTTTTACTTGGATGTAAGATCATGTGGTTATCGTGACACCATGTTACTAATTCATTTATGCCATCTTGTAAAAACATGTTTATGCCTGACACGTGTTTGTCGGCAGCATGCAGACTAGTATCATCGGCAAACGTATCGCAGTTTACATGTGTGTTAGTATGTGTGTGTGCATAATTATGTCTGTGTGTGAGTGTGACTTACCGACCATCTCAAGCTGAGAGCCCACCCTCCCCGCTCCTCCACCGTCACTTTTCTCTCCTGCTCAAACAGCTCCAGTAGCAGCCTCTCTGACTTCTGCTTGATGACGTCATGGATCTCTCTCTGCTGAGTGGTGTCACGAACGCCCCAGAGTTGCAGCATCAGCTCCAGAGACATAGAAACGGAGTTGTCTCCGTTAACTGGTGTGTGGATGTCGTTTATTCCGCACACAATCTGGACGATATGATGAAGTCGTGAAACTCATGTGTATCATTCAAAAACATATTCAACACAAACATAAACATAAACAAAACGTATATGTACACCCCACTGAGTGAGCACGTGATTGTTGTTTTGTATGTGTAAGTGTGTATTGCTGTATGTGTGTGTTGGGAGGGAGGGGGAGAGAGGGAAGAGAGAGAGAGAGAGAGAGAGAGAGAGAGAGAGAGAGAGAGAGAGAGAGAGAGAGAGGATTTTTTAAAAATGTATGTGTACTTTTTATTCATTTTACGTATTGTTATTTGTTAATATGTACATGTCCTTTTAAAAAAGTGTCTCTATAAAGATTCTGTAATTTTCTTTGAGACGAAAATAAACATGAAGGAGCATAAACAAAACCTTATTACCATATGCGCAAACATTAGGAATTGGTTTTGGTTTAATATGAGAGCTGCTTTGCAGTCACTCACAGAGTCGTGCATTCTGCAACTCACCAAATTTGTGTCACTTGCACATACATACTCAGGGGCGCCGGAAGATGTTGGAGGGAGGGTGGGTAGAATCTCAGAGGGGGGAAACGCCAGAGCCAGTGAAAGGAAGGACGTTGCCAGGGGAAAGTGCCCCCCGGTTCCGGCGCCCCTGATACTAACTCGGTCACATGAAACCTCACTGATGAGAATTCCTAAAACAATAAATACAATACATGAGACTGAAAAAATACTTTGAGTAAGATACAGAGTGAACGGCAGGGTGGGTGGGTGGGTGTCTGGGGGTTTAACGTCCTTTTCCACCACATACGGGTGATATCAAAGACGTGGCAACGATGAAAAAGCCAGCACAAATATTTGGCCCCAGCCGGGATCGAACTCATGACCCGAGCATTGGAAGTCCAACGCTCTACTAATCTGCCATCTCGGCTCCCCGACTAAACAGCAGAAATAGGTCAAACTGAAGAATTGCAAAGTAAGACATCATGTTATCACATATCTTTTTCTTCTCTTAAGTGCCCCCCCCCCCCCCCCCCATCTCTCTATCCATCTCTCTATCTCTCTGTCTATCTCTCCATCTATGTATCTATCTCAGTATCTATCTATCGACGAGGACGAAGAAGAAGAAGAAGAAAAAAAGAAAAGAGAAGTCGATGGTTTTTGTCTCAAAGAGCACTCAGTTGAACAACAACACCCCCAATCTCCCGCCCCGCCCCGCCCCGCCTCGCCCCGCCCCGTCTCGCACCGCCCCACGCCGCCCCGCCCCAACCCCGTGGTCCCCCACCAGTGTGCTGCCCCAGCACCCCACTCCAGGTTTCAGTCTTTGTTTTCGCACCAGCACCCCGGCCTGATGGCCGTTTTCTGTTGCATGATAAGTGTATACGTACCGTGGTCATCTGCGCACGATTAGACGGGGTTCTGCACACAATGACTCGCAGTCTGCACTGCAGGTCTTCTCCTGTGAAACATCGGCCAAAGAAACCAACTAGATAGTCACTCACGCACTCGGAGGCCGTGTATGATGCTGCACATCATGTGGTTGTAGTTAAATGTATGTGTGGAGGAATGTTGCGTGTGTTTCTGTTTCTGTGTGAGTGAGTGCGTGTTGACTGTAAGGCGCCCTGAGCTCCTGAGGGAGGGAGGGCGTCCCTTAAATACCCATTATTATTATTATTATTATTAAAATACCAAAATTGCCACGGAGATTCAGTGACATGTCAGTTTTCACGGGCATGTTTAATATAGTTAATTCTAGCAGTAAGCTCGTAATGACCAGGTGAAATTAACTGTCAGTTTCCAAACAGATTCGAGGGGGGGGGGGGGGGTGAAATGGTCAGCTCGCTTAACTTGAAGCCCCCTTCGAAATTGGACAGTATTCGGCGTCCACAGATAACTCAAAGTTCGGGTACATCCGTTTGCCCTGCGCATTCCACTTAAAGATCTAAGCTCCCAACAAAAAGCTTTCCGAAGTGTGAAAACAAATTTACAGAGTCGACCGTGCAAGCACAGTCAACTCTGTCACTGTTGCAGAGTTTTCAGCGTCCCTGAAACCCCAATAAAAGCCAAGGGCAGCCTGATTTCACAGCTCAGTCTGCGTTTTGACACTGAGCGAGAAAGATCGTGCAGCACTCAACATCCGCTAGACACTGTAGCGATGTGTCTCGCTCACTGACCAAAAGCCAAATAATGTCACGGCAAACCCGTGCTCTGCTTTTGTAAGGCCCCCCAAAGCGCTGAAAACTCTGCAACTGTGACAAAGTTGACTGTGCTTGCACGGTCGACTCTGTAAAAAAAATTTCACACTTCGGAAAGCTTTTTGTTTGGAGCTTAGATCTTTAATCGTGTTCGACCGTGTTACATAACACAATTGGTTTCTGGCTCAAACGAATACCTTTCGTGATTGTATCAGGGCGGCCGGGAACAGACACCGCCAACGGGTCAAAGGTCGCGTAGAACGACTCCACCAAAACCCCCTCCCCAGTCTTTATTTGACCCATGAGGTCAAGGACGGCGGTGACGATGGCCTTGACCTCCGAAACTGGATGGAAGGAAACACCTCTAGACCCAAACCAGTCGAAGCCGTACGGTTTCACAACCACCTGTGAAAAACAGAATATCATAATGTTGATCGTTTATCACCAGGAACTGGTGAATATGACTAAAATAATCTGGGGCGGTCGGTGACTTGTCACCAATGCGAGAGGTTAGGAGTTGGAGTCCCATTCGGGGCAAAGAATTTTTCCTTTTGGTATTCATTCGGGCCGTTCATTCGGGCCGATCGTCGGGGGTTCTCTCCGGGTACTCCGGCTTCCTCCCCCTCTGCTTTGGAAATATTCAGCCCACTAAACCTGAAAAATAAATGCAATTCTAAATTTCCTAAATTTAAGTAAATTCATGAAATTAGGCAAAGCTCCTATACAATACTCATTATTATTATTATTATTGATGCAAAATGTTTCCATTTTAATTCTTTCATAAACTGTGGAAAAAAAAACAATGTTACGTCAGAGTCGATAATTATATCGGCTTTTACTTCCCTCGTCAGGACAGTTGTCAATGATGGCCAACATGTGACTAACTTTCATTTCTTTCATTTTATAACAAATCGGTTTTTCTTCCTTTATTTGTTGATTTGTTAGCCTGGTTTAGGGTTAATTCTCTTACGGGTAGATTTACGACTTTCGTAAATTAAAACACTAGCCACATCTTCCCTGTACTCGTTGTTACCGTGATTTACACGTACACGTATACCGTTAATGTCACAAGATATATCAGTAGCTCACCTTTTGAAAAGGTGACATGTTTTCCGACATGAGGAATTCTGTCACAGATTTCTCCACGTCAGAGGGGCAGATGTTCTGATTGGACAAGAGTCTGACCACCCGTATCGAGGGGAAACTGTCCGGATAATCAGGAGTGTTCTCCCCTGGTAGAATGAAGGCCAAGGTCATAGGGTGGGCCACGTCGGTCGCAGCACACACGGTACGCGTCAGCAGCTTGTCATTCACCCGCAAACTGATGGGCATGGAACTGCTCATGGGAATGTCAAGGCCGTACGCAGTCAGCTTGTTTCCCGCGCTTAGAATTGGGTCACGGTCACTACCGCACACGTGATTGAGAACGTAAGTGACGCGGCGAGGTGGTGTGAATGAATCGAGGTAGGTCTGACCTCCAGCGCCCGCTGTAATGGCCTTGTGTACGTAAAGCGTCTCAATGGTGACGTCTGCAGGTGAAGGTCGGCGAGACAACCAGAACGGCGTAAAAGCGTACAGAACTGCCCCGGGGTATTGACGGTTACCTGTTTGAACATAATTTGACAGGTAGGTGTGTATCGTATCCATAGAAAGGCAAGACATCAGCAACGTGATTTCAATTCTGAGTATTAATGCAGAGCTCAAAGTTGTCCGTCCCTTTCTACTACCCTATGCGCTTCGTGAACACCCTAACGCAAAGCTGATTAAACGCAACAATACAATTAAATACAATTAAATTGCATTCACACGCTGCAAGACGATTTAACTCTACAGAACAGCCAAAAACTGAAAGATTGTATCCAGAGCAAATTTTCCGACCATGTGTTCGCATTTTACAACAAGCTGCACATCGGACTGGCATTGAGAGGAACCAATGACAGTAAAGACCATCTCCAGTTTATTGAGAGGAACCAAAGCCATTGATATCAGTAGAGAATAGTAGAACAAAACTAAAGACACCTATGACCAAAGTGCAGCAATGACAAATCACGTCACCGCGTTAAAAAGTCGTGACGTCCACACACCTTACTCTGAATCGTATTCCATATGGCTCAGTTCAAACAAAGGCTTTGAGTGTAGTTGTTTGAGGTGATGTTGGAAATAGTCAGATTTCTCTATTCTCATATTTTAGCCAGTACTGAGGAAAGTCATTTGTGGTGTAGAACTAATTTGCGTACTTGAAAAATATAAAGTTCACAAAAATCAACTCACGGGGAAAAACTGATAACCAGTTTTTACTAAAAAAGAGAAGATAATGCAGTGTACTGACTTTAATACGTGCTTACTGACAACTAGAGTGACTATATACAGACGTTCAAATTAGAAAAATAATGTCCAGCCTCACTCCTGACGTAACATAAATATGTTAACAACCACGTAAAGCAAGGGGAGTAATCGCTAACCAATTACTGTTATTACAACCGACTGCCAGAAGCAAAGTGATCCCATGTCCATGCGCCTTGCCCTTGAGCCACCGCGGAAACCCAATGATCCCATTATTCATTGCACCAAGATGGAGTACTCTCCGGTAGCTTTGGAAAGTTGACTTTCTAATCAATCTAGGCTTTTGATGACTATGGGTAAGTAGCCCCCAGCATGATGACTGTCACTTTAGGGCAAAAGACAACAAATCCTCCAAAGTCGGAATGTATGTCCCATGTGAGGGTTTACTTGAAAACAATCACACACGCAATTTTCTCAATCAACAGGATGACCTCTGGAGTGTTTATCTTAGTGGCGTCAACAAAAAAATCAACGTCGACGACGGCGACGAAGACGACGACGACCACCACCACCACCAACAAAACGTACCCTCAAAGAAGACAGCCCATGCCTCAGCTTCGTGAGACACGATGACGATAGTGACGTCATCCTCCGTGTGTTTCCGTGGCTGGTCGGTCCTGTCGATGGTAGCCGGCAGATTCAGATCCTGAAGGGCCGCCAGCAGAATATCCATGCTGTCCTTCTCCACACGGCCTGAATTGGCCGCCAAGTCTTCTTGGTCGCTCTGTCCATTGCTGGTCTGTGTGGAACCGGCTGTCTTCACAGGGTTGTGGCTGCTGGAATCGTTCTGCTGCTGTCCCATGGCTGATGATATGTAATAAGTTCCGCACGTGGATCAGGTGCTCTCTGGACAATCCATTAGTGTTTGGGAATATACTGTTATACTGTTATATTTGGTATATATTAAACTGTTATACTTGGAATGTATCTTGCTATCATATTTCAGGGGGAGCCGGGGTGGCCGAATGGTAGAGCGTTGGACTTCCAGTGCTCGGGTCGTGAGTTCGAATCCCGGCTGGGGCCAAATATTGTGCTGGCTTTTTCATCGTTGCCCCGTCTTTGATATCACTCGTATGTGGTGGAAAAGGACGTTAAACTCCCAGACACCCACCCACCCTTGCTATCATATTTCGTATATCTTATAATTATACTGACGTCCAAAAGAAACGCGAAAAATATCTTCCATCTTTCAATTCATTTTTTCCGGTATTAACAAAAGTTGCGTTATTTTTGGCACCCACTGACCCAGTATATCAAGACCGATGTTTGAGGGAAGCGTTCTGTGAATTTTACCGCATCAGCGCACTTGCAGTCCACGTGAAGCCCGAGTTAGCTGTCACACATTCCGCAGCCTTTAAGGTCTGCAATGTCAACAAATAGCAACAAATTGTGTGTTAAAAAAAATTCTGTCACAGATACAGAGTTTTTTTTTGTTTGGCGTCACTGAAACCTCTTAAAAGCCAAGGAGAGCCTGATTTCACAGCTCAGTTTGCGTTCAGACTTTGAGCGAGGAAGATCGCAGGGGCAAGTCTTCTCGTAACGATGTGTCTCGCTCACTGACCAAAAGCACAACGAAGTCAAACGCACGACACCTAGACGAACAGACAGCATGCGCAGAAGTCGCAGTTTGCAATACTTCCCATACCTTTAATGCTCCGGGCTCAGGGCTGAAAGTAATTCTGCAACACTCTGTTCACCGTAGTGACAATGAGCGATATTTATAGGACCTCCCTAAAAGGTGTGTTATTCACATTTCTAACATCTGTTCAACCTCCGCTCCCTTCCTTTCCAAGCAAGTGGCCATAATGGAACTATATTCAAACCGTTAGAAATGATACCAGCTGCTGTTAAAGGGATAGTCCAGTATGGCGCTGACTCGGACTGACACTAACACGGGATGTAATCAAAATGGACATGGGTGTTTCCGGTGCTTCCTCGCTTCAGAAGAAGCACCGCTGACAGTCATTGACTTTTGACTCTGATGTTTTATTTTAACAACGGTATAAAATGTTGGTTACAATAACCATTTTTCAAACTTGCCGTTGAACACTAAAGTACAAGCTACATACAACATAATGATAGTACAAAAGCACGGGAGATTTAAGCACACAGAAAAGCAAACAAACAACAACAACAACAACAACACACAAACAAACAAAGGTAATGCAGGGCTAAGGGATAAGCAAGCAACAAAGCTTTGGTATACACGATCAACTGAAATATAAAAAAGAGAAGAGAAGAGAGAGAGAGAGAGAGAGAGGGGGAAACAGCAGCAAGAGCAAAATTAGCAGTAGGACTAAAACCAAGACGAAGTCAAACAAGGATCGTTTGGCTCCTGCGCACGTCCACGTCCACGTGATGACATGTCCATAGTGAGCTTAATTGTAGGAACGCACATGAATTGGTCATGGAGCTAAGGCCCGATGCACACGAGTGTCAGCGTCATGATGCCGAGCGGCGGATCTGACTCCCGGCGACAGTTTCAAGGCGCCGCCACGTGTGCATGACATCGGCGCCTGGCGACAGGCAACGGCATCAATGATGCCAGGCGGCGGAATCCTTTGACGCCGCGTATAGAACATGTCCTATTTCTGCTGCTGACGCCGCGCTGCAGACTTGGTTTCAGCCAATCAGAAAGCAGTGTGGGTCAGCGCGTGCAGTGTGGGCTCAGCGAACAGGCCGTGCAGGCGAATGACGCCGAAGCCAAGTGTGCATACAAACGGCGCACACCGCGCGCTCACGCGAGGCGTATGATGCGAGACAGCCTTCGCTGCTTGCTTCATGGTGCTGACGCCGACGCTCGTGTGCATCGGGCCTTAAAGGTGGGGTGACGAGTGCTTACAATGAGAATAACAAATAATTATTTGAAGACAGAGTGTATCCCAGCAGTCCCACCAAGCGTTTCCATTTTCAAATTTGATCCACAAAGAGTGCTCCCATCGGACTTTGGTCTGTCGCCGTGAAACTGAGAAATGAACCGTGAACATAGAACCCCTCTCTCTCTCCCTCCCTCTCTCTCTCTCTCCCCCCCCCTCTCTCTCTCTTCTGTAGTTTAAATCTATCACAATTACTTACCAGTATGCCATTTCAGTGCTGTCAATATGTACTTTTCCCCACTGAGCATTATCATACGCGGTGCCGCTTGTTTATGCTCACTATCTGTTTACTTGAACGACTTGTCATTGCTTCAATCAACCTGTTTACACCAAAGCAACCGCTTATTAACCAGACAGTGACTTTGACTAACGCGTCACCACAATACAAAGACGTATACATGCTCATATTTTAGCATACTTATATATGGCTTTGTATGACGGCAGTCGACTACATATTTGAGGTAGGACCGGAATCCGCCGGGGTTTTTCATTTAAAAAAAAATTACGGGGGTCAGAAAGCTGGTTTACCCTGCCGAGCACAAAAACCGTTTCAGAAGGCTTTTGTTCTTCTTACTTTGTGTGTGTGTGTGTGTGTGTGTGTGTGTGTGTGTGTGTGTGTGTGTGTGTGTGTGTGTGTGTGTGTGTGTGTGTGTGTGTTTGCCTTCCTTCAACAGAACGCGTTTCAGAAGGGTTCTTTCGTTTTGTTTCTCTCTCTCTCTCTCTCTCTCTCTCTCTCTCTCTCTCTCTCTCTGTGTGTGTGTGTGTGTGTGTGTGTGTGTGTGTGTGTGTGTGTGTGTGTGTGTGTGTGTGTGTGTGTGTGTGTGTGTATTTTTGCCTTCCTTCATCATTTTCCCGTTTCAATTTTCTCAACTCATTTTATTTCTTTTTCGCGTGTGTATTATAGGTAGATAACGGCACATGCTGGCGTCTATTAATATTTGACCACAAGCCCTTATAATTGTTTAGAACGTACTAAGAACATTTGGAAGTATAATAATAATAATGATAATAATAATAATAATGAGTATTGTATAGGCGCCGCGAACTGAACCCAGCACGCACGCTCACGTGAATCACACGCATTCTCTCACATACTGGACGTAAACACATTACAATCACGTGGTGCGAAGGGTCAGCTCAGCTATTTAAATTTCGGAATTTAAAATTGCATTTATTTTTTCTGATTTGGTGGGCTGAACATTTCAAAAGCATTTCCAAGTATGACGACAACAGCTTGAAGCGATGCTTATTATATCTAGACACTAAACAAATGGCCTCGTTATACGCTTACCGGATATATACCGCAATATTAGTCTGTGAGATGTTGAACGAATAAGTTGTTGAAAATATTGCCTGTATGGACGGCAGTTTTTCACTAACGTTGGAACAGCCTATGGTCCCGAGATCTTGTTCGTCTGTGAGAATTTTATTTTGTTTGTTTGTTGTTTTCTTTGGTTTGTTGTTGTTGTTCTTGTTTGTTTTGGGGAGCCGGGGTGGCCGAATGGTAGAGCGCTGGACTTCTAATGCTCGGGTCGTGAGTTCGAATCCCGGCTGGAGCCAAATGTTTGTGCTGGCTTTTTCATCGTTGCCCCGTCTTTGATATCACCCGTATGTGCTGGAAAAGGACGTTAAACCCCCAAACACTCACCCACCCTCTTGTTTGTTTTTCTTTGTTTGGATGTTTGTTTGTGTTTGTTTAGTGGTTCGCATTTGCTTGTCTGTTCGTTTTTTGCCGCCCCAACTCTTCGCCAGCTCCAGTGGTGTTTCTCCCTGGACATGGGTGGAATCCACGGAGGGCTCAAAAGTTATGACAATTTTTATTAATATCGCATGATGATGAGGATGAAGATAATGGTATGATGCTGCTATGGAGGTCCACGGAGGGTACGGAAGCTGGGACACATTTTAATTATTTTATTATGTATGGTGACGGAAATGAGGATAATGAAGGTCCATGTGAGGTTTGAGACTGCGTGACAGGGCCACATTCCACGCCCCCTATCATAAATATCCAGGCGTCAGCCAAGCCCAGAACATCCTCTCCTTTGGGTTCGCTTGCCTCAAGCTGGGATTCGAACTCGGGTCTCCTGGTTCATGGTCCGAAGTGCTGACCACTACACTACGGGGGCCGTTGATAACAAAGAATCTTATTATAAGAATTTTATAGAATGACGTTTTCCTGACATTCAGGTGAAATTTTAGTATTGTCATGATATTGATTCTTTTTTTTTTTTTCCTGCTCCCTGATTTGAATTACCAGAAACTCGGGGGGAAAAACACGTAGTGTGTTTGGTGAACCAGAAATAATCCAAATTTTTGAATCTTACTTCGAAAAATCATGATAAATTTCGCTGTCCCTTACAACTTCGAAACAAGCTCGTTCTTTAATACTTAAAAAAAAAAAAAACTAATTTATTGTCCCTTTTGGGAAATTTGGTCTGCTTCCCCCTATTGAAGCGCTCGCCGCAGTGCAGCGCCACCCAATGCCTATTATGTTTTTCATTTTTGCCGGGGGAAAGCCTGATAACCGGGAGAGAAACCCCCGATGAGCAGTCCTGTAGACATTAAAAACCGACATCACATAATTATCACAAGCTCGACCTGGGCTCGAACCCATGCTTCATCGCCGTGACATTGGTGACGGCCGTTCAACAGGTTACAGACAAGTAATAGCTTCCGCGTCTTGTAGTAAGGACTACGCTAAATATAGTAGAAAATCTTTGCCCCTTTTAAAATTTGTGTGCAGAGTAAAAAATGGCAATCTGGTGCTTTTTGTTGGCTGTGGAAACTAGTTTCATGCCAGGTAATAGTAAAATTCATGCCAGGTAATGGTAAAATTAGGGAAAAGTGAGCCTGGCTTGTGGAGTATTTGTATTCATGCGCGGCTGTCACAGGAGCCAGCAGACGACCGTGGAATGAGGGGGAATGTGGTCGCTGCCAACATTGCCAAAAACGGAATATATTGGAATTTGTTGAACTTTACTCTAAACATGAGCCTATGGCTGCCTGATTTTTGTAATTGGGGGGTGGGGGGGGGGGGTGAATTTTAAAGCAATTCTAGGGTGTCATCTGCAACGTTATGTGTACCAGGAATATATAGCGTTTTCCTCCAAATTTGCATCTATGGTACGTATAGCCGTAGCGCAGAAGCTAAGTCCCACGCGCTACCTATTAGACCACCGCTCACCTAGCTTTGATTGTAACAGACGTACTCAGCAACAGCCTTGGTGTTCAAACGAACCGTAACGTCAGTTGCAAACAGCTCTGCAGCTCCATCAACCATATAGTTTCCAACCCGTTCGAGTGTACCTTCCATTAACTGTCTGAATTTCTAAAAGTATCCAAGTAACAGCTTGAGATGAGTGGGTTGATTAGCGAGACGCCTCATTTATGCCAATTCAACTGGCCGTTTCTGTTGTTCTGGACGTAAAAGGCGAAACACACACACACACACACACACACACACACACACACACACACACACACACACACACACACACACACACACACACACACACACACACTCTCTCTCTCTGTCTCTCTCTCTCTCTCTGTGTCAGTCTGTCAGTCTGTCTGTCTGTCTCTCTCTCTCTCTGTCTCTCTGTCTCTCTCTGAGTCTCTCTGTCTCTCCCTCCCCCCCCTCTCTCTCTCTCCCTCTCTCTCTCTCTCTCTCTCTCTCACACACACACACACACACACACACACACACACACACACACACACACACACACACACACACACACACACACACACACACAGAATAAAACAAAACAAACCACCCAAAAGAAAAAAAAAAACCCCATCAAATCAACAAACGAACAACAAACATCAACAATCGTTAAAAACACTCAAACAAACAAACAAAAAGGTCACACACACACACACACACACACACACACACACACACACACACACACACACACACACACACACACACACACAGACAGAATAAAACAAAACACCCTCCCCCACCCCTCTCATCGTTTGTGAAGAACTGCCATCTTTACTGGTGATAATAATCTCAGGAATAATGTCAGGAATTGCGCCGTTCGACTAATAGGCTAACAATGCTTTGCTACTGAGTAGATGCAGCTGATGTAGTGGTCCAGACACACACACATCAGGAATAGTCCATTTGATTAAAGCAGTATCCCTTGTACCAGTGATAGAGTTGTTGGCACTGCTCGACATACAGAATACATGAGTTACAGAAAGATACCATCGACCCAGCACAGCCAAGGCCATCTATCGTTCTGTTTGTGTATGCCACCTCTCATTCATTATTGGGATAGTACTGAAACCTCCAATTGTTAACTTTCCGATAATGTAGTCAAGATATGCCATACATTTACATTCTCTCAACGCATTCGTTGTCTCTGTGTCTTAAGGGATCACGTGTTTCCTCTCACTGGCGGGCACTGATGTTTGTGTAGCTCGTGTATTTCTTGACATACAGTTAGTACAAAGGAGAATGTCACATCACATGAGGTGCAGAGTTGTTCCAGAGTTGTTCCAGAGTTGTTCCGCCTTCTTTTTCTAACCTTTTGGTTCGGACAGATTTTCACTGAACAGTTGCAAGCTGTAGATTCAGATATCTGTTTTCCACGGACATGGCCAGATTTCTGTTTTTCCACAGACATGGCCAAATTTTCATATTCCACAGACATGGCCAGATTTCCGTTTTCCACACACATGGCCAGATTCCTGTTTTCTACAAACATGGCCAGATTTCTATTTTCTACAGAAATGGCCAAATTTCTGCTTTCCACAGACATGGCCAGATTTCCATATTCCTCAGACATGGCCAGATTTTCATATTCCACAGACCAGATTTCCTTTTTCTCCAGACATAATAATAACAATAAATTGTTTTTATATGGCGCAGAAAATCTGCCCAAGAGAGCACTCAGTGCGCGCTACACACACACACACACACACACACACACACACACACACACACACACACACACACACACACACACACGGCGGATGTGGGATACGGAGGAGGATACGGTAAAAAAAAAAATTAGTGGAAGCTTGCCGAAACAGATAGGTTTTAAGGTGTGCCTTGAACTGTGACAGAGTAGGGAGGCTTCTAAGGGGGACGGGCAATGAATTCCAGATTTGGGGAGCAGGGTAACTGAAGGAACGTTGGCCATAAGTTTTCAGACTGACACGGGGTATTTTTAATAGTTTCTCAGAAGATGAGCGAAGTAAACGGGAGGTCGTAAGTGACGGTAAGCTAGTGTTGCTATTTTATACATGATACGGTATTGAACAGGTAGCCAGTGTAATTCCTTCAGAAGAGGTGTAACATGGTCACGTTTACGCTTTTTGAGAATGAGACGCGCAAAAAGCGGTTGATTTGATCAGCTGGCAGGCCAACAAGGACAGAATTACAGAAGTCTAATCTAGATGTAACAGTTGCATTGATGAGTCGGGCAGTGGAGGATTCAGACAAGAGACGAATAGAAGCGATTTTCCTGAGCGAAAAGAAGGCCGAACGACACACGGCACCGATGTGGCTTTCCATGGGCAGAGTTTGGTCTACAGTGACACCAAGATATTTGACAGAGGGTTTGAGAGGGATGGTGGACCCAGCAAGTGACAAGGAGTCCGTTGAAATCTGAGACACACGGGACTGAGTCCCAGCAACCATCACTTCTGTTTTGTCCAGATGTCCAGTTTGTCTCATAAACGTTCAAAATATACCATGGAAAAATGTTAAGCAACCCCAACATTTCTAGCTAAGGACGCGATATAATACTGATAAAAAGAAAGCAACGCTCAAGTTCATCCAAATGTTTTGTATTACATAAAAGTATGACACTTTCACAATACATAAACGATAGAAATATGGTTCAGTGCTTTAACAATGCCCGTTCATAATACTGAGGGAAGATGTGCGCCATTTCTGGTAATAAACATGGCATGTTTAAGTTTGGTAATAACAATTTTCATTCAGTTGGTTCAGAAATTAATTTTGGTATCACAACAACAATGAAAGTTTCCAGACAGCATAACAGCAAACCAAAGTCAATACCGGGTGTATCCTCCCTGTACATTGATGACTGCCTGAACCCTACGTCTCATCCCTCCGGTGAGGCGTCGGATGTGCTGAATGGTGAGCTGCTTCCACTCCCGATGCAATGCTGCTTCCAGTTCATGGAGATTTTGCACAGGAGGGTCCAGTGACTGTATTCGACGGCCAAACAAGTCCCATACATGCTCCAGCGGATTGAGGTCCGCACTCATGGCAGGCCATGGTAATGTTGTCACCGCCTCTTGCTGGAGGTATGCTGCGACTGCTCTGGAACGATGAGGCCTGGCGTTGTCATCCATGAACACAGGTCTCGTGGCTAGTGGGTGGACGTCAACGTGAGGCACAACAGCTGGCTGCAGGACCTCCCGGATGTAGCGATCTCCTGTCAAGTGGCCACGAATGGTCACCAGGTCCAGCTTGCAGTCGTGTGAGATGCACCCCCAGACCATGACGGAGCCTCCGCCGTGAGGAACACTTGGTATGATGTTCCTTGCAGCATAGGCTGTATTGGTCTGTCTCCATACTCTCGCTCTTCCATCTGTAACATGGAGTAAGAAGCGGCTTTCATCAGACCAATGGATCTTCCTCCAGTTCCTCAGGTTCCAGTGCTGTCGGGCAAGACACCAGGCCAAACGTAATCTCTTATGATGGTCTGTCAGGAGTGGACGCTTGATGACTCTTCTTGCCCTCAGTCCTATAGCTCTCAAGCGATTTCTAACAGTTTTTGTGGACAGGTGTCGATTTGGTAGCCACTGTCGTTTCAGATGGGAGGAAGATCCGAATCGCTGTTGCCTTACGAGTCGGTAGAGCGCCCTGTCTTCACGCTGGGTAGTAACACGTGGTCTGCCTGATCGTGGCCGGTCCTTCACAGTGTTCGTTTCAGCATGTTTTGTTATCAATCGGCTGATTACTGATGTTTGGTATCCCAATTGACGTCCTATAGCTCTGCAGGTCATACCAGCAGAATGCTCGTGCACGCCACATGGAGCCAGTGCCTCACTGTCACACTTGGCTGTTTTCATCATCGCTATGGAATACCAGTCCTTGTCAAAAATAAGATTTTGTGCCATGTTAATACTTACAGTACCCTGCGACACTAGGTCAAATTTGGGGTTGCTTAACTTTTTTCCGTGTGTATAATATAGCCGTTAATTAACAGCGTCAAAGTATCGCAAATAAGAACTGGCGTTCGGATGAGATATTATTCACATATATTACCATTATTAAGCGATGTTTCACCGTCTGCGTGTATGAAAACATTTATTATGAGCGAGATTATTTGAAAAATTTCCACGAGTTGATTTGTTTCTGGAATATTACCATTATTAAGTGACCCGTATGAAAATATCATGTTGATTCATCTGTGTTTATGAAAATACCCACTTTGAGCGACTGTATCTGACTAATATCCCCGAACTAATTTGTTTCTGGGATATTTAACGGCTTTGTGTACACAACAGGAGTAGTAGCAGTTGTAGCAGTAGCAGCAGATCGGCTGTAACTGGAGTATCATTTTGAGAGTGAAACCACTTTTGCAGTTGTGGAAGCAGTACTCAGGCGGTAGGTATTGAACGGTGTTATTCTCAATTTACTAAACATCACAGGAGCCAAAGTGTTATGGAGCAGTTGCGCTAATTGTGACTTTGCCAGTACGTCCGAAGTAATTTTATAAAAATTAGCAGAGCTCGGAATGCAACACACTTCCGTCTACCGGACGTGCGAGCGAAAATTCAAATGTGACCGGCCCCCGTACTTCGGACCATGGACCGGGAAAACCCAGGGTTCGAGTCCTAGCCGAGGCAAGCGGGGAAATTTTCCTACCCAGAGCGGGTGTAATATGGGCCCAATGGGGAGGCTGTTGCCACACAGCCGAGATTCACCCACTTCGCGGGTGTGACTTTGGGGGTGCTTCCCTTAGTATGACACACCTTATGATGTACGTTATTACATGGCCGGCACCGCAGGTACCGTACTTCCCGGGCCTGGTTAACGCCGGGATATTTATGACAGGAAGCGTGGAATGCGGCCCTGTCCCGCAGTCCAAAACCACAGGGAATTATGCCCAAACTCACCCTGTGTTCCCATCATAAATTCTTCTACTCTGCATTTGCCTGCTGCATTAGCTGGGTCGTTACTAAGATATGAGCCAAATTCTTTGTCCACGTTTGATTTTTTTTAAAAAGAAAACCCCGTGGATGAGCAGAGAAGGGTGTTGAAGAAGTTACGTGGAAGTCGTGATGTGAAAGTCTGGGTAGGGTCAGGTGACAAGAAGCATGGGTTTTGTGATTATTTGGGCTGAACTAACTCCATTTCTCTCCGAGATTTTTTTTTTACGATAGGTTTCATTACGGAGTGGCTTTCTTTTCTTTCCTTTGTACAGTAATGGGAGATACAGGCGGTGACTACAAAGCGAGTCTTGGTTCCATGAACACGAATGCCACGCATGATGGCAACAACAGTCAGGAACCATTCCCTGATGACGTGGCAGCCGACATTGCCAAAGCAGAGAAGCAAAATGTTGATGTTCTGGAAGCCGCTCTCTTGGACTTGGGTCTGCCACCAACCATTGACAGGACGGACAAGCCAAGACGTCATGTGGCAGATGACGTCACTGTTGTCATGGTATCTGATGAAGGAGAGGCTTTGGGAGTGTTCTTTGAGGGTATGTTTTGTGAACAATCCAGAATGTGTCATTCAGTTCAGTGATCTAAAGTTATTACGGGAAATTGCGGTATGTCAGATATATCAAACAAACATATACATGTAGGTAATGAGCAAAGTTAAACATACCCATCACATAATGCACTGTAGCTAAAATCAAAATTAAAAATATAACATTCTGTTTGAACTTTTGATTTTACCATTTCCTTCACACTGTCACAGTGAATTCAGTATCGCATATACATAGGCAGCACACAGTTTGATTGCAGGTTAGGTAAAACACACGTGTGTTTTCAGTATGATGCTGTTTGACCGCTTTGCAGGAACGGATTTTTTTTTCACTGGTATAAAAAGGACCAGCAGTAGAGATACAAAAGGCATGCAACTGATTTTGTAAGTCATGCTCTTGGAAACAAGTGTCTAAGTTTCCTGTAGAACCGTCCTTCAGGGAGCCGGGGTGGTTGAATGGTAGAGCTTTGGATTTCTAATGCTCGGGTCGTGAGTTCGTATCCCGGCGGGGTCCAGATATACTGTACTGGCTTTTTCATCGTTGCCCCGTCTTTGGTATCACCCGTATGTGGTGAGTGGGTGGGTGGGGTGGGTATTTGGGAGTTTAACGTTCTTTTCCACCACGTAGGGGTGATATCAAAGGCGGGACAACGAGAAAAAAAAGGCCAGTACAAATATTTGGCCCCCAGCCAGGATTCGAACTCACGACCCGAGCATTGAGAGTTCAACGTTCTATCATTCAGCTATCGGGATAGCTCCCCGTATGTGGTGGAAAAGGACGTTAACCCCGCCCCCCCCCCCCCCCCCCCCCCCCCCCCATACCGTCGTTATGGCGTTGCTGATTAGATTATGAATCAAAAATTCTTTTCGTGAAGGTAACCGTCAGTACCCAGGGGCGTTCCTCTTCGCTTTCACCCCATTCTGGTTGTCTCGCCAACCTTCACCTTCAGACGTTACCATGGAGACGCTGTTTGTGCACAAGGCCATCACGGCAGACGCCGGAGGTCAAACATTCTTGGATGTCTTCCGGCCACCGCGCCGTGTCACCTACATCATGAACCACGTGATCGGCCTTACAAACACGCCGGTCCAGACAGCGGGCGTGAAGCTTACAGCGTATGGCCTTGACACTCCAATGAGCAGCTCCCACCCCATCAAGTTACGGGTGGATGACAAACTGCTGACACACACCGTGTGTGCCGCGGCCGGCGTCGCTCACCCCGTCACGCTTGGCTTGTGGTTGCCAGGGGAGAGCAGTCCTGACTACCCGGATTGTTTCCCTTCCGTCAGGGTGGTCCGACTGCCGTCCAAAGACGTGTCCTGTGAGGACATTGAGAAGATTGTGCGAGAATTTCTGGACTCAAAACAAATGAGAATGTTTGAGAAGGTTAGCTATGAAGCGGTGAAAAAAATGACATGTAACTTTTAGATGTACAAAATAATGTTAATAGTTCGCATAACAAAGTTTCAACCACTAAACTTTACGGAAAGTGGTCTGTTTTTCTCTTTTTTTTTGGCGGTGGAGGGGGAGAGATTTTTTTATCTCGCAAGGAGAGGAAAATTCAGGTTTCCTTGCATTCCATCATTGTCTAGCCATGGTCTGTTGAGAAGACGGTGGCTTTCTGTTAATGCATGCCTTTACTGAATCCTTATTTTCCCATTCAGATCGTGGTCAAAGCGTACGGACTGAACTGGTATGGCTCAAAAGGCGTATCCTTCCATCCGATATCCGACGTCAACGCCATCGTTACCGCTGTCCTTGACCTTCTGAACCGCATAATACCTGGGCAGGGGATTCTGGTGCAGTCGTTCATTACGACCTTTGACCGGGCCATGACCTCTGGAACTGGCGTTCTATTGCCAGCGTGGCGGGTTAGCAGCTCTCTCTCTCTCTCTCTTACCATGATCGTTTGAGAGGACGGTGGCTTTCTATTAATGTATACCTTACTTATACCATACTTTTACTGAATCTTTTTCATTGTCTTTCAAATTGTGAGGGGAGCCGGGGTGGTCGAATGGTAGAGCGTTGGACTCCTAATGCTCGGGTCGTGAGTTCGATCCCGGCTGGGGCCAAATATTACTGAATTTTGTGCTGGCTTTTCATCGTTGCCCCGTCTTTGATATCACCCTACGTGGTGGAAAAGGACGTTAAACACCCAAACACCCACCCCACCCACCCTTTCAAATTGTGATCAAAGCGTACAAATTTAATTGGTATGCCTGGGTGTACCCTTCCATCCGATATCCGAGGTTAAGGCCATAGTTACCGCTGTCCTTGACCTTCTGAACCGCACTGTGCCTGGGCAAGGGATTTTGTAGTCATGGTGACCCTCTCCTCTAATCGAGGGTCAGGGATCCTCCATGAGAGAAAAACCAACAAATATCTTTTGTGGCCGAAAGAATATTTATATATTATATTTTGTCCTTGCACCAGCACTGACTTGGCAGAGTGAGCGGGTGAAACAGCTGACTCCATGAAATTAAGGGCCACATGCACATCACGTTTGTATGTGGGCAATTGTTTTCAAATGACCCACAGCATACACTGTCGCCGGTGCCGAACTTGTTAACCGCATTTCTGAGTAAAATAACCCGGAACGCGACGCTGACACGCCTAGCACTTAGAGATTCAGTAAAAGGGCTGCTACTGAACGTGGCCTGAGTCGGCCAAATGGAACTGATAAAATGTTAACGGCAACAGCTTTGCTACATCGTGGACAGCTCGCTGGATGTTCTTCGCTAGATATGGTTCCCGCTTTGAACCGCCTTCTAGCTGGGGTGGATCCGTCAGTAGGGTACAGCGAACATAATATAACGCTTCACATGGCAGCATACAATACAATACAATACAATACAATACAATACAATACAATACAATACATGTTTATTGTCCTTTAAAAGGATATTTCTCTTACAGCCCGCTGAGCATTCAATAACAGGAAGATATTATCAAAAAAGACTACGTTGTTCACTAAATTACATACATTACATTACATAAAACAATATTTAAAATAATGAGCCTCAGGCCCTAAAAGGAGACGATCCACTGAACATAAAATATAAAAAAAAACAATCTTCTTCACCTCTGTCTGTCTGTCTGTCTGTCTGTCTCTCTCTCTCTCTCTCAAACACACACACACACACACACACATACACACACACACACACACACACACACACACACACACACACACACACACACACACATCAGCATAGGTTGATGTCATAACGGTGCGAAAGGCAGCACAGCCATCAACATTTCATCGCTGACCATTCTGTGAAGTTGATAAGATTCCGGTTCGCCGACATAAAGCAACGACACGACTGATACCATCAGTATGTCAGCGACGGTACAGTGAACTCATCATGCTCCACGAGGAAGCATGACTGATATCATAACGGCTGGAAACTGACGCAGTACAGCTGATACCATCACCACTTCATCCCTGTCCATTTGTTTCATTTTGGAAAGGTTCCCATACGGCGATAATTAAACAGCAAAACCGATACCATCGCTGCATCAGCGTTTCGATTTTCATCACATTCCTTTTTGGTCTGGCTGTGGCGTCCAACATCGCAAACCCAGGAAAGGCAACACCAAAAGACTCGAACAAAATAAGGAACTTTCTAACCAAAACACCAAAACAGTTGGACCAACCAAAATCTGTCTGAGGATTTTACTAACGAGTATTTGCGGCGGTGTTGCGGATGATATCAACCTTTCCGCTTTTCGTTGAACCCGGAGGATATAACCAAACGTCCAGGTGTAACTGAAGACCAGTTTCGCTTCACTGATTAAACGAAACAATGTATTCACTATGTAACAAATAATTACTATACCCCCCCCCCCACCTCACACACACACACACACACACACACACACACACACACACACACACACACACACACACACACTCGGAAGATGTTCTATAATTCCTGTGCCACAGAGTCCAATTTTCAGGACATTCCTGTACTTTGTATACTTTTACGGTTACCCAGGACTATTATGATTCCCGCGGATATGAAATCCTGCAAATCACAAGCTGCATAATAAAGATTTTTTTAAGGTATATTTTTGTGTATTTTTCAGAAAAAGATCTACAGTGCAGGATTAGGGTGATTGTGTGCAGAACTCCTTCAGATGCTGCACGTGTGACGTCTGTAAGTCCACAAATTATGAAAATATGTCAGAATTTTAATCCAGACAAAACTGAACAGTAATATACTGCAATAGGTAAGAAAGTCACGCACCCGTCGTTTAATATTTTAGAGGAGGACTCTACAGAGCGAAGAAAAAAACAAACAAACACCCCCTCCCCCCTTAAATTCGCTAGCAGGAGTGTTTATTAGTATGTGTCGCTAATAAAGTCAGAGACTGCGCGGAATTCGGCTGTGTCACGCAGTTTCAAACTACACGAACTCCCATAGCAGAACCATATTGTGACCTTCATCCTCATTATCATGCATAAGGAAACATAATGGTCCCGGTCTCCTAACTCGTTGTGGATTCCACCCGCGACCCGGGCCCGTATGTAAAACTCGAGGTTAATTTAACCCACGGCTACGGGCCTAACCCAGACTAGGACAAAAGAAACCCCCAAAACAAAATTAAATTAATTAAAAAAGGAAGCCAAGAAAGAAAGACAAAAATCCTTCTAAAACGACCTAGGCACCTTGCTGGAATGGACCCGCTTCCTGGTTTGAAAACAAAAAAGCAACAGAAAATTTAATCCTGGAGCTAGTTTAGTCCGAGGTTAGACTCTAACCCGGGGCTAAAATCCGTAACCCCGACTTTTACTTGCGGGCCCTGGGAGGCATGTAAACGCTTGCGAAGAGTTGGAACATCCAATTAAACAAATAAATAAATAAATAAATAGTGTCTGTCTGTCTATGTCTGTTCGCGGGTTACTGGTCCATAGGAAGTAACTCCATTTAAAGTAACTCCATTGTCCAGTTCGGCGACTTCGCATCGATTACCACCCTTCTCGCGAATCCTCGGCAAATCCGGGTACATCTACTAATAAATAAACGAATAACAACTCGTATGAATCGCCTAGATTGTGTGCGGAATCAGCGACATCAACTCCCCTGTAAACGGCGACAACACCATCCCCATGTCTCTGGAACTAATGCTGCGAAAGTGGGGCATTCGTGACGTCACTCAACAAAAGCAGGTCCATGACGTCATCAAACAGAAGTCGGAGAGATTGCTGCTGGAGCTCCTAGAGCGAGAGAAGAGACTGACGGTGGTGGAGAAGGGAGGGGCTGGGGCTGAGCTGGCGATGATTGGTAAGTTTCACGTGATATCTGTGTCGATACAGGTATTAGCTATACTTCAGTTACCCCATTGCTGGGACATTCAGCCAATCAACTATCACCCGCCACCCGCAATCCACCACCCCCCTCGGGTGGAAGCGCTTCGCCATTTGTACAGCGCTTTTTTCTTTTCTACGTGGTGTGTATTTGTGTTTCCAGTCCGTGACCCCTCCTGTTAGAAGTGTGCTGTATCTATGGCACTGCTTTCTGACTCATACTTCCTGTACCTCAGACGAAGCACACAAAACGCTGTTGTCAGGTTGTGGTCCGGAGGCCCCAAGCTTTTCTAACTGGTCTGCGGTCTCGTTCCCAGGTAGTCCACAGTGGGACGGAACCCACTGCAGAAGTCGGACCGGTGTGTGTATGTGTGTGTGTGTGTGTGTGTGTGTGTGTGTGTGTGCGCGCTTGCTTGCTTGCTTGCTTGCTTGTTCGACACCAATAGTCGATTATTTTATTTTGATCTTTTCAAAGGTCTAGACGTTGTCCTGGCGAAGGTCAATGACGTCATCACACCCGTGGTGATCGAAGTGAATGGAGAATGCTGCATAGAACAGGCATTTGTCTACGAGACAACGGTTCCAGTTCTCCAAGGAGAGTCGGAGTATCTGTGGGTACAGACCATGGTGTCAAGGTCACAGCGCTTCCTCATGCAGGACAAGACAGTGGTGGTGGTAGGAGGTGGGCAGTTCTCCAAGAGGAGCTTGTGGAAAGATGCTAAGGAGTTTGGGGTCAAGGTACAGTATGGGGATGTAACTAGTGCAAATGGCCTCAGAGTATCGTTCCCTTTGTATTTCGGTACCTGTACTCAAACCATCACTCACAATTGTTTTCTTTTCTTTTATTCAAAAAGATTTTGTTGGTGGACTCGAACCCCAACCACCTGGCCAAAGACCATGTGCACCGCTTCCTGCACGTTAACACCGACGACCACACACGTGACCACGAACACGCTGACGTCATCGTGAAGCGGGTCAAGTCAGAAGTCGGTCACGTGGACGGATGCATGACCTTCTGGGAAGACTGCGTCCCTTTGACGTCACTGGTGGCTGAAGGGCTGGGCATGCGTCATACCCCACCTTATAAATCGGCCTTTGCAGCGAAGTCCAAGTTGTTGACTCACAGCATACTGCGCGTTGAAGACCAGTGGCAGCCATCCCATGCGATGCTGGCTTCACTGTATGCAAGTCCAGTGGCTCCCATCACCAAGGTTCAGGATCTGCAGCAGGCAATTAGCAAAGTATGACATTTGTTTCCATACAACTTTATTTAGTTGCTGTGTGTGTGTGTGTGTGTGTGTGTGGTGTGTGTGTGTGTGTGTGTGTGTGGTGTGTGTGTGTGTGTGTGTGTGTGTGTGTGTGTGTGGTGTGTGTGTGTGTGTGTGTGTGTGTGTGTGTGTGTGTGTTGGGGTATGTGTTGGAGGTGGGGGGGGGGGGCTTTAATCAATCTACAAGTTCTTTTAAAAATTTTTAAATGATGTTAAGCTGTGTATTTATGTTCAGTTCTCTGCGGTCTTGTACATTTTGTGTTTTGTGAGAGACTGTGTATACATTATTATATATTGTAATAATAATAATAATAAATGGTATTTCTAGGGCGCATTTCTTTAAATAAAACTCAATGCGCCTATCACTCACTCACACTCACGCACATCATACAACGTTGAACAGACATACACTGGTGAGACTGACTAGTTAAAATAACTGGTGTTAGTAGTTTGTGGCCTCATGCCGCTCAAGCAACAAGGACCAGCATGCGGCTGAGGAAATTACTGATAGGCTTTGCGGAAGAGGAACGTTTTCAGACTGCTCTTGAAAACAGACAGCGTGAGAGACTGTATATATTATGATATTATATGTGTTCACCTGATGCCACACACAGCATTCCCATGTTTAATCGGTGTACTGCAATCAAACACATCACAATAAATTTTATTATTATTATCATTATTATTATTATTACCCCTTTTATGAAGATTCAGATTCGGGTGGGTGGGTGGTTGGGTGTTTGGGGGTTTAACGTCCTTTTCCACCACATAGGGTGATATCAAGGACGGGGCATTGATGAAAAAGCCAGCACAAATATTTGGCTCCAGCCGGGATCGAACTCACGACCCGAGCATTAGAAGTCCAACGCTCTACCATTCGACCACCCCGGCTCCCCTCAGATTCGGGTAAGCGTATCGCCGGGGTGCTCCCCACACATGTATTTTCAATTTCTATCTTCCCTTTCTTCTGTATAGGCATACCACACCAAAACATGTTTTTTTGTGGACAGTCACCAGTGAGCTACACGGGATAAAAAGTTACATGGTTATACCTGCTAATCATGACGTACTTGAGACTGGTACAATCACGTAAACCATGTCCTTTTTGCTCAGCTGAAGCCCATCTAAAGCTGAGGTTAAAACCTGACTAGCCTTCGTATGTTCCATTTTATCCTTCGACAACATCCACCCATGGAATGTCCTCCTCTGCTGACAAAATAATAATGCAATCCAGGTCCCCCTACCAGCCGTCCTCAAATTTGAATTCGGATCCGGAAGTGTAGGCATCCGTCACGTGACCACCTACAACGAGGCTGCCGAGCACGTGGAGAGAATTCCCAAGACGCTGCGCACGGTGGACGGGCTGGGTTACGGCGAATCAATGTTACTGATGCCGCTGCTGGTCGGGACGGAACACAGTGTGGAGGTGGTGTTGTTTGAGGGTCAGCTGACGACCGCTTTCGTCATAGACGTTGGGACCACCAGGCCACCGCTGTGTCTGACAACTCTGGCTGTTGTTCCGTCTGTTCTCAGTGATGGTAAATGGTAGTGGTGTGGGAGGGCGGGGGATGGGGGGGGGGGGATGAAAAGGGATGGAGAACAGGTGGTTGTTATGTGGAGAGGAGGGGCAGCGGTTTCGTCTCTTCATAGAGATGGTAGCAGCTGGCAATAACTGAGTTTTATAATTACCGTTTATTGTCCATTTCAACGTTACTCGAGCGTTAGGGCCACTGCCATTTTCGAGGGTGGTTGTTGTTGTTGTTGCTTTAAATCTACAAAAGCGGCACTGTCTGTGAAGTAATTTAGAGACTGGCACTAGCAGGCAGGTCATTGCAAAAGTGAATCAAAATGTACATACTTACAAGTTCACTAGTAATCTCAGAGGTGTGTGTGTGTGTGTGTGTGTGTGTGTGTGTGTGTGTGTGTGTGTGTGTGTGTGTGTGTGCCTCAAAATGCCCGTATATTCCCTACTATCCTCAGGCAACATAGTCACCCATAAAAAAATGCTTCAATCCAGAAACAATTACTACCATGAACAGACCATTCAAAGGCACGCACCTTTCAGGGGTTTTAAAGAAAATGAATGTCTCCGTTTCGCTCAGGCCTTACTGGAGTAATGCACGTCTACTTTCTGTTTAGGCCAGAGAGGCAGCTCACACAAATGCTCTTGCCTCACTTGTGTCCCACCTTTGTGCAAAAAAAAAATCCCAGCTATACTGGCAGCTTGCCTCTTATTGTGACCGCCTACCATACACCTTGACCTACATAAAACAAAAAAATCACGAAAATCACGCTTTTTCATGACAACAAGAATCACTACAGACTAGCACACATGCCAAACAGGGTATACACTCAAATATACACCAAAGATGACCCCACAGTCATTTTGTGTCCTTGCACCTGTGTGTGTGTGTGTGTGTGTGTGTGTGTGTGTGTGTGTGTGTGTGTGTGTGTGTGTGTGTGTGTGTGTGTGCGCGCGCGCGCGCGCGTCTGGGTATATCTATATATTATTGTCAGCGTGTTGGTTTGTTATACAACGTTACGTTCTGGATTCTTTCAACAGAATCCCAAAGACAACTGATCACGGCAGCCGTGACTTGCTGCAAAACCCTGGGACTTCTCACGGGCGTCTTCGATGTGGACATGATGCTGACGACAGTCGGACCCAAACTGCTGGAGGTCAACGCCCGCATGGGAGGTCTGTACACGCGGGACTTCATCCGCACCATTTACGACGTCGACCTGCTTCACCTGTCTCTGATGGCCACCTGCGGAATGCGACCAGTGGCCAGCAACAGTCTGGTCGGTGGCTACAGCACCAGCAGCACTCGGGACAACAGTGGACAGCTGATCGGTCTCTTGCTGTACCCAGGTCGTCATGGCAACGCTTTAGCAACCACGGCCACGCCGGCACGACTCCGGAGTCTGCACGATCAAGGCGTCATCAAGTTCTTGCAGTTTGAGGAGACCCCTGATGACTGCTTCAGCGAGTATGAGGAACCGTTCGCTGCGGTCGGGGTTCACGGGGCCACGCTGGAAGAAGCCCGGTCAAAGTTCAAGGGCACGTGCCTCGCTCTCGGTCTGGAGACGGAGGCCTCAGTGGGGGAGCTTCTGCAGCATGTCTGCGACTGCGAAAACTGATTTTTTCAATCATGTGCTTTTGTTTCGGCGATAGCAATGTACATCCTTTATACAATACGTGTTGCTGATTTCGGGATGGGCAGTTCCCAGACACAGGCTATAGATTTCCGCCAGTGTATTAACTCTGTTCTTATCATGTAAGTTATTGCAAGACCTATTCCTCAAGACCTATTTGGGTCGCTGACAGATGCGTATGAGCTAAAAGATTCATAATTAATTTATTTCTCCATTAATTTCAATTTCGCTTGGTGTGGGGGTCTTCTACATTGAGTATACTCATGTTAGCTGAAGAAAGAATTGTGTTTAGAAGCGATAGTGTTACCGCTGAGTGGTCTGTTTACAAGGGAGACAAACAGACGCCGAAAAAGACACACTGCACGTCAAAGTTACGCATGAATGGAAAACAAAGTTGATACTAGCCGGTCTATGAAATGACTTGTTTATCCCTAAGTATTCCAGTTATTGAAAATATAGCAACATTTAAATCCAGTGGGTAGTGGCACTGTCTGAGTTTCGTTTTTGTGGTATTTCAAGTATCTTTTGTCTCCGTAACGTTCTCGAACATACATTACTCTTGTCTGGTCCACGCTAAGAAGGCTCGGAACCGAAGTTTTGCTTCGTGCATGGATTCCACGTTCGTGGGCAGGGGAAACAGAACCGAGAGAATGTGGAAAACTCGTGTAGTGTAGGGAATGTTAAAGGTCTGCAATCTCAACAAAAAGCCGCAAACATTGTGTTTTTCAAAAACTGCGACTGTGCATAATGCAGGCAACTCTGTCACAGTTGCAGAGTTTTCAGCGCTTTGGAGACCCTTATAAAATCAGAGTGTGAGTTTGGGGTGACTTTATTGTGAATTTGATCAGTGAGCTAGACACATGGCTACAGAGTCTAGCGGGTGTTGTGTGCTGCACGAGAAGACTAGTCACTACGATTTTTCTTGCTCTGTGTCAAAACGCAAACTGAGCTGTGAAATCAGGCTGCCCGTGGCTTATATAGGGGTTTTGGAGACGCTGAAAACTCTGTAACTGTGACAGAGTTGACTGTGCATTTTGCACAGTTTTTGGCTCACTTGTGTAACAAAGTGAGTCTATGTAATAACCCTCCGTCGTCTGTCTGTGTGTGTGTGTGTGTGTGTGTGTGTGTGTGTCTGTCTGTCTGTCTGTGTGTGTGTGTGTCCGCAGTAAACCTTAACATTGGCATTTTCTCAGAATCTACAAATAGCAGAGGCACCAAACTTGGCACGCTGATAGACAGCCATAAGACCTTTAAAATCATACCATATTGATTGACCTTGACCCAAGGTCAAGGCCACTAAAGCTGTCTGTTTGGAAATATTACATTGGCAATTTCTCAGAATCTAGGAAAGCCAGAGACATCAAACTTTGCATGGTGATAGACATTGACAACACCTTTACTGACATACCTGTATTCAGTGACTTTGATCAAGGTCAAGGCCAAACAAGCTGTTTTGCGGAAAACCTTCCAAAACCTTAACATTGGCATTTTCTCAGAAACAATGAAAAGCAGAGGCACCAAACTTGGTTTGCTGATAGACAGCCATAAGACCTTTTAAAACATATCATATTGATTGACCGTGACCCAAGGTCAAGGTCACTAAAGCTGTCCGTTTGGAACGTTTGCATTGGCATTTTCTCAGAATCCAGAAAAGCAAGAGACATCAAACTTTGCATGATTATAGATATTGACAGCACCTTTACAGACGTACCTGTATTCAGTGACTTTGAGTCAAGGTCAAGGCCATACAAGCTGTTTGCAGAAAAGCTTCCAAAACCTTAACATTGGCATTTTCTCAGAAACAATAAACAGCAGAAAACACCAAACCTGGCTTGCTGATAGACAGCAGTAAGACCTCCCAATACATACCATTTTGAATGACCTTGACTGAAGGTCAAGGTCATTAAAGCTGTCTCATTGGAAATTTAAAATTGCCATTTTCTCAGAATCTAGGGGTATAAGAGGCATCAAACTTTGCATGGTGATAGACATTGACAAAACCTGTACTGGCATACTTGTATTCAATATCCTTGAGTCAAGGTCAAGGCCATTCAAGACGTTTTGCGGAAACTTTAATGTTAGCATTTTCTTGGAAACAACAAACAGCAGAGGCACCAAACAAAGCACAATGATAGACAGAAATGAGACCTATGCAGACATACCCTTTTGAATGACCTTGACTGAAGGTCAAGGTCATTACAGCTGTCTGTTGTGAAATTTTACATTACCATTTGCAAGGAAACTAGAAAACTAGAGCTATCAAACTTGGCGTAATGATAGTCATTGATAAGCTCTTACAGATCTCATTCGAATGACCTTGACCCAAGGTCAAGGTCATACAAGCTGTCCTGGGAAAACTGTTATATTGCCATTATCCGTTTTCTTAGGAACTGTGAACACAAGAGACACATTACTTCAGGATAGATAGTGATAAGAACTTTACAGACATACTCTTTTGAATGACCTTGACCCATCTCACAAGTGAGCCAAGGAGGCTTTGCTCCTCTAGTTATATATTTTAAAACACACTGTTTGTGGCTTTTTGCTGAGATTGCAGACTGTTAAGTAGCAGCACTGAAAAGTATGACAGATGGCAGGGATTGATCATGTGTGTGGGCGCAGAAAACAGCAAAATAACACACACACACACACACACACACACACACACACACACACACACACACACACACACACACACACAAATCGACAGTTGTTTTACTAAGATGATAATGGTTCGCGCGTTGCACTGTCCTTACACGGTATGGGTCTTGCTATCCAAGCCACGTGTTTGTTTGTTCGTTTGTTTGTATCATGCATATCATGATCAGTATACAAGTTTCAGTCTTGGTTTCCGTAGCTTTTGTGGCCGAAGGACACAAATACACAGGGCCTCAAAATGCCTGAATATTCCCTATTAGCCTCAGGCATCATAGTAACCCCTAAAATGCTTCAATCTAGAAACAATTCCTACCATGAACAGACCATTCAAAGGCACGCACCTGACAGGGGGTTAAAAATGAATATCTCCTTTCCGCTCAGGCCTCACTGGAGTAATGCACGTCTACTTTCTGTTTAGGACAGAGAGGCAGTTCCACTTGCAAATCCGCTTGCCTCACTTTGTGTCCGACCTCTGTGCAAAAATTCCCAGCTTCAGCCTTCCCTGGCAGCTTACCTCTTATTGTGACCGCCTGCCGTGCACCTTGACCTACGTAAAACAAAAATCACGAAAATCACGCTTTTTCATGACAACAAAAATCACTACCGACTAGCACACACGCCAAACAGGGTACGTTAAAGATGTAAGCTCCCAACAAAAAGCTCTCCGATGGGTGGGTGGGTGGGTGGGAGTTTAACGTCCTTTCCACCACATAAGGGTGATATCAAAGACGGGGCAACGAGAAAAAAGGCCAGCACAAGTATTTGGCCCCAGCCGGCGGGATTCGAACTCACGACCCGAGCATTGAGAGTCCAAGGCTCTACCATTCGGCGAAGTGTGAAAATTTTTTACAATGACTCTTTCGACTGTGCATAATCCAGGCAACTCTGTCACAGTTGCAGAGTTTTCAGCGCTTCGGGGAACCTTATAAAACCAGAACACGAGTCTGCCGTGACATTATATGGCTTTTGGTCAGTGAGCCCGACACATCGCTACAGTGTCTAGCGGATGTTGAGTGCTCCACGATCTTTCTCGTTTCACATGTCAAAACGCAAACTGAGCTATGAAAGCAGGCTGGCTTTGGTTTTATTGGGGTTTCAGGAACGCTGAAAACTCTGCAACTGTGACAGAGTTGACAGTGCTTGCACGGTCGACTCTGAAAAATGTTTTCACACTTCGGGAAGCTTTTTGTTGGGAGCTTAGATCTTTAAATAAACACCAAACATGACCTCACGCTCAATAATATTATGTGACCTTACGCCCGTTGGACTGTGACTGGTTGAGAATTAATTATCAGTTTCTAGACAGATGTGAGACGATGGTGTGTTGCTGTAAGCGAGAGACACAAGGATTTTTTTTTTTCTGCCCCAACCCTTTGCCAGTTCCAGTGGTGTTCCTCCCACGTAAGTTGGAGCTATTTTTATTATGCATGATGATGGAAATGAGGATGATGGTAAGATGATGCTATGGAGGTCCGTGTGATTTGGGACTGCGGGATAGGGCCGCATTTCACGCTTCCTGTCATAAATATCCCGGCATTCACCAGGCCCGGGAACTACGGCACCTGCGGTGACGGCCGTGTAATCATCCACATCATACGACGTGTCATACCAAGGGAAGCACCCCCAAAGTCGCACCCGTGAAGTGGGTGAATCTCGGCTGTATGGCAACAGCCTCCCCAATGGGCCCATAGCACACCCGCTCTGGGTAGGAGCCGACCTAGGTAGGAAAAATCCCGCTTGCCTCGGCTGGGATTCGAACCCGGGTCTCCTGGTCCATGGTCCGAAGTGCCAACCACTACACTACGGGGGCCGGCTACAAGGACGTTTTTTGTCCTTGACACTAACTATCCTAGGCATATGACTTCCTCGATGAGGGTGAGACCCTGACCGTGACTGTTGCATGCTCATATGAACACACACACTATGGCGAGCGGCAGCTGGCTTGCCTTGTGTTTTCTAGCTGTTCTTTCTGTGTTTCTGACGCCTGGACATTGTGAGTTTCACCGGATAGGTGAGTTCATTGAAATGAATTTGTTTTTTCCGTGTAGCTCAATATTTTTTTGGGTCAGGCTGGTTATCATCTTCACCGTATCATCTTCGTAAAACGTTGTGTATGGTCGACTGTATGTATGTATGTATGTATGTATGTATGTATGTATGTATGTAATGTAATGTAATGTGTGTGTGTGTGTGTGTGTGTGTGTGTGTGTGTGTGTGTGTGTGTGTGTCATGTGAGTACTACTGTTTCATACGTGTATCACCATCATCATGATCATGATGTTTGAAAGAATGTATTGAGACTGTATGTATGACTGTATACATGTATGTAACGGTTTTGCTAGTGTAAGGCGCCCAGAGCTCTAGCAGGAGGTTGGACACCAGACAAATCCTCATTATTATAATTATTATTGTTATTATTATTATTAAATGCCTTGAATATCATTAAACTCTCACACAAAATACACTAGACACGTTTGATTTTTGGCACTGTGGGCAAGAAAAAATCCAAGAGGACAAAATAGTTTGCAGCTTTGCTTATAACAAATGAACTGGTGCATACAAGAACGTGCTAGAAATTTAGTAACGCCCTTTTGAAATACACCTTTCGTCGATTTTTCAAAAGCATACGATTGTATACATTGGATGAAAATGCTGTATCTTATTTTACACCGGCCCCCGTAGTGTGGTGGTTAGCACTTCGGATCATGGACCGGGAGACCCAGGTTCGAATCCCAGCCGAGGCAAGCGGGATTTTTCCTACCTAGGTCGGCTCCTACCCAGAGCGGGTGTGCTATGGGCCCGATGGGGAGGCTATTGCCACACAGCCGAGTTTCACCCACTTCACGGGTGCGACTTTGGGGGTGCTTCCCTTAGTATGACACGTCATATGACGTGGATGATTACATGGCCGGCACCGCAGGTGCCGTAGTTCCCGGGCCTGGTGAATGCCGGAATATTTATGACAGGAAGCGTGGAATGCGGCCCTGTCCCGCAGTCCCAAACCAGATGGACCTCCATAGCAACATCTTACTATCATCCTCATCTCCATCATCATGCATAATAAAAATTGTCCCAGCTTCCGAGGTATCCTACTTCTGATGTATTGCACTAGTTTCGGACTCTGTCGCTGATCTCCTCCCCAAAAAGATAAACTGTCTAGATCAGTACTGCAGAAAATGGGGTCTGTCACTAAATATGGATAAGACAAAGGTGGTGGTGTTCAAAAACGGGGATTTTGTCAAAAGTTGTGAGAAATGTTTTTTTTTTTTTTTTTTTTTTGCCGGTGATCAGATTCAGGTTGAGTCTCGGTGTCATATTCTCTCCTACACTGAACTGGTCAAAATGTGTAACAAACTTGTCAAGCAAAGCCTTGCGTGCTGTAGGGGGGGGGGGGGGGAGCTGAAAAAAAAAGAGGACATCGAAAAGATTCAAACATAACCAAAGAGCGACAACCTGGCCTACAGACACACCGTTGCGGGAGAAGATCTTCGGCTCGGCTGAGTGTCTCCGACGGACTGCAGCCTTCATCAGGACTACTGGCGTGCCTGTCTGAGTGATCGAGGAAGAAGAAGAAGAAAAAGATTCAAACAAAGATATGCAAGATGGTTTTAGGAGTGGGGAGAGATGTTAAAAATAATTTTGCACTAGGAGAATGCACATTGACGTATACCTTCGTGTTGTGAAGTATTGGTGTAGACTACTTTCACTGCCAGAAAGCAGATATCCCAAACAGTGTTATAAGATGTTGTGCATGCATGACAAATCAGGTAGACAGAACTGGGCAACACGTGTTAGAGTACTTCTGTGTGCTCATGGCTTTGGTTACGCATGGGAAATGCAAGCTGTTGGAAATGTGGCCCATTTTATTTCTATTTTCAAATATAGGTTAACGGATAACGGATACGTTCCGGCAAGACCGGCACGCTTCGCTTTCATCTTTCCCTGAGTACTGTTCATATTACCAAGAAATACTCAGAGCCAGCTACATTGGTACCTGAACGCGCACGAACATCGACGTGCATTGTGTCTCTTACGATGCGGTCAGCTACCACTAAATGCTGTGTCCCGTTTTGGCCAACCAATTACCGATACCGTTTGTAAGCAAAGCGATATGCACTGCATTGAAGACCTGTGTCATGTTCTGTTAGTATGCCCGAAATACACATCACTTCGCAAACGTCTTATTCCAGCATTTAATCACCGTTTCCCTTCGGTTTTTAAAGTCCAACTACTATGTAAAAACCTGTCAGCTACAATGTCTTTCAGGGTAGCATTATGTATGAGTCAATGCCTTAAAATCAGACAATAAGGCTATAGTCATAGCATCAGTTGCACGCTTTATGCAGAATAATTATGTTGTATCCTGTAACGATACTGGTTTCGTGTTTACTTTGATACGTGTGAGAAGTCACCTCCGCCACAGCTTACTTAGAAATGTGTTATCCTCATGTTCTTCTGGGCCAAATGGCCTGCATAAACTATTATTATTATTATTACACACACACACACACACACACACACACACACACACACACACATGTATTGTTCACACGCATCTATACAGAACATAATGCAAACAGAAATGATGTTGGTGAAAATGAAAGTGGGTATTTTGTACACGTATCATACACAGAGCAGAGGAGGTTATTCATATTGCTGAAAAGTTAACTTAGGTACTTAGCACTAAGTAGAATTTAGTGATGTATGTGTAAATGAAAAAAATGAGATAGCCATAGCAATGACAATTAGCGGCTTAAAATCTAGGACACAAAAAAATCAAACCACGAAGAAACATGTTAGTTCAGCACCACAGTATTTGTTTCGAGTAAAATTCAACGTAAATAAATATCCGCTTTCAACTCTTAACTCCGGAACAACCCAAGCGTTGTTTCCTTCGTAATTGTGAAGCCGACTGAGGCGGAAACATCTCAGTTTGTGACACAGTGAGGTATTGTTTTTCGCCTCTCTCTCTCTCTGTTGTGTGTGTGTGTGTGTGTGTGTGTGTGTGTGTGTGTGTGTGTGTGTGTGTGTGTGTGTGTGTGTGTGTGTGTGTGTGTGTGTGTGTGTGTTCTTGTGGGGAGTCTCTGTTATCAGTTTGCCCCAGTCTTCCATTCCACATCTAAACACCCTCTCCACCCCTTTCCTTGCTTTTCATTCCTGGCAACCGCTAAGAATGTCAATCAGTCAGTTGTGAAATGCGCTGTTTGAAGCCAAGGAATCATTCAACGGGAGTGACGTATGACTTGTGTATGTTTTATGTTCGCTTGTTTTTTTACTGCATCAGTTGTTGTTGTTGTTGTGTGTGTATGACATTGTGTGTGTGTGTGTGTGTGTGTGTGTGTGTGTGTGTGTGTGTGTGTGTGTGTGTGTGTGTGTGTGTGTGTGTGTTTCACAACTACACCCACAAAACAATACCAGGATCGCAAATGGGGAGACGAACTGTAAATCTGATAACCATTAAAGTATTTCTGTTAAAGTCTGTATGAGTTCTGAGGGGAAAATAATAATAATAATTGTATAGGCGCTTTACCCAATTTCGTGAATTGGCTCAAAGCGCCGCGAACTGAACCCAACACGCATGCTCACGTGGATCACACGCATTCTCTCACACACTGGACATAAACACATTACAATCACGTGGTGCAAACAGTCAGCTCAGCTATTTAAATTTCGGAATTTAGAATTGCATTTATTTTTATTTTTCAAATTTGGTGGGCTGAACATTTCCAAAGCAGAGGGGGAGGAAGCCGGAGTACACGGAGAGAACCCCCGACGATCGGCCTGAATGATCGATGTCAAGTACGAGAAGGAAAATTTCTTGCCCCAAGTGGGACTCGATCCCCCGACCTCTCGCATTGGTGACAAGTCTCTTAACCACTAGACCACCGACCGCCTCACAAACTGCCACTCGCAAAGCTGTAAGGCTGTTAAATAGATCATGTTCCTCTTGGCCACTGCAACCATTTTCGTGTCTCTGCGGCTTTCAATAGTAGAGAACTATGACTTTCTTTGGCCTACGTTTCCATACCTGTACTTGCTAGCATTAATAGATCTTGTTCAAGTAGTTGAAAGATTCATGTTTCCACTCACCTGAGTATTCTGTCGTATGTATCTGGATTTTACTTTCTAGCAGTTATAGGCTTTATTTAGGTAGTCGACCGTATTACAGCATGACATGTAATTTTGCCATGTACATGTCAGGCTGTTATTCTCACGCTGACTTAATATTATCTTACTTGTAGTCTGATAATATTGTACGGTCTCAACTTTCCTACCTTACTCAACACCTTTTCCTTGTATGTAGAATTTCAATGCGTATAAAATACCTCTGGATGGGGTTTCTGGGTAAAGTCGATGTCTTCTTTCTTTAAACAAAGTTACGCATAAATTGAAAATAAAGATACTAGCCGGTCTATGAAATGACTTATTTATCCCTAAGTATTCAATTTATTGAAAATATAGCAACATTTAAATCCAGTGGGTAGTGGCACTGTCTGAGTTTCGTTTTTGTGGGGTATTTCCAGTATCTTTTGTCTCCGTAACGTTCTCGAACATACATTAGTTTTGTCTGGTCCACGCTAAGAAGGCTCGAAACCGAAGTTTTGCTTCGTGCATGGATTCCACGTTCGTGGGCAGGGGAAAGAGAACCGAGAGAACGTGGAACACTCGTGTGGTGTAGGGAATGTTAAAGGTCTGCGATCTCAACCAAATTCCGCAAACATTGTGTTTTTCAAAGACTGCGACTGCGCATAATGCAGGCAACTCTGTCACAGTTGCAGAGTTGTCAGCGCTTCGGAGAACCATATACAACCAGAGCGTGAGTTTGGGGTGACTTTATTGTGATTTTGATCAGTGATCGAGCGAGACACATCGCTACAGCGTCTAGCGGGTGTTGTGTGCTGCACAAGAAGACTAGTCACTGCGATCTATCTTGCTCAAAACGCAAACTGAGCTGTGAAATCAGGCTGCCCTTGGCTTTTACAGGGGTTTTGGAGACGCTGAATACTCTGTAACTGTGACAAAGTTGACTGTGCATTTTGCACAAGCGGATAGTTTTTTTTTTTTTTTACACATTGTTTGTGGCTATCTTGAGATTGTAGACCTTTAAGTAGAAGCACTGAATATGACAGATGTCAGGGATTGATCATGAGAGCACGCGCGCCTGTATGTGTGTGTGTGTGTGCGTGCGTGCGTGCGTGCGTGCATGTGTGTGTGTTGTGTTGTATGTGTGTGTGTGTGTGTGTGTATGTGTGTGTGTGTGTGTGTGTGTGTGTGTGTGTGTGTGTGTGTGTGTGTGTGTGTTCCCCCTTTGCAGAGTTAAACCAAACACACACACTATCCGTCTTTACTTTGTGACCGGGGACAGTATCACCGACGTAGCGTCTTCGTTTTCTAGTTTCTAGCTGAACTTCATAATCATTATAAAAGATCCCCCCCCCCCCCCAACAAAAAAAAAAGGCGAAAAAAATCGGAATCACAGCGCTAAAGATGAAATCCCACCAAACAGTTCCCCCCCCCCCCCCCCCAATATTTATGCACATACCACAGCATTGTTCATTGAACACCGCTCACTCTCTCCCTCATTTTGCCAGCTGTACAAGTGTAATGCTTCAGGAAACCAGCTACGCAAGACAGTCTTGCCTGGGGCCAGGGAAAGCGAAAAAACAACAAACAAAATGTACCGTGGTTGTTGTTGTTGTTGTTGTTGTTGTTGTTAGGCCTGTGAAAGTTGTGCAAAGTTGTCTTTTTTTAACGCCATTTGAAGTGTTGGGGTGGCCTCTAGGGTTTGTAACAGGCAGTAGGCACTATTCGTGTTAACTCTCTTTCCTATAGGAAATCGTGTGTCAGAAATTGCGCTCCGTCGTCAAAGAAGTTAATGGTGGCGTTTGAGGTTGGCAAAACGGCATAGAATGTGAAAACTCCTAGTGCTGTATGCTTGTTGTATTTGAGCTGGCGTCGGCGGCCGCGATAGCGTCGCGGTTTATATTTCGGCTCAAACACTACCGAGTTTCATGATAACAACAAGAACAAGAACAAAACCTTTATTTTACAACGGTAGAAGTTACAGGCATATTCATACCAATTTTAAAAGATGCCGTTGCTACACTACATAGACTAATACTACTGTCAACCAAGAAAAGAAAAAAAAGAAAAAAGAGAGATAATAAGTAAGGACTACACACACACACACACACACACACACACACACACACACACACACACACACACACGCACGCACGCACGCACGCACGCACGCACGCACGCACGTGTTGTTCACTCATCTATACAGAACATAATGCAAACAGACATAATGTTGGCGAAAATGGAAGTGGGTATTTTGTACACGTATCATACACAGAACAGGGCACGTTGTTCATATTGATGAAAGGCTAACGTACGTACTTAGCACTAAGTAAAATTTAGTGATGCGTGTGTAGATGAAAAACAGTGAGATAGCCAAAGCAATGACAGCGGCTTAAAATCTAGGACACCCCAAAAATTAAACCACGAGGAAACATGTTAGTTCAGCACCACACTATTTGTTTCGAGTAAAATTCAACGTAAATGAATTTCCGCTTTCCACACATAACTCCGGAAAAAACTAAGCGTTGTTTCCTTCGAAATCTGTGAAGCGGAAATAACTCTGTTTATGACACAGTGAGGTATTGTTTCTCTCTCTCTCTCTCTCCCCGGCTGGGGCCAAATATTTGTGCTGGCTTTTTCATCGTTGCCCCGTCTTTGATATCACCCTATGTGGTGGAAAAGGACGTTAAACCCCCAAACACCCACTCACCCTCCCCCTCTCTCTCTCTCTGTGATGGTCGTAATAGTTACAATATGTAAAAACTTTGAAACGTATGGCCAGTAGACATGTAAACATCACTTTCTGTCCTTGCGGTATACGTGTGTGTGTGTGTGTGTGTGTGTGTGTGTGTGTGTGTGTGTGTGTGTGTGTGTGTGTGTGTGTGTGCGTGCGTGTGCGCGTGCGTGTGTGCGTGCGTGTGCGTGTGCATGTGTGTGTGTGTGTGTGTGTCATCAGCACATCATATACCTTAAGCGCATCTCATGAAAAGCTTTCCTCAACGTTTTTGTATGCACGATAAAGGTACTGATAATGTGAAGCGGTTTATGTTTCCACACAGATTTACAGTCTTCAAGCGTACGATGCAGCATGAGTAGCATCTACAAAGATGACAAGGAGGGACAGTCGATGAACTGCACCGGGGCGATTAACAACAACGAGGACACGACGTGGAAACATTTAAATGATTCAAAGCCCAACTGTGTCTACACGAAATATGAATCAAACGCGTACTGGCTGGTGGATCTCGGACAACCGTACAACATTCATCGCATCACCATCTATCCTGAAAGTCAGACATTCTCACATTTGTAGAAGCAACTCTGCTGGTTTGCCGCTGCAAAAACGATTCTCGTCCACATGTAAACTTAAATTCAAATTATTTTCAATTTCGAAGTCCTGACCACGCGGTTCTGAAACATCGCGCAGGCACACAAAGCGTCAGTGTTGTGTATCTATTTGTCGGAGTTTGTGGAGAATTATTTTCTTTTCTATTTGCCTACGTTTTGGCTATATCTTAGCAACGAGAGCCCCAAAATGGTTCATATTTTGCACACTTCTAAATGGTATCATGTTCTTGTCACGTTATAAGCCTAGGTCGCAATTGATATCTTCCCTGATTGATATGTATACAGAGACTGCTTACATGCCCTGTCACAAAGTCTTCCGTTTTACGAATGGGAAGCACCGAGCGTAATTTGACATACCAGCAAATCCATCCTGCAGTCTCGTCTCTACTCCATAGCACGTATAATAATAATAATAATAGACATTTAAGGGACGCCCTCCCTCCCGCAAGAGCTCAGGGCGCCTTAAGCCTGCTCTTAACTGAGCATAGCGCGCGAAACACACATGTGCACATCACAGTCGTTGCGCTCGGTGTGTCTACTAACCACAAAACTGAACACAGCTGTGCTCGGAGACAAACCGATTGAAGATGCAATGTCCGCCATATTTGCGCGCCGAGAGACGTAGTGCAGCCAATCAGAATCTGTTGTGGAAACCAGTCACAGTTGTGGCTATTTGAAATCCAGGTTGCTGCGATGACGCCACAGAGGCGGAAACCCCCCAAATCACAACTGTGTCACATCTGTGGACAGCACTCCGCAGCATAACGCGGAGATGTGGTCTTCCAGTGGGACGAGACCCCTCACGCATCCTAGTACTAGTAGCAATAGCGCCATGTGACATGGCTAGTACCCGCAGCAATAGCGCCATGTGACATGGGCTAGTACTAGCAGCAATAGCGCCTTGTGACATGGCTAGTACCCGCAGCAATAGCGCCATGTGACATGGCTAGTACCCGCAGCAATAGCGCCATGTGACATGGCTAGTACCCGGAGCAATAGCCCCATGTGACATGGCTAGTACCCGCAGCAATAGTGTCATGTGACATGACTAGTACTAGCAGCAATAGCGCCATGTGACATGGCCAGTACTAGCAGCAATAGCGCCATGTGACATGGCTAGTACTAGCAGCAATAGCGTCATGAGACATGGCTAGTACTAGCAGCAATAGCGCCTTGTGACATGGCCAGTACTAGCAGCAATAGCGCCATGTCACATGGCTAGTACCCGCAGCAATAGCGTCATGTGGCATGGCTAGTATCCGCAGCAATAGCGCCACGTGACATGGCTAGTACTAGCAGCAATAGCGCCACGTGACATGGCTAGTACTAGCAGCAATAGCGCCACGTGACATGGCTAGTACTAGCAGCAATAGCGCCACGTGACATGGCTAGTACTAGCAGCAATAGCGCCACGTGACATGGCTAGTACCAGCAGCAATAGCGCCACGTGACATGGCTAGTACCCGCAGCAATAGCCCCATGTGACATGGCTAGCACCCGCAGCAATAGCCCCATGTGACATGGCTAGTACCCGCAGCAATAGCGCCTTGTGACATGGGCTAGTACTAGTAGCAATAGCGCCTTGTGACATGGCCAGTACTAGCAGCAATAGCGCCATGTGACATGGCTAGTACCCGCAGCAATAGCGCCTTTTGACATGGGCTAGTACTAGTAGCAATAGCGCCTTGTGACATGGCCAGTACTAGCAGCAATAGCGCCATGTGACATGGCTAGTACCCGCAACAATAGCGCCTTGTGACATGGGCTAGTACTAGTAGCAATAGCGCCTTGTGACATGGCCAGTACTAGCAGCAATAGCGCTATGTGACATGGCTAGTACCCGCAGCAATAGCGCCATGTGACATGGCTAGTACTAGCAGCAAGAGCGCCATGCGACATGGCTAGTACCCGCAGCAATAGCGCCATGTGACATGGCTAGTACCCGCAGCAATAGCCCCATGTGACATGGCTAGTACCCGCAGCAATAGCGCCTTGTGACATGGGCTAGTACTAGTAGCAATAGCGCCTTGTGACATGGCCAGTACTAGCAGCAATAGCGCCATGTGACATGGCTAGTACCCGCAGCAATAGCGCCATGTGACATGGCTAGTACTAGCAGCAATAGCGCCATGCGACATGGCTAGTACCCGCAGCAATAGCGCCATGTGACATGGCTAGTACCCGCAGCAATAGCGCCATGTGACATGGGCATGTACTAGTAGCAATAGCGTCATGTGACATGGCTAGTACCCGCAGCAATAGCGCCATGTGACATGGCTAGTACCCGCAGCAATAGCGCCATGTGACATGGCTAGTACCCGCAGCAATAGCGCCATGTGACATGGCTAGTACCCGCAGCAATAGCGCCATGTGACATGGCTAGTACCCGCAGCAATAGCGCCTTGTGACATGGCCAGTACTAGCAGCAATAGCGCCATGTGACATGGCTAGTACCCGCAGCAATAGCGTCATGTGGCATGGCTAGTACCCGCAGCAATAGCGTCATGTGGCATGGCTAGTACTCGCAGCAATAGCGCCACGTGACATGGCCAGTACTAGCAGCAATAGCGCCACGTGACATGGCTAGTACTAGCAACAATAGCGCCACGTGACATGGCTAGTACTAGCAGCAATAGCGCCACGTGACATGGCTAGTACTAGTAGCAATAGCGCCACGTGACATGGCTAGTACTAGCAACAATAGCGCCACGTGACATGGCTAGTACTAGCAGCAATAGCGCCACGTGACATGGCTAGTACTAGTAGCAATAGCGCCATATCACACTGAGTGTCTGAAGAAACTGTTTGAGTGTACTCGTTTCCTTTTGATAGCAAAACTGTTGGTGCAACACTGCCTTTCTGTAATGTGAATAGTCCTCTATTTGTAGATTCTGATTTGCGATATTTGTTGTGTTTTATTTTCGCTGCCAAAAGCTGGATGGAATTATATGAGGCACCGCCGTGTCTTTGTGGATGGCACAAAGATCTTTGAGTTTCCCGATAGCAAGATCTCAGACCCGCAGCAGATCACCGGCAGCAAGTTACCGATCAGGGGTCAGGTCATCAAACTCACGAGAGACGATGGCTATGTAACACTCTGCGAGCTGCAAGTGGACGGTAGGCATGAATCTTCTAAGAAATCTTTATTAACAGCCTCTTTGATTATCTGTCTTTTTGCGTGCTCTCTCTCTCTCTCTCTCTCTCTCTCTCGGGTCATGAGTATCCCGGCTGGGGCCAAATATTTGTGCTGGCCTTTTCATCGTTGCCCCGTCTTTGATGTCACCCGTATATGGTGGACAAGGACGGTAACCCCCAAACACCCACCCACCCACCCACCCACCCTCTCTCTCTCTCTCTTTCTTAGTTTTTTTTTAAGGGGTTCGGTCTTTGTTGTTGTTGGTTTTTTTTGTTGTTTTTTTTTTTTTTTGGGGGGGGGGGGGTGGTGGTTGTTGTTGGTTATTTAATATCTTTACTTTCGTCATTATTTCGCCAACCCGTCAACGAATTACGATGGTCAGAATAATATCGACATGCGAGATTTTAAATTGCGCAAGGTGCAACACGCACCACATTGCCGCCGACATACTATACAGTGTACAGAACAACGGGCAGTCTCCGCCTGATGATTTCCAAAGGTGCTGACACACGAGCCGTTCCGCCCGTACGGTTGAGGAGAACCGTTTGAACTTTTACGGTCAAACCTGTCAGTGTGTAACGAAGGAAGTGCTACACGATCTTCCTGTTTTTAAACGGATGTGAAGTGAAGGAAGTTTATAGGAGCGAGCAATGAGTGGGAAGAATGCCGTGGATAGCGTGCAAGACTGACGTACTGATGCGGTGATTGGCTGAAGGTAGTCATGATGTCCGTCTCCCGTAATCAGAATGTGACTTCCCCGATCACTCATGGGTTACCCGAACTAGGCTGAAGGATGCCAGTGTCCGTTTCGAATAGAACAGGGTACACACTGATTCCGAAAGGACGGGTTGAGGGTTGGCAGGTGTTTGGGGATTTAACGTCTTTTTCCACCACATACAGGTGATATCAAAGACGAGGAAACAATGAAAAAGCCAGCAAGCATAATTGGCCCCAGCCGGGATACGAACTCACGTCCCGAGCATTGGAAGAAAGGACGGGTTGAAGCCGATGCTTACGGCCGTTTTAGACGCACGTTCACAATGACAGACGGCCCGTTGTGGGTTCGCTTCACCCCGTCCTTTCGAAGCACACAAGCGGAAAGGACTCGTGTGTCGCAGAGTGGCTTTGCTCACGAGCAGTTTTTATCAGATCTCCAAAGAATATCTGCCGACCAGCATAGGCGTTCCAACTTTGTAATCATTAGAGCGGGCTGCGTAAACATTCCCATGAATTTTGAAATCAGGGACTGCACGTTGACTGTGAAGGATGCAGTAAAACTATACTGCACAGTGAATCAGGTTGTCAAAAGGGGACACGGAGCACGAAAAGGAGGGAAGAGAAAGTACTGGCACCTCAGTCAAGTTCGGACCCTACCAGCGAAAGTGCATGACGTGTGATGTAAACCATGCTTACCCCTCCTCCCACTCACCGCCTTGAGTCATCCAACTTAAGGTTCATCTATACACTGTACACGACGGTGACAATCTGAGGGCTGAAGAACACAAAAGCACAGGGCCTCAAAATGCCTATGCATTCCCTATTAGCCTCGGGGAGCCGGGGTGGTCGAATGGTAGAGCGTTGGACTTCTAATGCTCGGGTCGTGAGTTCGATCCCGGCTGGGGCCAAATATTTATGCTGGCTTTTTCATCGTTGCCCCGTCTTTGATATCACCCGTATGTGGTGGAAAAGGACGTTAAACCCCAAACACCCACTCACCTACCCTATTCGCCTCAGGCATCATAGTCACCCCTAAAAATGCTTCAATCTAGAAACAATTTGCAACCATGAACAGACAAATCAAAGACACGCACCTGACAGGAGTTTTCAAAAAAACTGAATGTAACCTTTCCGCTCAGGCTTCACTGGAGTAATGTACGTCTACTTTCTCTTTAGGGCAGAGAGGCAGATCGCATAAATCCGCTTGCCTAACCAGTGCTCGACCTCTGTGCAAAAAGTCCCAGCTTAACTGGCAGCTTGCCTCTTGTTGCGGCCGCCTGGCATTCACCTTGACCTACATAACACAAAAATCACGAAAATCACGCTTTTTCATGACAACAAAAATCACTACTGACTAGGACACTTGCCAAACAGGGTAGCTCAAATAAACACCAAACATGACCCCACGGTCACGTTCGTGGTCATGTTCATGTTCATAGCCACGGTCACGTTCTTACGCCTGAGCATTAGTGTTCGAAAAGGGTTTTCGTAAAATGCCGCTTACAATTATTTAAGTTCAACAATGTGCGTCGTACATTTGTTTGACTGAAAACACTGATTTCCAGACTGTACAAGTGACAGTTACGGAGTTGACTGTAAGGAGAGCTGGAGCCCAGGATGCCGTGCGAATGGAAATTCTACCACGTGTGATTCTATCAGTGGAAACTGCATACAAGGTTTGTTACATGATTTTATTTTTGTCGTTTACCTGTTTTTTCCGTAGTAATAGTTTTAAGTAACGTCATTTGAAGAGGGGTGAGTCTAATAGGAGCGCGTTGAATTTAGCCGCTGCGCTACTGAACGGCCGTCACCAATGTCATGGCGATGAAGCGTGGGTTCGAGCCCAGGTCGAGCTTGTGATATGTGATACCGTATTTTCCTGGTTACCGGGCTGCTCATCGGGGGTTTCTGTCCGGGTTATCCGGCTTTCCTCCCCCAGCAAAATTGTAAAACATATAAGATAGGTATTGGGTGGCGCTGCACCGCAGCGACGCACTTCCCCCCGGGGGGAAGCAGCCCGAATTTCCCGAAAGGGATAATAAAGTAGTAAAAAAAAGAGTTAAGCTTGTTTGGGCTTATGCACGCTTGTGAGAGGGCTACATATGACTTTAACTTTTTCTTGGGATACTGTAGTTTAATTAGTCCCATAGTTTGAATCAAATTTCAATAGTACGGTCGTGTCGAGAAGAACATGTTACTTACTTAACTCTTTGACGACGGAGCGCAATTTCTGACACACGATTTCCTATAGGAAATCGTGTGTCAGAAATTGCGCTCCGTCGTCAAAGAGTTAAACATCAGTGTCCTTACTGTTTGTGACTGCAGGTTGTGAGAGAGAGTGGTGGGGTGGCCGGTGTGACATGCCGTGTCCTTCACGATGTACCGTACAGTGTGACAGGGACACAGGATGTGAGGAATGTCAGGACAACTCTGCACCTCCTGACTGCCAAGGTAACGAACGTTACTGCTGAAACTGGAAGTGGGACAAGACTTCTTGGGTTCCTCTAGGGGTTTGGTGTCCTCCTCCACTACGCGAGGATGATATCAATGATGAGGCAATAGGAAAGAAGCAACTCACGGCCAAAACATTAATTTTTGTGATGGGCTGCCTAAAAAGAAGGATATTATGATAACGGGAGATTGATGTACCCACCCACGTCCCTCCCCCCTCCTCCCCCCCTCCTCCCCGTCCAAGTGATAGATTGTATTCTTCCTTGAAAATTGTTCCATACTTCGTATCAAATATATGTGTTAGGGGCTGTGAAATCCTACAGACCCTCCTAACACATGATATTTTTTCCAGATTGCACTTTTGGCTACTACGGAAAGAGATGCGATTTCCTGTGTGGTAAGGGATGTGTTAACAACAACTGTAACAGACAAGATGGCGCCTGTACATGTCTCACTGGGTGGTTCGCTCCTAACTGTACAGGTAACAGTGTGTGTGTGTGTGTGTGTGTGTGTGTGTGTGTGTGTGTGTGTGTGTGTGTGTGTGTGTGTGTGTGCCTGGTTGCAGAGGAGCGGGGGAAGGGGGTCCTGGCTTTGCTCAAATTCGTGAACAGAATAAATCAGATAATTATAATATGGCTTCAGTACGAGGCTTTTTTAAAGTTTTTAACGTGCATTTTTTTTTATTTGTTAGAGTGCAACGTAACAAGGTGGTCAGCTGACTGTTCCCGGTCGTGTGGTCAGTGTGCTGGTGACGGGTCATGTGACATGGACACTGGTCGCTGTATCAGTGGATGTCTGGAGGGATTTGATGGAGATGACTGTACGCTGAAAGGTAAGAAACAGTACCGTGTTTGCTGCAGTTTACCAGTGACAGTGGAGTCAGGAGAGCCCGTTTGTTTTTATGCTTGTCTCCATTTTTCAGTTTTAATTGCAACATACTAACCATATATGTGGCAGACCAAATTGTATGCTAAAGTATGGTCTCAATTCCCGTTTTGCTCTTTATTCCTCTCAAAAATATGACGACTTATGACCTGAACTGCTAGCATTCACGAACTTCGAAACCACGCTTCGAGCCAAAAATACTCGATAAAAAAAAAACAAAAAACTTGCTTTGGACTTCACCGCGTTTTATTTACGGACGTTACCGAGTACGGCACGGAAAGACCCGAAGCAGGTGATGACATCGTGTTGGCGCAAGATGGCTTTGCACACTCTCTGGGGCACAGAGTCTTTCAGTGGAAAGTACCTCTGTGCACGGTGGGGAAATGGCGCTCACTGCGCTACCGTGACGGGCCTAAATTGTCTCGGTGCTCTCAAACACAATGTCGCGCATTATGTCATCCTTGACCAGCTTTGAACCCAGAGGGATCCTCAATGGCGCAAGTGATGGCAGGCTATCTTCAGAGTGAAAGTAGGCGTGTTTCTGAATCAGAGACATACCTAACATGTCTCTGTCTGAATGGACAGATCTATTATTACATTCAGTCCTAGAGCACGGGTGTGTATGCTTTTGTAATCGTCTCTTATTCCACCACAAGGCAGGTACGTGATCGTCTGCACCGTGCAATAATACTTGCCTGCAGAGTGCAATACCTTGGCCTGTCAGAGTGCAACCCCCTTGCCGTTTACTCACATCCTGTTGGATCGGTGTACCAGAGCGCAACAATAATTGTCCGCTGGCAAAGATTTTGCCCAAACCAAAAGTGGTCGGATATTCAAGACTTCGTTTCAAATCGATTCATATGACACACAAGTCTTCGCTTTTCTAAAAAAATTTCGCCATTTTTGAAAATGGCGCTGGCTGTAAGCAGTCACATTTTCACGCCCCGCCGAAAAGGGACTGCACTCTGGAGTCTAGGCTTTGCAAAGCACAGATTATCGCCCATGAATTTGTTTGTACGCTCTCAATCTAGCGTCTAACAACCGAATGGAAAACGTATGATGCAAATGGCCTCTCCATAACATAATCTACACAGAATTTAAGTTTATTTTGCTTTTAAAAATTGACTTAAGTTACGCTTTAAGAACACACTCTTATTGTTCTTTTTTTGTCTGCTTCTTACAGTACGATTAGATTGTGTATTAGTATGTGGTCGCTGTACTAGATTTTGGTGATTCCGAAGCCCGGTTTACACCAGGATGTTTATGACGCGCTGAATGCGACCCCTGTCACGCAGTTCCAAACCACACGGACCTCCATAACAGCAACATACCATCCACATCATCACCCTCATTAACAATTTTCTGGTCTGTTTACAGTAATGTCGAGTATTACCGGTCTACTTGTTGGCGGTCTGCTTGGAGCTGGGGCCCTGCTTGGGGTGTCGGTCTTGCTGGCGGCTTTCATCATCCGGTAAACTGTGACTATAAAGCTGCTTGTGTTGGTGCTGTTGTTGTTTATGGTAAATTTGGTGGTGGTAGCGGTGTGTGTGTGTGTGTGGGGGGGGGGGGGGGGTGCGTGTAAGACGGATTGGGTGCACCAGACTTTACTAAAGCAGTACTCTCTTTGTACCATATGACAAAGAATACATGTACATATGTGCAGTATGTATGAGTAGTGAACGATGGGTTGCGATGGAGCAGGGGAGAGGGCGGTAAAATAATATGCATTACATTGTGTTAGATATCTTTCATTTTTCTCTTTCCTAGCGGACGGCAAAGGCCACGTGACTCTGCGAGCTCAGACGACCCAAACGGATGCCAGACAGGCGGTGAGTGCATATTACGTGTCTTTCCAATCAGAACTAGTCACAGGTAAATGTGCTTTATTTTGAGCATTAGTTTATTGAGAGAAATATATACACATGTTGGTTTAACATGTTAAAATGTATACCGTTACGGAAAAAGTAAATAATTATTATCATTTGTTACCATATCAATTAAGAAAAGCAAACTTATACAACAAAATACACATTTTCTATTCTATTATTTGGGAGATTTTCGCTGTCTTCGCATTTCTTTGTATTTCTTTTTACTTCTTTGCAACAACCAAAGGCATTTTTGGTACACAATTTTTCACACGTACAACCTTCCCTTTTTTTTTTTTTTTTTTTTTTTTGGTTACTACTTTTTGCCCCTTTCGGGAAATTTGGGCTGCTTTTCCCGGGGAATTGCGTCGCCGCGGTGCAGCGCCACCCAACCTACCTATCCTGGGTTGTGGTTGTTGTTTTCATTTTGCTGGGGGAAGCAAGCCTGATAACCCCGAGACAAACCCCCGATGAGCAGCCTGATAGCCAGGAAAAGAGGGTATCACATATCACAAGGTCGACCTGGGCTCGAACCCACGCTTCATCGCCGTGACAACGGCGAGGACCGTTCAGTAGCGCAGCCTATCAGACTACTGGCAGTACTGCTCTCAGTGATGGCTTGTTGGTATGTTAGCACCATGCAACGCAAAGTGCCTCAAAAACAAAGCATTGCAGGCGCGTAGGAAGATGCTGAGAGGAAGGGGGGCCCACTAAGTCGGGTGAGCCATACGGCCGGGGTGTGTGTGTGTGTGTGTGTGTGTGTGTGTGTGTGTGTGTGTGTTGACTGCCAAGGATTGTGTCCTGCGACAGCAGAGCAGGGGGGCCCCCTCTCCTCTTATCAAAAGCAAGGGGGGGCCCAAAGACATTCGCCCACCCCCCCTCCGAAAATCGAACGGTGGCCTGAGCCCCCAGAGCGCCCGTGGTTCCTACGCCCCTGTCATTGATATTCTGAAAGATTGGGGTTTTTGTTTGTTTGTTTGTTTGTTTATTTGTTGTTGTTTTTCCCCCAGTATATGTTCCCTCTGGAGACATTCGGACCAGAGACAATGCCGACGGAGACACAACAGAATCAGAGCCACAACCATCTGGAAGTAGTGAGTCAGTCTACACTCCTCTGGAGATCTATGAAAACCCGTACTTAATCAGAACCTACAGCGTGCTGCGGATTGGTCGTGGACATGCTGCAAATGGTAACACCCAGGGTGACCACTCGGCTGCTCCGTATGAGAATATTGAAATCGCTACGAACTAGTGATTTTATGAACGTTCTTGTGATTCATGGTTATGTGGAACCTGTACGACCGTTCAGTGACGCAGCGGCTATGTCCGACGCGCTGCCTGTTAGACCACCGCTCACTCCTTTTCCTTTCAATGGAGAGTGAGCAACTGTACAGATATTGACCACTCAAATTCCAACACATTGAATGCATGTACATGGTCGCGTTTAGATTCTGTTACTTTGCTTTTTGCTCTGGATACGGAATTGCTCGCTCGCTCTCTCTCTCTCTCTCTTTCTTTCTGTGTATGTATGTGTGTGTGTGTGTGTGTGTGTGTGTGTGTGTGTGTGTGTGTGTGTGTGTGTGTGCCTCCGCAAGGACACGTTGATCTTAAATCCCTGGAAATATTGTTCTCTCTCTAAGTGAAGTAATTAGCTCCTCTGCTGATCACGCGTGTTTCTTGCTATAGTGACATTCTGAATGTACATATCATGTTAGTCCTTGTAGAAGAATGCAGGATAATCAATCATGCTAAAACTCGCCGCAGTAACCGGCTTATTGAAACTGGATTGCATCTATTGTGTTTAAAATAAAGCTTTAAAATCAGTCTTTACTTTTAGTTCCAGATGTAGCCTACGCACTTCATTTCAAAATAAATCTTATCGTGACACAGTTTATGTGTGTTTGATTGTTGTTGTTGTTGTTGGTGGTGGTGGTGGTGGTGGTGGTGGTGGTGGTGGATTAGTTGTTTGGTTTGCCGCTTACGAGAAATGAAAGGGCTTATCCATGCACTGAGATACTTCACTAACCTACAGCATACCCAACGCGATTTACACGATGCAGTGTATATGTTACAGTCAAAGCTGGAAATTAGTCATTCTCCGGGAATGCCTGACGGCCATAATGACAACCAGGCAAACCCAGTAAATCAGAGGCTTCCATTTTCAGTCATTCTCTGGGAATGCCTGAAATTTTTAGAAATGACTTATTTCCAGCTTTGACTGTAACATATACACACCGCCAAGCAAGACACACCACGACTGTTTGGTAAAGGAACAACTTTTACAACTACTTACACTGATGTAGCCACAGTTCATGAACCATTGCGACTTAGCTCAGCGTCGCACACAATATAAGTATGATTGTTTTCCTTGAAGACTGGGCTTGTTAACCTGATACTGTAGGTTGAAATGGCTGCCGTCGTAATATGTTTTAACCAAAATGTATACACTGGTAGAAGCGCATTATATGTAATCAATATTTAATTATGTGTACAGAATACATCCTGTGTGTATTGGGAAGATAAACTGTCTGTACGGCGAGGTATGGGGATGTTCCGTTCTGAACTAGGCTGTATATTATCACACCATGTTCAACACTCGGGCTGTGAGTCAGAATCCCGGCTGGGAACCAGAAACGTGTATTGGCTGTTTTCCTTGTTGTCAGTGCGTATTCAATGTCCCGTATTTGCTAACCCGTATTGGATATTACAGCCTGTGGTCTGTCCGTGCAGGCACGCCTGTTTTGATGTAATCAGTCAGTTTAAATGAGGAGTGAATGAGCGGGCGACAAGTGTGTGTGTGTGTGTGTGTGTGTGTGTGTGTGTGTGTGTGTGTGTGTGTGTGTGTGTGTGTGTGCAGAATTTTAAAGTATGGTATTGTCAGTGTTGAGCAGACATTTAATTTCTCCATGAGGGATAAGTACAGTAATCTTATCTTTTCCTATCCTATCTGATCTGATCTGATCTTATCTTATCGCGTACTTGATGTCGCTGAAGACGGATAAACTTGTCTAGAGTGTGCATAACAAGAATTTCTGCTATGGCCTTTACTTAGTCGAGAAACATCTGAACGTTCAGACAATCAAGCAACCAAGCAAGCAAGCAACCAACCAAGCAAGCAACCAAGCGACCAGCCAACTGAGGTGTTTTGACTATGGCGGTGGACTCCGACTCTGTGACTTTATTAGACTGGGACTTTCAACAGCAACAAAAATACACTCGATCGCGTGCTGTACCGGCAAGTGCTGCAAGTCCAACACGGAAGAGAAAGAACGGTATGTTTACCAACACACCTCACCCAGCCCCACACCCTAAGTGCGTCGTCGACACAATCATAGGGACAAGCACCTTTAAAATCGTGTGTGTGTGTGTGTGTGTGTGTGTGTGTGTGTTCACGCCCGCGCACTTAAGTGAGTGACCCAGTTTGTACCCGAAATAAATCCGCTTTAACTTCCTTGTTAGAAGGTAGATCACTGAGAACAACAACGTTACGGACGGGTAGACAGTATGGCGGCGGGCGGTAGGTTTTTGTCGTGTATGCTGGCTGTACTTTCTGCTCTTCTGACTCCTGGATATGGGGGATATCGACAGATTGGTGAGTCAGTTATCATACTCTTTATAGACGTTTACGCTTTAGCTGTGTGGACCACTATACTTACCAAAGCACTGAGTGGTGCCGCCATGAATAACGTTAACTGTCCGAAAAGCTGCATAACAGCAACGATGTGTGAAGTACATGACATGTTGCTTGATCAGCATAAGAGAGCTGGTAAATGTGATACACCTACCCAAGCGCCAAGCTCGGGTGTTGCCTTGCCTGACGTCTTGCAAAATCATCTGTCAATGTCTGTCTTGAATAATTATGGCTGGCATAACATTTGCAGTGTCTGACTGTGACCCAGTGCCATGTGTCAACTAGTCTGTTCCGGCGTTTCATACGTTAGATCCATGTCTGTCTTTCACGCATTTTCGCCTGAACGTATGTTTAGGATCGGTTTGCGTCACCGGACAAATCCTTATTGCACAGCATGCCTCTGGTGATTCTATCGATTACAACTCTTTTCGTAGCAGTGTGGTTGGAGTGATTGGGGAAGGGGGAGGGGGTGCGTGGGGGGGGGGGGGGGGGGGGGGGGGCGGAGGGCTGGGGGATTTATGTTTGTGTGCAAAAGATCACGGATGATAGAAATATCACTGACACAGATTTGGAGAAAGTTTATCTCACTACTGGCCAGTGTTGACCAGTGTATAATATACTTATACTTTACACATAATGCGTATTGTGTTTCAACACAGATCTGACTTCGGCGTCAGGAGTGTCCTGCAACATGAGTTCGATTTTCGGTCGTGCTAATGATGAATCACTGGACTGCCGGGGAGCACTCAACGGCAACACGGGCATGACGTATTATCCGGGCGGCAACTGTTTGTACACCTTCAGTGAACAAAATGAATACTGGCTGGTGAATCTGGGACAGCCACGCAACATTCATCGGATTGTCATATACCCTGAAAGTAAGACTTGCACAACTTTAGATAAACAAGAATTTAAATTAAAGAAGACAAACGTCAAGAGAAGGCTTAGGGTTTGACATTCACGAGGAAAAAAAAATCAGACGTAGAGCTAGAAATAGTAACCCCATGTTCTCGTTTTGAAACTGTGCTGCATTTAGCCAGGCCAGAGAGAATGCACTAAAAGAAAAAAGCGGAGAACGACGATCATGTAGGCAGGAATAGAGTTGAGACATGGGAGCTCGCAGAGAGACAGAGAAAGCGAGAGTGCACCACATAGATGTGCATGTGGTTGTCAATGTCATTACCAAACAAACAGGGTATGAATTTTACCCGACAGTATGATTTACAAGAACTATCTACAGACGGGATTATGCATTTGTGAATCGTGTTCCTCTAGTTCCATTACCGCTTCGTTGATGAGTATACATTATGACAGATATTCTTTCCATTACATTATATCGAATTTCTGTTTCTGTACAGCTCGTTATGATCAGATGAGAAGCGCAAGAGTTTTCGTGGACGAGGAAGAGATTTATCAATTCCCGACCTTCATGGTCACGACCGCACAGACCATCACCAACCTCTTGCCAGTCAGCGGTCAGATCATCAAACTCACTCGGCCAGGCGACTACGTTACACTATGTGAGCTGCAAGTGTACGGTACGTTTTCACCGTGTTTGTTCTCATGGAAACCCAAATCTATTTTCTCTGGTCCTCATAACTGATTTTTTGAACTGCTAGATATTACTTCCGAATTTGAATTTCATTGATTCCTCAGCGCAAGCAACAGCAGGGGACTCTTTTTATTTATTTATTTTTTTTTTGGGGGGGGGGAGGGGGAGAATAATTTATTGAATGTAGCCAAGTAAAAAATAGTTTAGTGTTTTTTTTACCTCCAATATATTTTATCTACACGATTCAGTACGTGCTTTTGATTTCAGGGTGCACATTCGACTCTTACGGCGCTAACTGTACACAGACCTGCAGCACCGGGTGTAGTGAGAATGCAGGCGACTCAGTTTGTGATTCTATCACCGGGACATGCATGAGAGGTTCGTACTAATGCTGCATGACGACATCGTTAATAATAGTCTTCAGTTGCTGTCATCTGCCTTTTTCTCAGGTGGACATGCTAGCATTTGCTGACATCACTTCCAGATTTATGTCTACATTTTGTTTCAGAGAAATCTGTCGCATGACGTTATCTCTTACACACAATTTTGAATTAGTTTACTATAAGAGGACATATACATATAGATGAACATCAACATCACTTTTTGCCAGATGCTTGGGCCATTATCAGCTCGGCAGGGACTCTTTCACATATGCTTGCTGTAATAATACTTTGGTATTTCTGTGTCAGAGTGTGCTAGTAACCGATGGGGGTTCAACTGTTCCCTGCCGTGTGGTCAGTGTGCTGGTGACGGGTCATGTGACGTCCACACTGGTTACTGTACCAGTGGGTGTCTCCCAGAATTTGAAGGAGATAACTGCACCCTGAAACGTAAGATTTTCGAAATATGCATTTCTCTGTTCAGAATACCAACAGGTTCTGAAAACGCTGATGCACAGACAAGACTGTTGTAACTCCCATTTTGTAACTTTCAGTTAACTTGCTATGATGGTCCAGTCAGCTGCAGTTCATAATGATAATAATAATGATAATAGTACTTGATATCTATATAGCGCCTACACTTAGCGATAATAATAATAATAATAATAATAATAATAATATATTTAATTATGTAGCGCCTATACTTAGCGAGCTCTAAGCGCTTGCAAGCCAAAAAGATGAAATAAAATGAAAATAATGCCAGATAAAAGACACAGCAATTCTCTCTCTCTCTCTCTCTCTCTCTCTCTCTCTCTCTCACACACACACACACACACACACACACACACACACACACACACACACACACACACACACACACAGAGAGTTCTACACTAACATTACTGCCACTGGGCTGAGAGCAAGTGTGTTTTCATTCCTTCTGTTTGTTCAACATCCCCCACTTTCACCGTATTTGCATACATACATAGCTACTTGTTTTTGTACAGTTGTTTCAGGTGAAGATGACACACAAGATGGCGGGAACATTGCCGGTCCCCTTGTTGGCGGTCTGCTGGGAGCTGGGGCTCTGATTGGGATCTCTGTCCTGTTGGCGGCTTTCATGATCATCCGGTAAAGTTTGACGTGGAATTTGTTGGTGGCGTTACTATTGTTGTTGCTGCTGCTTTTGTTGTGGCTAATGTTTGTGTTTGTCAGTGAGTATGAAGATAAAAAAGTGTTCCAGTATCTGTTTGACCGTCTGCAAGTGATTTTGACTTTTTTTTTCTTTTCAAAAGCAGTTAGCAGTGAAAATGATGTCATTCTTAACTTTCGCTTCTTTCTTTCCGCAACAGGTGGCGAAGATCACGTGACACGTCAAACGCAGCAGACACAGACGGTGGTATGTACTGATGTCATTCACATTAGAACTAAAAGCGCATATACAAGTGTTTCTGTGGACTGCCATTTTCGGGGCAACCAGACTATGGAAATTAAATGAATATTAATGTGTGGATCAACATGACGTCATACTAATTATCCCCAAGCTTTCGTTGCTTTTCGCTACGAATGACTCAAGTGCTAAAGCTACCTAACATTTGGCCAAAGTGCAAATAATCTCCCTTTCGAGTATGAAAGTGTTTAAAATTGCCAGTTTACCCAAGGTTTGCCTTCGAAATCCGCCTCTAAGTAGACAGAAACATTTTGGTACATGAGACGTGCGAGGTTTTGCCGGTGCATCGGCACAAGACAAAACAATATATCCAAAGTTTTTCAGAAGGAGTGTTTTCCCTTACAGCTCATTTTTCGTCAGGAGACGCCCCGGTCAGAGATGTCACCGAAGGCGACAAACCAGAAACAGAAACACCTGGCAATGAGTCCAACTACGCTCCACTGGAGAAATATGAAGACCCGAACGACATCAGACCGTACAGCGTGCTGCAGGATGGTGGCAAACTGCCCAAATACCTCAACATCCAGAGTGACCAAAAGACTGCTGTCTATCAGAACACCACAGTCTCCAAGAACTAATTATCCAAAGCTTCGTGTTGTGCTTCATTGTTATTTGTAACCCTTACTGCCACGCTTTTCACTGCCAGTGTTTGCACAAGCGTTTTGTGTTTTGTCTTCTGGCTAAAAAATAACAGTGTAGTCGTTAAATGGAGGGAAGAAAAATGCAGTCACGAACCTTTAAAAGTTATCTGCCGAAAGAGCTGATGCATGGGGACCGTTCTCTTATCTGTGCGGCTTGTAGTATTGGAGAAATACATTTGAACGCGCCATGCTTTTCTTGACTACTACGTTGCATTTGTCTATAAATAGACCAGCCAAGTGAGCGGCTTCGCTTCACAAGCTAACACTGCATTGGCCCCTCCGGAAATATATCACCGGCCCCCGCAGCGTAGTTTTTACCACTTTGGAACATGGACCTGAAGACCCGGATTCGATCCCTGCCAAGGCAGGCGGGATTGTTCCTACGTAGGCCGGCTCCTACCCAGAACGGGCGTTCTATGAACCCACGGGGGAGTCTGTTGTCACACAGCTTAGACTTGCCAACTTTTACTATCATCCTCATTCTCATGCATAAACATTTGTGGGCTCCCACGAAATGGGAAGAAAGGGTGATTAGGGAAGAGAAAGTTATCATTATCGCTGGAAAGTGCAGAAACTAAGCTTTCTCGTGGTATAGAATTTATACCTATAGCATGGTGCAGGCCTGAAATGTGTTTGTTGAAACCCTACTCTTGAAAAACGGCCATTTTGAGAAAGTGGCTGGTATAGTGTGACGTGGGATGGCGTGGTGGTATTATATGCTTTTTTTAAAAAACATGTTTATATGCTACTTTCAGCCTTGAAATTTTCACCGAAGTTGCGTTAGTCGAATGAAAATAAAAAACAAAAAGGAAAACAAAAACCGTCAAGGTCGCTAATTTTGAACTAGCACCAATTTGTTTTAACACCAATTTTCCCTTTTGTGGGAGTTCATCATTTGATACGCATTATGAATCTTAAAAGGCGTATTCATTGTGGTTTACATTACATCATACAGTTGTAGTTTTTATTTGCACTTGCGAATGTTCATATAAATTTTCTTCTCAAAAACGGATCTGTCTGATGCGTTTCCAGTTTGTTGTTTTCGTTCGTTTTTGTTTCTGCTTTGTTGTTGTTGTTTTTTTTTTTTTTACTATTCCAGTTTGCGCATGCGTGTCTTTGAATGTGCACAAACTGTGATTGTATTAATTGTGGTTTATATCACATCATACAGTTGTAGTTTTTAATTGCACTTGCGAATGTTCACATACATTTTCTTCTCGAAAAGTAACCCAGTTGCCACGTTTTGAATTATTTGTTTTTGTTATAGGTGGTAGTGTTGGTGGTGAAGGCGGTTAGTGGACTGGTTGTTGGATTGCCGCTTACGAGAAATGAAGGGTCTTATCCATGCACTGAGATACTTCACTAGCCTATAGCACACCCTACGCCATTTTGGGGATGGCAATGTATGCACACCGTCAAGTGAGACAAACCCTGACGGTTTGGTAAAGGAACAACTTTTACAACGGCTCCAGTTAACACTGATGTAGCCACAGTTAATTAACCCTTGCGACTTAGCTCAGCGTCGCACACAATAGCAGTATGATTTCTTTCCTTGAAGACTGGGCTTGTTAACCTGATACTGTAGGTTGAAATGGCCGATGTCTCAATACGTTTTAACCAAACGGTATACACTGGTGGAAGAGCATTATATGTAATTAATATGTAATTATGTATAAGTTATGTATACGGAATACATCCTGTGTGTATTGGGAAGATAAACTGTCTGTACGGCGAGGTATGGGGATGTTCCGTTCTGAAATAGGCTGTATATTATCACACCATGTTCAACACTCGGGCCGTTAGTTAGAATCCCATCTGGGAACCAAAAACGTGTATTGGCTGTTTTCCTTGTTGTCAGTGCGTATTCAATGTCCCGTATTTTATTTATAACCCGTTTGTAATTGATATTTCAGCCTGTGGTCTGTCCTTGCAGGCACGTCGGTTTTGCTGTGATCAGTCAGTTTGAATGAGGAGTAAAGGAGCAGACGAGAAGTGTGTGTGCGTGCGTGCGTGCGTGCGTGCGTGTGTGTGTGTGTGTGTGTGTGTGTGTGTGTGTGTGTGTGTGTGTGTGTGTTCACGGGCGCGCACTGAAGTGAGTGACCCAGTTTGTGCCTGCAATAAATCCGTTATAATTTCCTTGTTAGAGGGTAAATTGCGGAAAACAATAACTTTACGAACGGGTAGACAGTATGGCGGCGGGAGGTAGCTTTTTGTCGTGTCTGCTGGCTGTACTTTCTGCTTTTCTGACTCCTGGATATGGGGCATTTCAGCAGATTGGTGAGTCAATTAGCATACTTCTTATAGACCTTTACGCTCTACCTGTTGTCATGAACCTTTCTTACTTGCCCAAGTTCATGAAACTCACACAAACACAAGCATACACGTACACAAATACACTCACAGTTACGCGCACCAGCACATACAACAAAGACGCTTGCACTCCGCCACAAACTACACAAGGGGTGTTCTGGGACAGGGAAACGTCCCCGTTTTGGGACATTGAAATGTATAGTTTAACGGAAGAAAGAGGAAGTGAAACCAGAAAAAAAAATCAAATTCGTGTTTATAAAGTTCATGGTACGTGCATGCGTGTGTGCGTGTGTGTGTGTGTGTGTGTGTGTGTGTGTGTGAGTGCGCGCGCGCGAGGCCGTTGGTTTTTTTTTTAGGTTTTGTTGTTGCTGTTGTTGTTGTTTATTTTGCCGCTATTTGTTGTACGTGTACAAGCTATGGCGCGTTTCAAACTATCTTCATGATCAGGCAGTGTACGAATCCTATTGACTCTTGATATAAAGAAATACCACGTCGGAGTTGTGGCTGTTTCCTCCTATGTTGTTTCATTTGACGTGTGACAGCGTGCGAACTCTACAATCGGGTCGTGCCAGTGAGCAATGAAGGAGTCAACAGAGAGGTCACTAATGTACCAGAAAGATGAGTAAGCGCTTATTGTTAAACCCAGGGCCAGGTGTCAAACATGATACAACGCGCTCTTACCGGCCACTAAAAGTTAACGGCGTGCGCATCATTATGGCACGACGCGTATTTTGTATTTGTAGTTTTGACCAGAGCGTCAGGAGTGTCCTGCAACATGAGTTCGAGGTTCTGGAGTGGCAATGGTAGATCAAGCGATTGCTGGGGGGCGCTAAACGGAAACACGGGCACAACTTATGCTCCAGGCGGCAACTGTATGTACACGAACAATGTACAAGATGAATACTGGCTGGTGAATCTGGGGCAGCTGCGCAACATTCACCGGATCATTATCTACCCTGAGGGTAAGAATCACGGTACAATGTGGCATTTCAAATTACAACAGAGAATTTGAACAATGCTGGCATTGTGCACGTGCAATGAACTTAATGGCAGAGTTATGCAGAGTTAATTACAGACAGAGTTATACCTATGTAGTCAACGTTCCTCTAGTTTTATTACCGCTTTGTTGATAAGCGTATATAGTTCAATAGGTATTCCTTTCCATTACATAATATCAAGATTCTGTTGGTTTAGTCGGTTTTGATGGGATGAGAGGCACCAGGATTCTTGTGGATGACGTACAGATTGCCCAACTCCCGAGCAACAGAACGATCACGACCACACAATTCATCACCAACAACTTGCCAGTCAGGGGTCAGATCATCAAACTCACACGGCCAACCGGCTACATTACACTCTGCGAGCTGCAGGTGGAAGGTACGTCTTTACTGGTCTGGGGTTTTTCCTTGAAGACTGAGTCGATTTGCACATAACAGACTAATTTCTACAGGTGATCATACTCGCTTACGCGGCTTATCATAACTTCCCAATGTCAATAATTCTTTCGTAATTCCTCTGCAATATTGTTTTTGGTTATACAATGAATGTAGCCCTGTAATACAAAACGTAAATCGTATTGTATAGATCTACATAATGCACAGTCCTTTTGAGTTCAGAGTGCACGACTGACACATACGGTGCTGGCTGTACAAATCCCTGCGGCCGTCGGTGTCTTCAGAATGGAGGGGGCAGAACTTGTGACGCTATCAGTGGGATATGTTTCCACGGTTTGTAATTTTTGTAGTTATTTAACTGACTGATTTTTTTACCATTAGTAAGCAGCTGCACGTGTGGTCCGGGTTACTTCCGGAACGAAGCTCCTTGTTGAAGGTGGTCAATATATTTCATTAGCTTGGTTCACAAATTACATGCAAGCAAATCTGTCGTTTTGGGTTGTTGTTGTTGTTGTTGGTGGTGGTGGTGGTGGTTTTGTTGTTCTTGTTCTTGTTATTGTTGTTTTTAGGATTGCTCGGGGGCTGCCCGAGCTAGTGCAAGTAAGAAGGGACATAAGACACAGGGCAAAGCGTCTCATGACAAAATATGTGCTCAAAATACACAGAAAGGATTAGAGATTCTGGCGGTAAGCATGATTATCTTTTGGAATGCTGAATTTGTTATAACGTTTATATGAGCGCAGGTTGCCAGCCTGACTGGGTGCGTCCTCGGTGCGACAAACAGTGTCCACAAGAGTGTAACGCGTCATGTGACACAAACACAGGCAATTGTCCAGAGTGTAACGGTAACTTCGCTCTGCCGAACTGCACACGTAAGTATCTGTAGGACAACTTCACGCATATCAGAGAAAACATTGTAGTATACTGTTTATTTGTAACCTTGCTGGATATTCTCATAATGATACTACTAATCTTATGGTTTCATACGTGTTCCTCCACCATGGAGAAAAAATCGTAAATGCTGACTAACTGACACGCAAGATAAACAAATAAACACGCTCCTATGATTTCTGAAAAAGTTATTCATTAGAAAATTGCACAGTACTGTTATAAATTTTCAGGCCGTTCATGGGGTCAATGTTTTGCCTAATAACATATAAGTTTAAGTTACCACGTCAAAAGTAATTAATACATCTCTCTCTCTCTCTCTCTCTCTCTCTCTCTCTCTCTCTCTCTCTCTCTCTCTCTCTGTGTTAATGTATATTTCTAATTCTATTTTCATGTCAATGGAAGACAGAGTGCAAACCGGGATGGTACGGCGTCCGATGTGACGCGCCATGTAGCGTTCACTGTAAGCCTGAAGTTGACGGGGACATCAGATGCCAACAGAACGATGGAGTGTGTAACTCAAGTGAGTTTCTCTATTTCTCTCGTGATCACCACACGCCAGAAGCATCAGCTCAGTCCATTTAGGCTCGGACTGTCTGATCGCATGTTGGGAGTATTAGTCGGACCTTATACTTGCAGTGTCAGCCACAGATAAACAGCATTTGTAAAACAATCTCCGAAAATGTATTCATGCGTTCCAAATTAAAGCATCTCATAGACTGTGATGCTCGCAAACTGTTTTATAATGCCCATGTCTAAACGCACATTGACTATGCGTCCACTCGGTGGGACTGTAGTAGTGATGTACACTTGAAGAGACTTCGTTCCGTCGAAAGGAGAGCGGCGAAGCAATACTTCCTGATCTCACTCTATCCACAGACCGGAAAATACATCAGCTAGAAATGCTCCCACTTACATAACATCTAGTGTTCAATAAGTGCGTATTAACCCTTTCACTGCCACCGTCGCAGGATTTCACGCATAGCAGCAGTATCCCCACTGTCAAATTAGTTACAAAATGTTTGATCTAGACTTTCCAGTAGCTGAGGGGGAAAAACTCTTTGAATGCAGTATAGGTTTTGATTCCTGTTTACAGCAGAGTGACGTGAAGACATGTTATCCGTGAGTGAACCGAACCGCTTCTGGCAGTGAAAGGGTTAATGTATATTCTCCCGGAATGTATATGTGACCTATTTTCACACCCAGACTCACGATATTATTCCAGACCAAGACTAAATTTCAGCATACCACGTCCAAGATCACATATCTACAAGACAAGTTATCCTTTTCAGGTCCCTCCGTTTGGTATTCACTTCCCTCTGCCATTAAATCCAGCTGCTTCGCTCGCTAACTTCAAGGACAGTCTCTTCAAGTATTTATTTGACAAAGATTAAGCCTACACAGATGTGCTGAATGAACGCTTCCACAGACATGATTTGCTTGCTCACATGAGCAGTATATTATGCTGAAATAATTATATTGGTGTGTGTGTGTGTGTGTGTGTGTGTGTGTGTGTGTGTGTGTGTGTGTGTGTGTGTGTGTGAGAGTGTTCATTGGGTTTGAAATGTGTTTTGCCTTTTTTTTTCTTTCTTCTCCTTTATATTCCTGTAGGGTGAGCCGGGGTGGCCGAATGGTAGAGCGTTGTACTCTCAATGCTCGGGTCGTGAGTTCGTATCCCGGCTGGAGCCAAATATTTGTGCTGGCTTTTTCATCGTTGCCCCGTCTTTGATATCACCCGTATGTGGTGGAAAAGGACGTTAAACCCCCCCCCCCACCCCACCCCTTATATTCCTGTAGTGTTTAGATTTATTTGTTTTCTTCCTGTTTTCGTAGTTTAGCAACGGCAAGTTCGAACATGGCTTATTGATTGTCATTGTCATTCTCTCTCTCTCTCTCTCTCTCACACACACACACACACACACACACACACACACACACACACACACACACACACACACACACACACACGCACACACACTCATGAAAGGATACATGTTTTGTGTGTCAGGTTGTGTAAGTGGTTGGTACAGACCAAACTGTACCGTTCCGTGTCCAGCCAACTGTGACGGCGGGTGTCAGGAAGATGACGGTGTTTGTAATGGTGAGTGTAGTTATCCATGCACATAAACCAGTCAAACGAACTCTTTCTTAAAAATGATTTTCTTTCTACGTGTACGCTCTTCGGATTACTGACAATGCTTCTGAAGCAGAACGTTTGCAAATCCATCTAACTGAACGTTACAGAGGGAAAATTTTAACACGCAAACACACATAACAGCAAATCATTCGGTTCTCGTGTAGGAGGTACAGTATCCTTGTCGAAACATGTTTAAAAAACGATTTCTTGGTTATGCCGGAAAATAGATCCTACTTGCTTACGGCTATAAAAGACAGAGTCTGTACTGTGGTGAGCTAGTTTGGACAAACCTAGTTTTGATTGGTCGTTAGTAGCGTGACACTGTTGTTGACTTGGCTGAGGATGTATCGTGTGTGTCCATAGGCTGTAAGACTGGCTTCTTCGGGCCCAGGTGTGAGTTATCTTGCGGGAAGGGGTGCGTTGACAACACCTGTAACAGACAAGATGGCATCTGTAACTGTAGCACTGGGTGGTCCTCCCCTAGCTGTACAGGTGAATTTGGATGTGTGCGAGTGCGTGCGCGCGTGTGTTTTCCCAGGACAGCTTGTATGGCCTTGAACTTGGGTCAAAGTCATTCAAATGAGACCTGTAAGTAAAGATCTTATCAATGTCTATCATTATGCCCTGTTTGATGGCTGTAGTGTATGTAGTTTCTGCAAAATGGTACTTCACTGTATATATAGCATATATGTTAACATTACTTGTTTCCCTTTTTAATTGCCAAGTTATTGTCTTCACCTTTCAGGATGCAACGGAACTAGGTGGGGGTCCGACTGTTCCCTGCCGTGTGGTCAGTGTGCTGGTGACGGGTCGTGTTACGCTCTGACTGGTCACTGTGTCAGTGGATGTGTGGAAGGATTTGCTGGAGATAACTGTACTCTGAAACGTGAGATTGTTTTGACAAATAGTGTGTGTGTATCTCCGTATTCGTAATACCGAGAGGTTTAAAACACGCATAGACAGCAAAGACTGTTGTATCTGTCTTTTTTCCTAACGTTCTGTGAAGTCCATCCTCGTTCGATATAAATAATTATATACTTTGTTTTTGCTCTGTTGACAGTTGCTTCAAGTGTAGACGAGACACAAGATGGCGGGAACCTTGCTGGTCCCCTTGTTGGTGGTCTGCTTGGAGCTGGGGCTCTGATAGGGACTGCTATCTTGTTCGCGGCTTTTATCAACCGGTAAACTCTGACGTAGGAATTGTTCTTGTTGCTGTTGCTTTGGCTTTTGCTGTTGTTGCTGCTGCTTTGTGTTGTTGTTATTGCTGCTGCTGCGTGTGCTGTTGTTGTTATTGTTGTTGTTTTTGCATTAAATTAGATTGAGAAATTAACTGTGTGCCAGGGCCACATCTGTATGGAGAACTGCTTGTGCTTTAATTTGTTTAGGGGTATTTTTGTTTTATTTTGTTTTTTACTTTGTTTATTAAATCAGTTATGCTCTTCTTTATTTTTCACATGTCTGTTTTCTTAACTGACGGTGAAGGTCACGTGACACCTCAAACTCAGCAGACACAGACGGTGGTATGTATATGGCTGTACTTCACATTAGAACAAAGCGCACTTGCAAGTGTTTTCGTCATAACTGGGTGCCTCACCTTCTTGAATTATACTACATATAACACTGTGATCCTGAACTCTTGGTTCCGTCTTCTCATGTTATGGGTGTTCTTACTATAGTGTTTATCATCCATGGCGGCATCTTTTTCTTTGATCTCTTCTGTGTAATAAGTGTCCGTATTGTACTAGTACTTGAGAAATCATGTGACACAGAGCACGACATCACATGACAATCAGGCATGCTTACCTGCAAAAAGGTTCTTTCCTCAGGGAGAACTCGCTCCCGATGTCAACACCATCGACGATGGAACATTTTGACTCGGCATATCGGTGTTTTCAACTTCATAAACTCGTTGTACAAGTACAAAACAACAGTAGCCTGTACCTAGCAAGCAATCCTTACTCAAATTTCGGACAGTTTTAACCAACACTTATCAAAATTCGTTCTCAAAAAGTTCAATCGAGGCTGGCGTCTCGCCGGCATGTATGCTGTTTACTGATTTGGCCGTGTGCTATCGGCGCAGAGAATGGCAGCGGATTCGTGATCTAGATAGATCTCCGATTGAACAAAAACTTCTTGAATCGTTTGAGTCATGCATGCAGTTATAAAATGTAGCTGCTGGCGGGAAGGTCACTTTAATCGGTGTATATGTACTACAAATATTAGAATAAGCACTCACAAAGATTCAGATTTCGTGAAAATCGCAACAGAAAGAACCCCGCTTGAACGCGCCCTAATCGTACAAAGCGTGAACAGAGCTGTTCAGTTTTGATCGGTTTCGCATTCACCTCCCAAATTTACATTTCCTTGAAAGCGTCAGCATGTTTGTTTGCGTCTTTAGTGGAAGTTTAAAACTTGTGGTTTTGTTTGGATTTGAGTTCATGAGTGAATTGACACCGTCTTGACAGCATAAAAAGGCGCACTTTATTCTGTCGGCGCAGTGCTCTGCCGACGCACAAACTCGTTCGTCTGCTATGTGCAGCCGCTGTCGACTGTCAGTTTTTACTAGGATAAACGTTCAAAATATACCATAAATTGGCCCAAAAAAGGATGATAAAGCATTTACACCCCATCAAGCTGTGGGATACCGACTCGTATTTTGATCCAAGACGCAATCAACCCTTCGCTAAAGCTCAGGGTTGATTTGCGTCTTGGATCAAAATACTCGTCGGTATCCCACAGCTTGATGGGGAATAACTGCTAATTATTTCGTAGCCTTATTTGTATTCGTTTTCTGTTGTTGTTGTGTGAGTTGGCTAAATAATTTTCCCCTTTGGGATGATAGCACTGATTTCATATTTCTTATGTGGACCATCGTCCGACTATGCAGATTTCATGAATAATAATGTTTGGATCTGCATGACTTGATCGGGCGGTCGGTGGTCTAGTTGTTAAGAGACTTGTCAGGTTCGAGTTGGGGGTTCGAGTCCCACTCGGGGCAAAGATTTTTTCCTTCTCGTATGTGGCACCGTTCATTCGGGCCGATCGTCGGGGGTTCTCTCCGGGTACTCCGGCTTCCTCCCCCTCTGCTTTGGAAATGTTCAGCCCACCAAATTTGAAAAATAAATGCAATTCTAAATTCCTAAACTCAAATAGCTGAGCTGACCCTTCGCACCACGTGATTGTAATATGTTCATGTCCAGTGTGTGAGAGAAAGCGTGTGATTCACGTGAGCGTGCGTGTTGGGTTCAGTTCGCGGCGCTTTGAGTCGATTCATGAAATTGGGAAAAGCGCCTATATAATACTCATTATTATTATTATTATTATTATCATAAACGTCCCCGTGCTTCAAATTACTCACATTCTAGTTCTGCCGATTACACTAACAAATTGCTGAGAGTGTCCCTTTAATTTCAAGCAATTTACCGTAGGTTTGTGTTTGGTACATTAAATAGAGCTTACATGATTAGTTCGAGTGGTTTACGGCAAAAGACTAACACCGAGATGGTTCGAATCTTTGTGTAGCTACCGAGCCTCCGGCGAGGTAGCTACGCAAACAATCAAGGGGTTAGTCTTTCGCCGTAAACCACGAGAACTAATCATGTAAGCTGTTTATACCACGAGCATTCAGATTCTTACCTCTACTGCTCTAGTCGCATATATTTCTCCGACATTTTATTTTTCTGGTAGGGTGACTAGTGACTTTTGTACCCCCTCAAAATTCTGCGCACTGACTTGTGAGGAAATGATGAGTAGGGCAGGTGAAATTGCTTGGTGTAAAGAAGAATATCATTCAAAGCATGTGCTCATGTACTGACATTCAAAAGTGCACTCGTAAATACTTCACAGAGAATTTTCTGTGCGATCTTTTTTTACGTGATGCAAGGAAAATAACTTTTCACCCCCAAAAGTGAGAAAATAAGAAGAAGCAAGCTATGTTAAGTATTTCAGAAGGAATATTTTCTGTTGCCAGTACATTTCTCGTCTGGAGACGCCCTGGCAGTCAGAGATGTCACCGAAGGAGACAAACCAGAAACAGAAACACCTGGCAATGAGTCCAACTACGCCCAGCTGGAGACATATGAAAACCCGGACGACATCAGACCGTACAGCATGCTGCAGGATGGCGGCAAACTCCCCAACATCCAGAGTGACCAAGAGACTGCTCTCTGTCAGAACACCACAGTCTCCAAGAACTAATTACTCAAAGCTTTGTTTTGTGCTTCGTTGTTATTTGTAACTTTTGCTGCTTTAGGCCACACTTTTCACCTCCAGTGTTTGCACAAGAGTTTTGCGTTTTGTCTTCCGGCTAAAAATAACGGTGAAGGCATTGAATGGAGGGAAGAAGAATACAGTCACGAAGCTTTAAGGTTATTTGCCGAAAGAGCTGCTGCTTCCTCTGGTCATGGGGACCGTTCTCTTATCTGTGCGGCTTCTGGTATTGGAGAAATACATTTGAACGCGTGATGCTTTTCTTGACTACTACGTTGCATTTGTCTATAAATAGACCAGCCAAGTGAGCGGCTTCCTTCACAAGCTAACACAGCATTGGCCCCTTAGGCAATATATCACCGCCCCCCCCCCCCCCCCCCCCCCCCCCCCCCCCCGTAGTGTAGTGGTTACCACTTCGGAACATGGACCTGGAGACCCGGATTCGATCCCAGCCGAGGCAGGCGGGATTGTTCCTACCAAGACCGGCTCCGACCCAGAACGGGCGTTCTATGAACCCACGGGGGAGTCTGTTGTCACACAGCTTAGACTTGCCAACTTTTACTATCATCCTCATTCTCATGCATAAACATTTGTGGGCTCCCACGAAATGGGAAGAAAGGGTGATTAGGGAATAGAAAGTTATCATTATCGCTGGAAAGTGCAGAAACTAAGCTTTCTCGTGGTATAGAATTTATACCTATAGCATGGTGCAGGCCTGAAATGTGTTTGTTGAAACCCTACTCTTGAAAAACGGCCATTTTGAGAAAGTGGCTGGTATAGTGTGACGTGGAGTGGTGGTATTATATGTTCTTTTTAAACATATAAGCTACTTTCAGCCTTGAAATTTTCACCGAAGTTGCATTAGTTGAATGAAAATAAAAAAACAAAAAGGAAAACAAAAACCGTCAAGGTCGCTAATTTTGAACTAGCACCAATTTGTTTTAACACCAATTTTCTCTTTTGTGGGAGTTCATCATTTGATACGCATTATGAATCTTAAAAGGCGTATTCATTGTAGTTTACATTACATCATACAGGTGTAGGTTTTATTTGCACTTGCGAATGTTCATATAAATTTTCTTCTCAAAAACGGATCTGTCTGATGCGTTTTCAGTTTGTTGTTTTCGTTCGTTTTTGTTTCTGCTTTGTTGTTGTTGTTTTTGTTTTTTTTGTTTTTGTTTGTTTGTTGTTGTTTTTGTTTTTTTTGTTTGCGCATGCGTGTCTTTGAATGTGCACAAACTGTGATTGTATTAATTGTGGTTTATATCACATCATACAGTTGTAGTTTTTAATTGCACTTGCGAATGTTCACATACATTTTCTTCTCGAAAAGTAACCCAGTTGCCGCGTTTTGAGTGGGTGGGTGGGTGTTTTGGAGTTTAACGTCCTTTTCCACCACATAAGGGTGATATCAAAGACGGAGCAACGAGAAAAAAGGCCAGCACAAATATTTGGCCCCAGCCGGCGGGATTCGAACGCACGACCCGAGCATTGAGAGTCCAACGCTCTACCATTCGGCCACCCCGGCTCCCCCCGCGTTTTGAATTATTTGTTGTTGTTGTAGATGGTAGTGTTGGTGGTGTAGGTGGTAGTGTTGGTGGTGAAGGTGGTAGTGTTGGTGGTTAAGGTGGTAGTGTTGGTTGTGAAGGTGGTAGTGTTGGTGGTGAAGGTGGTAGTGTTGTTGTTGTAGGTGGTAGTGTTGGTGGTGTAGGTGGAGGTGTTGGTGGTGGTGGTGGTAGTGTTGGTTGTGAAGGTGGTAGTGTTGGTGGTGAAGGTGGTAGTGTTGGTGGTGAAGGTGGTAGTGTTGGTGGTGTAGGTGGTGATCACGAGAACGGCAACTCTCCCGATTCTTAGGTTTGTACGTAAATTTCTGATACTTTTTTCTTGAACACAAACAATACATAATTATCATTGTTACGACAAAAGCCGAATCAATTCCGACGAATCTGCACATTTAACGTGTATCGGCAAAATTGAGAACACTCATAATACTAATAAATAATCATCATTATCATCGTCGTCGTCGTCGTCCTCGTCGTTGTCGCCGTCGTAATTATCATCATAACTGTCATCATCGTCATCGTCATCGTCGACAAAAATCACTGAATTAGTAAATTTTCTATGTAAAAGTAAACTGATAGAGTGCCCCTGTTACCTATTAGTGTTTGAGTTCATAAGCTGTAAAAAAAAGATCCAATGATTTACACCTCTAACTATTGTAACACATCTGTAACGTTCTTTAAGTATGCGCAATCATTGTTTGAGCAGAATGACAACACGTTCCGTGAGGTCGAGATCTTGCACTATAAGAACTGGGCAGGCGAGGTTCCCAGTGACACGTCATCACTCCTACGCCTTGTGGACACCGTCAAGGCCAAACAGACTGATGACGTCACCACACCCATCATCATACAGTGCATGTGAGTCATATTTCATTTGAAACTGAAAGGATTGAAAATGTCCAAGTATTGAACATTATTACATCTCTCCATCGTTGTTTCAGGATGCAGAGTGGTAGTAATTACAGCGTGTGAGACAGTCGAAGGGACTGTGGAGTTTTAAAAATGTTTTGCCAAGCAGAAGCATGAACGTGTTGTGTTGTTTCTAAATTTTCAGCGATCGTGCTGCGAAGAGCGGGCTGTTCGCCGTCCTTTGTGACGTCATCAGCCGTGTGACGCATGATGGCGAGGTTGACGTCTACTTGACTGCGCGTGAGGTGCAGAGGGTCCGACCACAGGCTGTCGCTACACAGGTCAGTCGTTTTGTCCTAATTCTGTTCGGTTCTCTCGGGCCATGAGGCCGGCATGGCCGACAGCTACGTTAGGATAGTTAACATTATTTTAGAACGGATATTATTGCCTACACCTCTTACTTTCGCGAATGTTTTGTTTCAAGGCGGTTACTTTCCGCGGTGTTCAGTTACACAGTCTGTTTAACTGCATTTTGTTCTCTTCACAGACCCAGTACCGGTATCTGTACAAAGCGGTTCAGGAGTACATCCGCCGTGCTGGCGTCTACGCAAACAGCAGCGTTAGATAAACGCTACCAGTCAGTCACGGTGAACCGTGCAAAGCTTCACAACTGTGGCTTGTTGTGAAGCAGATTGTTTTGGTTTTGTTATTTTCACAAAAGTTGTCCATCGCCATATTGTAGTGCTAAACTATGAAAGAGACTCGTCAAAGAAGCGTTCGCTTTGCCAACCTGCTCCTCTGCCATTCTTGTCCCCATCCCCCCCCCCCCCCCAACGCTCGGCTCCTTTATAAAATAAAAGGCGGTACTTATGATCCCAGCAATGTCATCTTTCATTTTCTTTCGTTGTTTTGGAAATACGCCTTGGCGAAGTTGTGTCAAATGTCCATGATAGATGATGATGCGAAATAGAAAGTGCCATAGATATTTTGCAGGATACAAACTCACGACCCGAGCATTAGGAGTCCAACGCTCTACCATTCGGCCACCCCGGCTCCCCGTCTCTTTACAGACTTAACAGAGTACAAAGCACTTTTGTCTCTTTATAGAATTAACAGAATGCAAAGTACGTTTGTCTGTTTACAGAATAAATAGAATACAAAGTATGTTTGTCTCTTTACAGGGTGGGTGTTTGGGAGTTTAACGTCCTTTTCCACCACATAAGGGTGATATCAAAGACGGGGCAACTAGGAAAAAAGGCCAGCACAAATATTTGGCCCCAGCCGGCGGGATTCGAACTCACGACCCGAGCATTGAGATACAACGCTCTACCATTCGGCCACCCCGGCTCCCCTGTCTCTTTACAGTATTAACAGAATACAAAGAACGTTTGTCTCTTTACAGTATTTACAGAATACAAAGTACGTTTGTCTCTTTACAGAATAAATAGAATACACAGCACGTTTGTCTCTTTACAGAATTACCAGAATACAAAGTACGTTTGTCTCTATCTTTACATAATTAACAGAATACAACGTACGTTTGTCTCCTTACAGAATTTACAAAGTACGTTTGTCTCTCTACAGAATTTATAGAATTCAAAGTATGTTTACTTGTTATGCAACATGAGAACAAGCTTTTTTAATGGGGTATTCTTTTGCATTATAGAATTGTGAAATATTTTGCTCTGAAATCGACAGCATGTACTCTAAGTTGTGTCGAATGCCCATGATAGATGATGATGCGAAATGAAAAGTGCCAGAGAAAATTTGCTCTTGACAATGTGTATTGCAAGATGTGTTAAAAAACAACAAAAGTAGCAGTGTCTTACGTACGGTAGGAGTTAATACTCTATGAATATGTGCGACGCGTTGATGCGGTCGACAATTTTCAACGTAAATGTTCATCAGGTGAAAATAAAGTTACAATTTTGGTAGAATCAGAAATGTCCCATGTATACTTCGAAATCCCGCTATGAATATTATTGTTATATCTGTAAATACGAGAATAAAATGCAATAAATTCTGTAACCCGAAAAGAATTTGCTCTAGTTATTTGGTGATCACACACACACACACACACACACACACACACACACACACACACACACACACACACACACACACACACACACACTATCCATTGCTCTCTGTAAACTAAACCAGTGGGCTGTGGAAACTACCCGTGTTTCAAAATTCACCAGCTTTATTAATGTCAATCTTAAGCGTGTCAATCTAATAAATTTTAATACTGTGATGTATTTGTGGGACCTTAGCATACTCCTGATGCCAGTACACTATGTCATGTTATCTTCTGAAATGTGTACAAAATATCAAAGTGTATGCTCGCTACACTGGTGCAATGTATATAGAAGCGCCAAGAAGGGACAAAAGCCCCCATGGGGCCCAGCCATACACCCCAACCACTATTATAGCTTCACGCCCTAAGCAGTCAAGCAGAACCAGCTGCGCCTGCGTGTGACTGCCTCATAATTATTTACGCCAACCACCTCTCTCTCTCTCTCTCTCTGTGTGTGTGTGTGTGTGTGTGTGTGTGTGTGTGTGAGAGGGGGGGGGGAGACATGGAGAGGAGCGGGATGTACATATGACCCAGCTGAATCTATTGAATTTACAACCAGCTTTATTAAGCGCAGAAACTACTTCCTTCTCGGTGGCTACATCAAGCTGACAACAGCACAAACCTGTATGCTCACCTAGGCGCCATGGCGGGCGTCGCTTGGCTTTCCCCGTGTTTGCTGGCTGCACTTTCTGTGTTTCTTACACCTGGACAATGTGCGTTTCAGCGAATAGGTGAGTTCACCACATCCATTGTAGCCAATAACGTTCGGTGGCCGGTGAGGAAAACTGAGGAATTTTAGAAGTTCCTTTACGAAGGCTTACTGAGAGAACACTGGTTTGACGGGAAGCTCCGTGTATAACTGGCTTGTGTTTGCGTATAAGCGTGTGGTTACGCTTTCTGCGCCGTAGACACATCTTAACAGAGGAAGCTGTTCCTGTACCAACGTTAGTGATAATTATGAGTACACTCGCCTCATCTGTGGCCAATGAGCGGCATGTTGTAAATCGACATCGGTGAAAAGATCAACAAAGGAGCAAAACCTTTATTTGTCTGACGTCTTACGAAGTGTGACACCAGCCAGTGTGGATGTTATAAAATCTCCCCTGAAGCCCTTTGACACAAGCCTTAGATAAATGTTGGGTCGACAAAAGCAGCAGAGTTAAGAATAGTGAACTTCAGAAGCACTTTAAATGAGATTAGGATAGCCGAATGGTAGAGCGTTGGACGTTCAATGCTCGGGTCGTGAATCGCAGCTCAGGTCAAATATTTGTGCTGGTCTTTTTCTCGTTGTCCCGTCTTTGTTATCACCCCTACGTGGTAGAAGGGGGAGTTAAACTCTCAAAGCCTGGTGCATGACACTTTAAAGCACTGAATCTTTGTGTGTGTGTGTGTGTGTGTGTGTGTGTGTGTGTGTGTGTGTGTGTGTGTGTGTGTGTGTGTGTGTAGTTGTAAGCCAGCAAAGCTGTGTGTATATGTGAGGGTATGAACGAGTGTGATATGGATCTAATTATGTATATGTGTGTGTACTGTGCCAGATGTCAATTGTGTGTGTGTGTGTGTGTGTGTGTGTGTGTGTGTGTGTGTGTGTGTGTGTGTGTGTGTGTGAAATGTCAAAAACAAGAATTAAAAAAAAGGAAACAGGGCAGTCATGAAGCCTAATGTTTGAGAGAAAAGATTCCTGCCCCTTGTCCTCAACAGTAAAAAAAAAAAATAAATAAAAAAACTCCCAAACATGTGTAAACAGTGCAGAGTCCGTTCTTCCACAGTTAGCAGTTCTCAGCGCCTCTGAAAGCCCAACAAGGGTGAGTGAGTTTGTGTTTAGGGCCTAAAGCCGCGCAACTCAGAGTCCAACTTTGAGTTTTGAAGAACACCCACAGAGAAACATCGCTACAGCGGCAGATAAATATAATTTCACTAATGACCGTGAAAGTGTCTCATTCACTGCTCATATGCTGGAGTGAACGCAAGGTCAAGCTCAGTAACAATGTGAAGCACCTCAACAGTGAATGAGTAAGGAATGAATAACTTTTATTTTGCATTATTATTAACATGAAGCGGTTTCCATGCAGATCTACAGTCTTCAGATGTACATTGCAACATGAGTTCTATCTACAACACTTCCCTTTATGGAGAGTCCATGAACTGTACTGGGGCGATTAACAACAACGAGAGTTTGGTGTGGACACCTATACAGGACCCTCATCCCAACTGCGTCTACACCACAGACGGAATAAACCAATACTGGCTGCTGGATCTCGGACAATCCCACAACATTCACCGCATCACCATCTATCCTGAAAGTCTGACTTTTTTCAGATTTCTTGAAGCACTTGTAGGCTTTACTGCTTTGATCACTGCAAAACTGCTGGAGCTCTTTCTTCATTAAAACGAAATCAAAATAAACGTACACTTAAACTTGCAGACCGAAAATCTCTAAAGTACTGTAGAGACAAATAATCTTCTCACTGTGCTCGAATGTCTCCCAAATAAACACAGCGGCAAAAGTTAATAAATGGTATTTTATATTTCGGGTCGCTGCTTCGTTGATTAGGTTTAATTTTTAGAGAAATATTCTGTTTTTTTTCTCCTGTTACAGCAAGCGACGATTTCATGAACGGTATACGTGTCCTTGTGGAGGGTACAGAGATCTTTCAGTTTTCCTCGCCTCAGCCTAAACAACCACTGCCGCTGACAGGCGGTAAATTACCCATAAAGGGTCAGATCATCAAATTTGAAAAAAAATTGGGCTTTGTAACACTGTGTGAGCTGCAAGTGGATGGTAAGTATAAAATTCAATCGCCCGTAGTGTCTCTCCGGTCATTTGAATTTGTGTGTGTGTGTGTGTGTGTGTGTGTGTGTGTGTGTGTGTGTGTGTGTGTGTGTGTGTCTCTCTCTCTCTCTCTCTCTCTCTAGCAGTGAATGGAATGGGAGAAATAACAATGGCTCTGCAATGACTTCCTGATGATAGTGAGTTACTTATTTAGAGCTTTACACCGCGGAAGCCCTCCCTGATAATAACCTCTTCTCAGGGTGCTACTCGGTTTTAGTTTTGAAAGACTCCATTAAGTTGATTAACTGTCCTTAGTACAGCAGACTGACCAGAAAACCAGTTGTCTTCGCTTAAACTCATGCACGTGGCGAATGGTCAAGGCTGTGTTTGTAGGCCTGTGCGTGTACTACTCTAGCCTGTCGAACAGATCAGCTGCGTCTGCCGCGCCTGTTTTCTAGAACTCAGGCGTATTGCGTCGATTCGACCATTCCTTTCACAAAGTGTCTGTACAAAATCAGTTACTGCTCTCATAACCTCACGCCTCGACTACTGCAACTGAGCACTGGCTGGCCTTCCAGCAGAACAGTTAGGCCGCTTTCAAAGAGTTCAGAACAGCGCTGCGCGATTAGTTTTGGGCAAACGGAAGCGAGATCACATAACACCACTTCTGAGAGATCTCCATTGGCTACCAGTTCATTTCCGCCTTCACTACAAAATGTTCTGGCATTTCGTCACTTTTATGGCACTCTCCCACCATACCTTTCAGCTTCACTTGTCACCTATATACCGTCGCGAACCCTCCGGTCGTCGTCCGATAGGCTTCTCAAAATCCCCAAGCGCAACCTGAAATCTTTCGGTGAGCGCTCTTTCAGTTTTGCCGCTCCAGCCGTTTGGAACTCTCTGCCTGCAGATCTGAGAAATGCGCCTACGCTGTCTGTTTTCAAGAGTAATCAGAAAACGTTCCTTTTTCGCAAAGCCTATCAGTAATTTCCTCAGCCGCGTGCTGGTCTTTTGTTGCTTGAGCGGCGTGAGGCCACAAATAACTAACACCAGTTATTTTAACTAGTCAGTTTCACCAGTGTATGTCTGTTTATCGTTGTATAATGTGCGTGAGTGTGAGTGAGTGATAGGCGCATTGAGTTTTATTTAAAGAAATGCGCCCTAGAAATACCATTTATTATTATTATTATTATTGTCCATTCCTACATTAGCACTTTCAATATTTCTCAGTCTTCAAACTGTATTCTCTGCTTGGTTATAATACTGCGTCACTAGACTTCCTCGTCTGCTGCGAAATCGTCTGCTCTCGAACCCAGCAGAATTCAGATTGTTGCGATCAGCGATAAGCTGACACAAAATACTTCATCTGACAAAACTTCGTAGAAAGGGTTAGGGGAAGGGGGAGGGGGAGGGTCTCCTCCATTTAAACTCCCATCTTTAAGAGAGACCACTCGTGACTTTCTTAATTTCTTAATTAAAAGTGAAGCTGGGTGTGAGTATACCCTAACATTTTTTTTCATTAACCCTCGACCTAGTTCCCCAAAATACTCTCAGTCGCGCAGAGTTTTTGCTTGATGCCATCGGGCTTAGGTATTGACGAGTTCCTGAAGGATCTGCCCTTGGGAGATGCCCCCACCATATTGACAAAAATTGGATCCCAGCGCGAACTTTCATCGGTAAAGATAGGAAAATGTTGATTTTTTTTTGATTTTTTTTTTTTTTGGGGGGGGGGGGCGTGTAATGAGACAAGAAGAAACATCAATTGTTCGAAAATTCATTAGTATTCCGCTGAGGTCATCAAATTAAAGATAGTGACGATCAAATTAAATCATGTGATGTATAGTGTACGTCGTTTTTAACCTTAAACGTTTTCATTTCAGAGTGTACAGTTAACACTTACGGAGTTAACTGTACGAAGACCTGTAGCCCAGGATGTTTTACAAGTGGAGATTCTACGACATGTGATTCTATCAGTGGAAACTGCACGCAAGGTTACATTTCACTAATTTCTGTAAGAATTCAACGGTTCACAAATGAGGAAAATGACAAGCTTCTGCATGCATTCATGAGACACAGTTCTGAATTTATCACTTCTTTCCTCTGCAAATCACTGTGATCCCGTAGGTTCGTGGGCACTGCTGTGATCTTCTCGGATCAGTTTTGAATACAATTAGCAGGCTGCGTTTTGTTTTGACTATAAACTAGAAATCGTACAAGCTGCATTTTGTCTTATGCTCTGTGCGTTTAATTATACAGAGCAAAGTTTTACTAAACACTTGTACTCTTTGTAAATGAAATTACTTTCAGGCTGCGCTCTCGGTTACTACGGAGGGAGGTGTGATTCCCTGTGCGGTAAGGGATGTGTTAACAACAACTGTAACAGACAAGATGGCTCCTGTACATGTCTCACTGGGTGGACGTCTCCCAAATGCACAGGTAACCGTGTGTGTGTGTGTGTGTGTGTGTGTGTGTGTGTGTGTGTGTGTGTGTGTGTGTGTGTGTGTGACTGTGTGTGACTCTGTGTGTGTGTGTGTGTGACTGTGTGTGTGTGTGTGCGTGTAAAATTATGTTTTACTGTTCCTGGGTAGATTTTCATACACTGCACACCTAATTGTGTTCCTTAGCAGAAATACGTTTACTGGATACCTTAATTCAGCACGTTTGTCAACATATCCCAGTGTGTGTGTGTGTGTGTGTGTGTGTGTGTGTGTGTGTGTGTGTCTGTGTGTGTGTGTCTATGTGTGTGTGTAAAAATAAACCGGTGTACTGTGGACGATGACTATAAATGTGCGTTGCATCATGCAATGTTTATGTTTTCAGAATGTGACTCTGGTTATTACGGTGTGGAATCTTGTGAAGAGTGTGGTTACTGTAGTGAAGGGGATGTCTGTAACAATACCAACGGACACTGTCCACGGGGATGTCGTGACGGCTTTGATGGGGATCGCTGTGATAGTAAGTTTTAAGTTTTACTATGTAAGTAAGTGATTTAGTTTTTAGAAATATTTGTCATGACGCAGCGAGCGGGGGTTTCATGAGAAGAATCAGTGTGCTCCTTGAGGACAATGGGGCCGTCCACAAGTACTTATATTTAGCCGTCCTGCACTCATAGACCTTGGGTCTAAATGAAATTACTGAAATGGGCACGTTACTGTACTATTATTGACTTACAACTTGCAGTAACAAAGTCTGTCTGTGAATGCAGTGTGTGAAACCAGTGTTTCTATGTGTGATGTGTTTCTTTGTGTGATGGGTTTCTATGTGTACCGTGTGTTTCTATGTGTGATGTGTTTCTTTGATTGTGTGATGGGTTTCTATGTGTACCGTGTTTCTATGTGTAATGTGGATTCGCTGTTTTACTTATATTGCAGTTGTGTGCGTGCACTCTTCATTCTTCTCTCACTGGCTAAGAGCCCCAACTGAATAAAAGCATTATCATTGTTTCTTAATATCGTGATATATCAGTTACCAACTGGCAAATCACAAACTGTCAGCGGATTAAGCAGCCAGTCTATAATTAATCATTTAGTGAGTAAACGAAAGAACAAAGAAATCATTTGATCCAGGAGATGCACAAAATGCTTTCTCGTATATGACTAATTGATAGGTTCATTCATTTGAAATTACCAATTTGAACAAACTGCAAGCATGCAACAAAATAACAACAACAACAAAAAAACCAACGCATGATAACCAAACCGAAACTAAAACAACAAACTAACAAACTTGTAACGATACTTTCGTATCTCTGTTTAGAGTGTGCTAGTAACCGATGGTCGTCCGACTGTTCCCTGTCGTGTGGTCAGTGTGCTGGTGACGGGTCATGTTACGTCCACAATGGTCACTGTGTCAATGGGTGTGTCCAAGGATTCGGAGGAGACAATTGCACTCTGGAAAGTAAGATTGTTTTGGGCAAATATTTCGAGTGACGAGAGGTTCGAAATACGCTTGAACAGTTGAGCTGTTGCGTTGCGTTGCGCTATCAAAACATGCGTTGCAACCAGCTCCGTGATTTTCCCACTGCTCACGGATCGCTTTTCTGGGAGAAGCCGCCAGGTATTTCTAGTGTCACTGACCATCATGTGTACATGTGTACCATGTGATACGGCAACGTGAAACAGCTCTATAATTCATTTAATAACATAGTCAACTCGCCAGCCTTGTTCAATCCAGTACAATGTATTGCTTCTGTTTGTTTGAAAGTGTACACTTTCGCCTGTTTGGAATGCATGTCTTTTTTCTGTTAAAGTTGTTGCAAGTACAGTACCCCCACAAGATGGCGGGAACCTTACCGGCCCCATTGTTGGCGGTCTGCTTGGAGCTGGGGCACTGATTGGGATCTCTGTCTTGTTGGCGGCGTTTATGATCATCCGGTAAACCGTGACGTGGAAATTGTTGTTGCTGTTGTTCTGTTTGTTGCTGCTGATGCTTTTGCTGCTGTTGCTGTTGATGTGCATCTTTTAGTTTGGTTTCTCAGGACCATATCTGTATAACTGACTGCATGTATTATTGACATTATGTGAAAAAACAACGAGGAATCAAAATGAATTTCTTCTTAATTTTCCGTTCCTTTTCTTAGCAGACGGCGAAAGTCACGTGATACCCCAAAGCCAGCAGATACAGACAGTGGTATGTATGAATCTCTCTCTCTCTCTCTCTCTCTCTCTCTCTCTCTCTCTCTCTCTCTCTCTTTTAAAAACATTAGCGCCGTGAGCAGTCAGTTAAGGTGGATAGTTATTATTTAGTTATTTTAGTGTTTAACCCCGCGCAAGCAACAAAGACTAACTCGCGGCTACAGTTAGGGTGGAGCCGTGTGCTATACTAAGTCTCCAACATCATCATCATTATTCACATTGAGATCTAAGTAACAGGTGCACATGCAAGTGTTTCATATTTCTCTTGTGGACTATTAATTCTGCGGTATGCAAACTATGGAGTCTTCATGAATATGTATTTGTGAATCTGTATGACGTGCACAAGTCTTTGTTTTTTTGTTTGTTTGTTTTGGGTTTTGTTGTTGTTGTTGTTGCTGCTGTTGTTGTTGCTGTTGTTGTTGTTGTTTTGTGCCAAACACACTGTCAGCTTGCTAAGAATATCCTTTTGATTTCGATTATATACGAGTTAAAGTTACACTTTTACCCGAGGTTTACCATCATTAAATGCCTCGAAGTAGACAAAAGAAGTTCAGTTTGTCACAAATATCAGTGTGTAGTGAGTTGTCTGTACGTCGGCACAAGCAAAGCGTCTAAATTATTTCAGAAAGAATACTTTTTTTTGCCAGCACATGTCTCCTCTGAAATCACCCCGGTCAGAGATGTCACCGAAGGAGACAAACCAGAAACAGAAACACCTGGCAATGAGTCCAACTACGCTCAGTTAGAGAGATACGAAAACCCGGACGACATCAGACCGTACAGCATGCTGCAGGATGGTGGCAAACTCCCCAAATACATCAACATCCAGAGCGACTAAGAGACTGCCCTCTATGAGAACACCACAGTCTCCCAGAACTAGTGACCAAATCCTCGTCTTTCTGTTTTGTTGTTATTATTTTGTAATTTTTAGACTACCCTTTTCACAATCAGTGTTTGCATAAGACATGTAGGATATTTTCCTGCTAAAAATAACAATATGCATGTTACATGGAGGGAAGTAAAATGCAGTTACTTTAAGCTTTAAGTTTGTTTTCCAAAAAAGCTGATGTCTCATTTGGGTGGGGAGACCTTTTTGGCTTTTAGCACTAGAGAAATATGACTTTCTTTGAATGCTTTTCAATTTTTTTTTTTGTCCGAGTGCTATGTTGCTTATGTCTATAAATAGACAAGTTCAGTTAGCGGCACCGCTTCATGAACCTTCGGCCCATTGGGAAGTATTACTGCGGGGATTAGTCGCTGGTTGTTATGTTCTGTCTTGATATAAGTAGGTGTTTTGACGCAAGTAGTTAAGCACATTCGATGAAAACTTTTCCAAAGAGTTGTTGTATGCCAGAGAAACTTCGGGAGCCGGGACAGTCGAGTGGATGAGCACTGGACTTTCAATGGGTCGTGAGCCTTTTCTTGTTGGCCCGTTTTGGGGGATCACCCATATATGGTAGAAAAAGACGTTAAACCCTTAAACACCCACCCATCCAAAAACCAGATAATCTTAGTTTCATTTCTGATCATACATGCATTTTTTGCTGCCTTCCTATTTGGGGTGTACATATCAGGTTGGTTTTTGGAGACGAACGCAGGATAATATTGAAACTTGCGATAGCTAGTGAATTAAAGTGGCAGGCATTAATTGTATTAAAGAATTAGAGTTTGATATAATTATGTAGGATTAATTGCAGATGTAGAAAGAGTCTGTATGTAGTTACAAATGTACAAATAGCATTCAAAAGTAAATGTCTGCTTGACACGGTTATGTTCGTGTGGTTTAGTGTTTGTTTGTTTGTCTGTTGTTGTGTTTTTTGATGGCGGTGGTGGTTGTGGTGGTCACGTTTTTCTTATTCGGCTTTTCCAGGAACCGTTGTACAATCAAGGATAATGTATTGTCAACAGGTTTCTGTGACCAACATTAACTTTTGATAATCTTTTGCATCGGCTCCAACAGTTTCTCAAACACCCTTGTGACCTGCCTCAGCATGTAACAATTTGACTTTTTAAAAGCATGAAGATTTCGCTTGATATCTGTACATGCAGTATACCAGTGTGTGCAGTGTGGCTGAAACTGTTACTGCCAGGTTTTACTTTAGGTATACCTTCTCCCAGATCCCTATATCGACATCCTGAATTTTTTTTTTTTTTTTTTTTTTGCCCCAGCTCCTTGCCAGCTCCAGTGGTGTTGCTCCAAGGTCAGGGCTGGAATCGGTCGAGGGCTCGGAAGCAGGAGCAATTTTTATCATGCATGATGATGGAGACCGTGGCCAGATACAATATGCCTCGGGTGCACTTAACCATTTGTGTTCTGGGACAATGTTGCTGGTTCCATAAACATTACGAGAGTAAGTACTTCAGCCGAAGTAGAATTATATTTTGGAGTTTATAATAATAATAATAATAATACATGGCTTTTATAGAGCGCCGTTCTCCCGCTTCAAGGACTCGCTGCGCTTAAAGCACACACACACACACACACACACGCACACACGCTATTTACATCCCCTCCGCTTACATACAATTTGGCAGTGCAACGAACTCATGATGCACACAGACACTGAGGCTTAACAGAAGTTTAGCTGTCAAAGGCTTGGCGGAAGAGATAGGTCTTCAGATGCGATTTAAACAGAGGCAGTGAGGTCTGAAGGCGGAGTTCGATTGGCAAGGAGTTCCAGACAGTCGGGGCTAAAAAGCTGAAAGAGCGCTCTCCGGCAGTTTTCATGTTACGGTTCGGAATTGTGAGGAGTTTTTCGTGTTTGATTATAACCAAATACGCAGGTGTGAAAGAAAACTTTTGTTGAATTGAACTGATTTTTGTGACCATAAAGGCCTCCCGAAGCCAGTACAATGTCACCTGCTGAAATGTGTAGAGGGTGTGCTGGTGTTCTCTATACATGGACGCGCCGAATGGAAAAAGCGTATGACCCAACCAGATAACCCAAACACTGTTGTAGCTACACGCCCTGTGCAGTCAAAAGGAACCAACTGCACCTGTGTGTGTGTGTGTGTGTGTGTGTGTGTGTGTGTGTGTGTGTGTGTGTGTGTGTGTGTGTGTGTGTAAAACCAGAGAAGTTCAACGGAGAGGGCAGGGGTTTACACATGACTATTCAATCCATTGAATTTGCAGCCGGTTTTGTAAGCGCTGAAACTACTTCCTCTTCGGTGGTTAAATCACACTGACAACTTCACATTCCTGTACACTCACCTAGGCACAATGGCGGGCGTCGGCTGGCTTTCCCCGTGTTTGCTGGCTGCACTTTCTGTTTTCCTGACACCTGGACAATGTGACTTTCAGCAGATAGGTGAGTGTATTAACATTCCTTGTGCCGGAGAAAGTCCGGCGGCCGATGGGATCACTTTTGAGGAAAATTGAGGAATTTTCGAAGTTCTCTCTCTCTCTCTCTCTTTGTCTCCGCACCCACCCACATGCAACCCTCCCCCCCCCCCCCCACACACACACACACCGTGGCACACACACACACACACCACCTCTCTCTCTCTCTCTCTCTCTCTCTCTTTCTCTCTCAGCAGGAGTGCCTCTGGTGGATGTTGTTTAAAAAGATGACTGCTGTTGGTACAAATGAATTTTTGTAACGCTGGGTTCTCACGTTAGGCATTCTCAGTCTACCACTGTCCATCCGTCTGCTGTCAAACTCCCCGTACAGAGGGTGTGTCGCGTCGTTGAGTATAGTTGTCAGTTCGACTCTTTGTGTAGCTACCGGGCCTCCGGCGAGGTAGCTACGCAAACAAGCGAACCATTAAGGGGTTAGTCTTTCGCCGTAAACCACGAGAACTAATCATGTAGGCTGTTTATACCACGAGCATTCAGATTCTTACCTCCACTGCTCTAGTCGCATATATTTCTGCGACATTTTATTTTTCTGGTAGGGTGACTAGTGACTTTTGTACCCCCTCGAAATTCTGCGCACTGACTTGTGAGGAAATGATGAGTAGGGCAGGTGAAATTGCTTGGTGTAAAGAAGAATATCATTCAAAGCATGTGCTCATGTACTGACATTCAAAAGTGCACTCGTAAATACTTCACAGAGAATTTTCTGTGCGATCTTTTTTTACGTGATGCAAGGAAAATAACTTTTCACCCCCAAAAGTGAGAAAATAAGTGTGCACCGGCCGTGACGTATGAGTTCCAAATGTTTGAAATGACGCTCTTTCTGATTGATGGCGTAACTGGAGTGTGTTTTTGTGAATTCGTAAACCACTGAGTGGGTTGTGGAAAGTCATAACTCACACTTTCGCTCTCTGTTTCCTTACTATTTTCGGACGTAAAACACTCATAGTTAACTCGCTGAAAGTTTGCACTGGCGAGTGGTGTAAATGCAGTTTATTGTCGGTGTGTCCGCACAAGAAGAAGCAAGCTATGTTAAGTATTTCAGAAGGAATATTTTCTCTCGCCAGTACATTTTTCGTCTGGAGACGCCCTGGCAGTCAGAGATGTCACCGAAGGAGACAAACCAGAAACAGAAACACCTGGCAATGAGTCCAACTACGCCCAGCTAGAGACATATGAAAACCCGGACGACATCAGACCGTACAGCGTGCTGCAGGATGGTGGCAAACTCCCCAACATCCAGAGTGACCAAGAGACTGCTCTCTGTCAGAACACCACAGTCTCCAACAACTAATTACTCAAAGCTTTGTTTTGTGCTTCGTTGTTATTTGTAACTTTTGCTGCTTTAGACCACACTTTTCACCTCCAGTGTTTGCACAAGAGTTTTGCGTTTTGTCTTCCGGCTAAAAATAACAGTGTAGGCGTTGAGTGGAGGGAAGAAGAATACAGTCACGAAGCTTTAAGGTTATTTGCCGAAAGAGCTGATGCTTCCTCTGGTCATGGGGACCGTTCTCTTATCTGTGCGGCTTCTGGTATTGGAGAAATACATTTGAACGCGTGATGCTTTTCTTGACTACTACGTTGCATTTGTCTACAAATAGACCAGCCAAGTGAGCGGCTTCGCTTCACAAGCTAACACTGCATTGGCCCCTCCGGAAATATATCACCGGCCCCCGTAGTGTAGTGGTTACCACTTCGGAACATGGACCTGGAGACCCAGATTCGATCCCAGCCGAGCCAAACGGGATTGTTCCTACCTAGACCGGCTCCTACCCAGAACGGGCGTTCAATGAACCCAAGGGGGGAGTCTGTTGTCACACAGCTTAGACTTGCCAACTTTTACTATCATCCTCATTCTCATGCATAAACATTTGTGGGCTCCCACGAAATGGGAAGAAAGGGTGATTAGGGAATAGAAAGTTATTATTATCGCTGGAAAATGCAGAAAATAAGCTTTCTCGTGGTATAGAATTTATACTTATAGCATGGCATAGGCCTGAAATGTGTTTGTTGAAAACCTTTTCTTGAAAAACTTCCATTTTGAGAAAGTGGCTGGTACAGTGTGACGTTGGATGGCGTGGTGGTATTATATGCTCTTTTTAAACATGTTTATAAGCTACTTTCAGCCTTGAAATTTTCACCGAAGTTGCATTAGTTGAAATGAAAATAAAAAAAACAAAAAGGAAAAAAACTGAAAGTCGCTAATTTTGAACTACCACCATTTTTTTAAAAACCAATTTTCTCTTTTGCAGGAGCCCATCCAGGGGCGCCGGAAGATGTTGGGGGGAGGGGGGCAGAATCTCGGAGGGGGAAACGTTGCCCGAAGAAAGTGAAAAGCGCGGGGGGGGGGGGGGGGCGATCAAATGCTGCGTAGACAAAAAAAAAACCTCTACGAACCAGGGAGCCACTGAAAGGAAGGACTTAGCCTGAAACTTGAAAAGTGAAAAGCGGGGTGGGGGGGGGGGGGCAATCAGAGGAGCGGACAGCCTTCGGTCCGCAAAAACAGACGTTCTCTGTTGGGTGGGATGAGCGAGAGAGCACTAAGAGGGGTAGGGGGAGAGGTAGGGGAGGGGGGGGGGGGCAAGACCATGGCTTTGCCCCCCCCCCCTCTTGCCATAGTCACCTGATTTTCCAGGGGGGGGGGGGCAAAAAGACACTCTTGCCCCCCCTGCTTGGGTACCGGGGGGGGGGGGGGGTGAGAGCTGCCCCCCCCCCTCCCGGTTCCGGCGCCCCTGCTGTGGCATCATTTGATACGCATTGAATCTTATAACGGCGTATTCATTGTGGTTTACATTAAATCATACACTTGTAATTTTTAATTGCACTTGCGAATATTCACATACATTTTCTTCTCGAAAAGTAACCCAGTTGCCGCGTTTTGAATTATTTGTTGTTGTTATAGGTGGTAGTGTTGGTGGTGAAGGTGGTTAGTGGACTGGTTGTTGGATTCCGCTTACGAGAAATGAAGGGGCTTATCCATGCACTGAGATACTTCACTAGCCTGTTGCATACCCTACGCCATTTTGGGGATGGCAATGTGTGCACACCGTCAAGTGAGATAAACCGTGACGGTTTGGTAAAGGAACAACTTTTACAACGGCTCCAGTTACACTGATGTAGCCACAGTTAATTAACCCTTGCGACTTAGCTCAGCGTCGCACACAATATCAGTATGATTGTTTTCCTTGAAGACTGGGCTTGTTAACCTGATACTGTAGGTTGAAATGGCCGATGTCGTAATACGTTTTAACCAAACTGTATACACTGGTGGAAGAGCATTATATGTTATCAATATGTAATTATGTATATGCATGCGGAATACATCCTGTGTGTATTGGGAAGATAAACTGTCTGTACGGCGGGGTATGGGGATGTTCCATTCTGAAGTAGGCTATGCATTATCACACCATGTTCAACACTCGGGCCGTGACGTCAGAATCCCGGCTGAGAACCTGAAACTTTTTTCCTCGTTGTCAGTGTCCCGAATTTGATATTCCAGTCTGTCGTCTGTCCTTGCAGGCACGCCTGTTTTGCTGTGATCCGTCGGTTTGTGTGTGTGTGTGTGTGTGTGTGTGTGTGTGTGTGTGTGTGTGTGTGTGTGTGTGTGTGTGCTCGCTGTTATTACGCTATGCATACTTTCACTGCAAGCGGACGTCGCGTCAGTGACGAGGCACCGTAGTAACCAGATTATGTCCATATTACGCGTTCTCTTTTGCACGGTACTGTGTCTTCAATTAGAGAATAAAGCCATGTTATTCACTGAGCGTGCGCATAACGACAGTGCAACACATTCCGCTTTCTGGCCCTTACTTGGTCGAGAAATACCTGAACACGACAACCAAGCGACCAGCTCTGTGACTTTATTAGACTGATACTGCCAACAGCAACAACAATTTTTTAATACACTCGATCGCGGGCTGCACCGCCATGATGTGCAGGGTCAACACGGCAGAGAAGGATAAGTTTACCAACGCACCTAACCCAGCGCCACAGCCCAAGTGTGTCGACGCAATAAGTTATAGGGGCAAGCAGTTTTAAAAGTGTGTGTGTGTGTGTGTGTGTGTGCGCGTGCGTGCGTGCGTGCGTGCGTGCGTGTGTGTGTGTGTGTGCGTGCGTGCGTGCGTGTATTCGCGCGCTCATACCTGAAATACATCCGTTTTAACTTCCTTGTTAGAGGGTAGATTACGGAGAACAACATCTTTACGAGCGGGTAGACAGTATGGCTGCGGGCTGTAAGTTTTTGTCGTGTCTGCTGGCTGTACTTTCTGCTGTTTTGACTCCTGGATATGGGGGATATCGGCAGATTGGTGAGTCAACTCACATACTCTTTATAGACGTTTACGCTTTAGCTGTCTTGACCACTGCGAAGCGCCGAGTAACGTTAACTGTCCGAAAAGCTGCATAACAGCAACTACGTGTTAACTACATGACATGTCGCTCAGCATGAGAAAGCTGGTAAATGTGATACACCTACCCAAGCGCCTTAATGAAAAGTGTTATGTGCAGACGACAACAAAGATTTGCTTACAGTAAATGTTTATATTGAACGGAAGTGGCAAAATTCGAAACTCGGTTCACTCATTCATAAGATATTGCAGCATTACTCCCTACCATGAAATGAATGTTTACAAGATGGTGCTTAGGTGAATCGGGACACAGCGTCGTGAAATGATCGTTCTTTTCAGACGCACACGCCCCTCATATGTGTGTAATTTTGCCTCTCGGGATTTGTACTACCACATGGTCAGTGAGGTGGAACGGCAGGACACAGATACAGACACACACACACACACACACACACACACACACACACACACACACACACACACACACACACACACACACACACACACACACACACACACACACACATTTGCCTATGCTTCTGTGCTAACAAAACCTGAGTTAGCATGTGTCTTTATCAAATAATCTAAAGAACATACAAAGTCAGAGAGCTATAAAGCACTTCCTTCACAATGACACCGGTGACGTTCTGCCGTCTCGTAGACTTGTGCTTCTTGGTATAGACCATCAGCATCCTATGTGACAGTGTTAATGAGTGGTGTGAAAAATTTAACGGCTGAATAGGCTACTAGATAATATGTGTGCCATTGTGTCATATCATAAACTATCAGCAGGGGTTTCATTTGTCTTGAAGGACTGACTAGCACTGTTTCTTTCATTTTGTCAAGATGGCGGTAGGCTTGGTATTATGGGCATGGCTCTTATAAACACAAACAGGATTCTTTTGAATTTGCATGGATATGTTCAAATACATTGTACACGTGTTGAGTATGGTAAAAATACCAAAGGGTTTGTCTGTCAGGGCTTGAAGGACATTTTTTTTTGGGGGGGGGGGGGGAGTTCACAGCGTTGAACCGCTTACTGTGCTTACTAGACCTAATGCAACTTTTGTCTTTTACAAATTATTGAAAGAGCACACAAAGAGCACATAGCTAGCTATAGAGGTATAACATCTCGTGAAAGTTAACGTGATGAGGTATAACGAATAATAAACAAATACGGTTGGTTTTATTTTTTTCTTAGTGTAGCCTTGTTTCTATGAAAAAATTAAAACCCGGGGTCCTGATTTTAAGGGCACACGGCGGATTCATATTTCTGAGACACTGAACTTTCCAAAACATCCTGTATACCAACTTTTCCTTGAAAATGCCAACAGTGTTACGGACGTTTCCATTCGGGTGTTGCCTTGCCTGACGTCTTGCAAAATCATCTGTCAATGTCTGTCTTAAATAATTATGGCTGGCATAATATTTGCAGTGCCTGACTGTGACCCAATGCCTTGTCTGAACTAATCTCTCCCGGCATTTTCACCTGAATGTGTGTTTAGGATCGGTTTGCGTCACCGGACAAATCCGTATAGCACAACATGCCTCTGGTGATTATATCGATTACAATTGTTTACGTAGCAGAGTGGTTGGAGTGATCTTTTTTTTTTTTTTTTTTTTTTGGGGGGGGGGTGGGGGTAGGGGGCGGAGGGCTGGGGGATTTATGACTGTGAGCAAAAGATCAAGGGCGATAGAAATATCAACACAGATTTGGAGAAAGTTATGCGATTACTTTATCTCACTACTGGCCAGTGTTGACCAGTCAATAATATACTTTACACAAAATGCGTATTGTGTTTCAACACAGATCTGACTGCGGCGTCAGGAGTGTCCTGCAACATGAGTTCGATTTACAGTAGTAAAGATGATACATCACTGGCCTGCTGGGGAGCACTCAACGGTAACACGGGCATGAAGTATTCTCCGGGCGGGAACTGTGTGTACACCTTCAGAGAACAAAACGAACAAAATGAATACTGGCTGGTGAATCTGGGACAGCCACGCAACATTCATCGGATCATCATATTCCCTGAAAGTGAGACTACCACAACTTTAGATAAAGAAGAATTTCTATAATTTCGGAAGACAAACGTCAAGAGAAGACTTAGGTCTGACATTCACGAGGGGAAAAATCAGATGTAGAGCTAGAAAATACGCATAGTCCCAGGTTTTCGTTTGATACTGTATGTAGCTACGCCACTGAGAAAGAATAAGAAATGAACAATGAAGAATACCGATCAGGTGTGAAGGAATGGAGCAGGGCCAAGAGAGCTCGCAGATCTCAGAGACAGAGAAAGAGAGAGGACTATATGGGTGTGCAGTATTAGAACCAAACAAACAGGGTATGAAATTTACGTGACAGTGTGATGAACAAGAACTGTCAACAGACAGAATTATACCTATGTGATTCATGTTCCTCTAGTTCCATTACTGCTTCGTTGACTGGTATGCAGTTTAACAGCCGTTCTTTCCATTTCATAATATCGATTTTCTGATTAGTTACAGCTCGTTTTAATAAGAAGACAAGCACCAGAGTTTTTGTTGACGAAAACAAGATTTACCAATTCCCGACCGTCAGGGTCACGACCGCACAGACCATCACCAGGAACTTGCCAGTCCGGGGTCAGATCATCATACTCACTCGGCCAGGCGACAACGTTACACTCTGTGAGCTGCAAGTGTACGGTACGTTTTCACCGTTCTTGTTCTCATGGAAGCCCAAATCTATTTTCTCTGGTCTTCATGACAGACTATTTCAGTGATTTTTTTGTTGTTGAACGGCTGCATATTACTTCGAATTTCATTGCTTCCGCAGGGAAGAGCAGGGAACTTCTTTTTTTCTTAGGATGGGAGGGGGGGGGGGGTGGAGGCAATAATATCTTGAATGTAGCCCAGTAAAAACCTGGTTTAGCTTTTTTTCCTCCAATATGTTTTATCTCCACGATTCAGTACGTGCTGTTGATTTCAGGGTGCACATTTGACTCTTACGGCGCTAACTGTACACAGACCTGCAGCACCGGGTGTAGTGAGAATGCGGGGGACACAGTTTGTGATTCTATCACCGGGACGTGCAAGAGAGGTTCGTACTTACGCTGCATGGCGACATCATTAACAATAGTCTTGAGTTACTTTCATCTGGTATTTTCTCAGATGTACATGCTAGCATTTACCGACATCACTTCCAAATTCATGACTACATTGTTTTAGAGATATGCCACTATGACACTATCTCTCACACACAATTTTGAATAGTGCAGACGTGTTCACTGTGTTAAAATGGACAGCATAGGTTTTGAGAGGCATGACACATAACATTATAAATCTACCCACCGCCACTGAATATGTACACTCACGAACAGACTGGTGAAACACGTTTAATGTTTAACTGATGTGTTTGCATGCATGTATTACAGTTTGATACCCCGGTGTTCGTCTATTAAAATGGATAAATTGACCGGCCCCCGTAGTGTAGTGGTTAGCACTTCGGACTGTGGACCGGGAGACCCGGGTTCGAGTCCCAGCCGAGGCAAGCGGGATTTTTCCTACCTAGGTCGGCTCCTACCCAGAGCGGGTGTGCTATAGGCCCAATGGGGAGGCTGTTGCCACACAGCCGAGCTTCACCCACTTCACGGGTGCGACTTTGGGGGTGCTTCCCTTGGTATGACACGTCTTATGATGTGGATGATTACACGGCCGGCACCGCAGGTGCCGTAGTTCCCGGGCCTGGTTAATGCCGGGATATTTATGACAGGAAGCGTGGAATGCGGCCCTGTCCCGCAGTCCCAAACCACACGGACCTCCATAGCATCACCTTACCATCATCCTCATCTCCATCATCATGCATAGTTTAAAAAAAAAATTAAAAAAATGGATAAATTGAACATGCAACACCATCTTCTACTTGTGTGAAAAACTTGGTCATTTTTCTTAGGAACTCTAGGCATTATGGTTCGTCCATTTGCAGAAGAGTAAGTAGACCTACTTTCAGGCAGCTTCAAGGTTCACACAAAATAACGGTTTTTATCTTACCTCCCCTGCATATTATCTACACGCAGGTTGTAAGCCTGGCTGGGTGGGTCCAAAGTGTGACGAGTATTGTCCAGTAAGGTGTAACGTATCGTGTGACGCTGGAAGTTGTCGGCAATGTGAGGGAAACTTCGCAGAGCCTGACTGTACACGTGAGTATAGGCCTACATGTATAACCTATGTACATCTTTTTTTTACCATGTCGCTCTTTCGTTTACTGCACAGCCTGAATTCGAGCGATCTGTGTGTGTGTGTGTGTGTGTGTGTGTGTGTGTGTGTGTGTGTGTGTGTGTGTGTGTGTGTGTGTGTGTGTCGGTGCGTGAACGGTAAGGAGATGGTATAGGTTTGGAGATGGGGTATGCTTTCATGCCGGTATAATTTATCCGTTCTATTTTTTTTTCTAGAGAAAAAGAATCTAATTCACAATGTCTGTCTATGACAGAATGTAGGGCCGGCTGGTACGGCAGCGAGTGTGTGAAACCGTGTAACCAACACTGTAAGCCGGACGATGACGGGAACAGTAGATGCGGACAGACTGATGGAGTGTGTAACTTAGGTGATTCTCTCTCTCTCTCTCTCTCTCTGTTTGTGAATCATTGAGATATGAAGAGGGGCGGGGTGTACATATGACCCAGTTCAAGCTATTAAATTTAAGTTTTGTAAGCACGTAAACTACTTCCTTCTCGGTGGCTAAATCAAGTGGACAACATCACAATCCTGCACCCACCCACACACACACACACACACACACACACACACACACACACACACACACACATACACACACACACACACACACACACACACACACACACACACACTACCAACAAGTGATGGTTTTTCCTTTTTGCAGGTTGTGTTGACGGTCGGTACGGACTACACTGTAGTGTTTCCTGTCCAGCCAACTGTGACGGCAGATGTGGACGAGAAGACGGTGTTTGTAACAGTGAGTATCCGCAGCCACGTAGCATGTGAAATACCGATCAACCTTGAGAGATGTTCTTACTTGTGACCTAGTGTTACGTGGTGAATGATTGAAGAGCCCGTCGTCTTACCGAGGAATACGATGACAATCAGGCCAGCACTCTTCATGTAGCAAGTTCTTATACTGACTGCGGAAGAAGTCTCTTTCACTCACAAAAGGACTCGTGAGCGCGTAGAAAAGTTATAACCTTGTGGAGTTTATTACAGCACTTCTCTGGTGTCACACTGTACTCTCAAGCTTCGTACATAATTATGAGCTTCTCTCGTGCACACACACACACACACACACACACACACACACACACACACACACACACACACACACACACACACACACACACACATCTCAGAGTCTTATAAACAGTCATAGCGTTCTAACACATTCTGAACGTCTACTATGAAGGAACCAATCAAAAATCAGAACGTAAATCACCTCATTACTATTTTAAAACTTGAGAAGAATCCAGAATTCTCGAGTACACACCCGCCGACTCTAGGCACGTTATATAACACCTTCTAATCGTAAACAACTCCTTACAAAGCGATTTGCACGAAATTTCCGGGAGACTCCGACCTAAATGCGCACCGCCTCCTGGGGCAAGATTAGCTACAATCAAAACAAGGTCGCTACTTCTAGAATTTTCATAAGAACAATAGAAATTTCTGGATCACGGAAAACAGATTTACATTACTAAAACACAATATGAACTAAACATAGCAACTTCTCTGTTCTAGCTCCAACTTCTTAAAAAAAAACAAAAAAACAACAACAAAAAAACAATACAGCTGTTACCTTTCAGCATACAAACAAAACACGCAGCCACACTCGTAACACCTAGCCAGCGCGCCAACAGCTGTTCTCATATTACACATCGCAGTACAGTGCCTCAGTTTAGGGTCGCAGCCGAACTTTTTATTTACTTTCGCTATTTACAAGAGTAAAACAGCTGTTTCTGGTTTTCTGACTTAATTCATTTCATGTCATTCAGTGCTGTCCGCTGTCTTTCCATTTCTGCTCCGCGTATAAGTGAAACATATGCCTAAATCGATATTTTCACCATTTTTTTTTAATAAAAAAAACAAATAAAAGGACGGAAAGTGCAGAGTGGAAACACACACACACACACACACACACACACACACACACACACACACACACACACACACACACACACACACACCCCGAAAGCATCATGTGATGGTTCTTCTTTTTTGCAAATTGTTGTTGACGGTTGGTACGGAACAGACAGTACTGTTTCAAGTCCAGCCAACTGTGACGGCGGATGCCCTGCGACTGAGGGAGACATCAAGACCTATGCTGTTAGGATGACTCGGTCTGTTGTATGACATTTGTAGATAAGTCTGATCATCCAAGGTAACTTTGGGGGAGATTTTTTTTCATAAACAGACTACAAACGACAACATAATTAATCTCATTTCTAAGTGCTTTACTGTTTGCGCATTTATTCATACATGATCGGTACCCTGTTCAACTTTGAGGAGAATGCGTGGTGTGTATCCACAGGCTGCAAGAACGGCTACTTCAGCCCCAGGTGCCAGTCACCATGTGGAACAGGATGTGTTGACAACTGTAACAGAGAAGATGGAGCCTGTAACTGCAGCACTGGGTGGTCCTCGCCTAACTGTGCAGGTGTGTGTGTGTGTGTGTGTGTGTGTGTGTGTGTGTGTGTGTGTGCTTGTGTGCGTGTGTATGTGTGTGTGCGTGTGCGTGTGTGTGTGTGTGTGTGTGTGTTTAAAAAGTGCAATGACTTGTCCACATGGAGAATGTTTCTTTCTTTTTTCTAAAGCATGTTCTTCAGGAGAAAATAAACATTGATAAGGTCTACCATAATTTATATGAACTTGATAATGTGTCTTTAATTAAAGAATAACTTTTGACATAATCGAAATTTTCCGAGAGAAATTATTATTATATTATTATTATATTATTGACAGAATGTGACACTGGTTATTACGGTGTTGAATCTTGTGAAGAGTGTGGTTACTGTCGTGACGGGGATGTCTGTAACAACCACAACGGAAACTGCCCACGGGGATGTCGTGCGGGATTTCATGGTGATCGTTGTGACAGTATGTTGATTAAATAATTAGAAAATGAGTATATAGATAGTTTTAGTACCGTGCATCTGAATTCGAAATACAGATTGTGTTCGCGTCTGGATGATTCAGGATATTTCTTCCACCCATAACCCTACCCCATCCAGAATACATTCTTTATCAAACGTATAATCGCAGTGTATTTTTGTATTTCCTCGTTATTTTAATTTAGTTGGAATCATTTTGTTTATGTGTGCAACCATACCAAGATATCGATTAGTTTACTATAAGAGGACATATACATATAGATGAACATCAACATCACTTTTTGCCAGATGCTTGGGCCATTATCAGCTCGGCAGGGACTCTTTCATATATGCTCGCTGTAATGATACTTTTGTTTTTCTGTGTTAGAGTGTGCTGGTAACCGATGGGGGCCCAACTGTTCCCTGCCGTGTGGTCAGTGTGCTGGTGACGGGTCATGTGACGTCCACACTGGTTACTGTACCAGTGGGTGTCTCCCAGAATTTGAAGGAGATAACTGCACTCTGAAACGTAAGACTGTGTTGGAAATAAACATTTCTATGTTCAGAATACCAATAGGTTCTGAAAACGCTAATGCGCAGACAAGACTGTTGTAACTCCCATTTTGTAACGTTCAGTCAACTCGCAATGATGGTCCAATCAGATGCAATTCATAATAATGATAATAATAATAATAAATACTAATAATAATTGATATTTATATAGCGCCTACACTTAGCGATAATAATAATAATAATAATATATTTAATTATGTAGCGCCTATACTTAGCGAGCTCTAAACGCTTGCAAAGTCAAGAAGATGAAATAAAATGAAAATAATGCAAGATAAAAGACACCAAATAAAAGACACCGCAATTGTGTCACACACACACACACACACACACACACACACACACACACACACACACACACACACACACACACACACAGTTCTGTCAATTCCTCATTACTGCCACTGGGCTGAGAGCAAGTGCGTTTTCATTCATTCTGTTGCCCCCATTCAGCAGCCCCCACTTTCACCGTCTCTGCATACATACATAGCTACTTGTTTTTGTACTACTGACAGTTGCTTCGGGTGAAGATGACACACAAGATGGCGGGAACATTGCCGGTCCCCTTGTTGGCGGTCTGCTGGGAGCTGGGGCTCTGATTGGGATCTCTGTCCTGTTGGCGGCTTTCATGATCATCCGGTAAAGTTTGACGTGGAATTTGTTGTTGCCGTTACTATTGTTGTTGCTGCTGCTTTTGCTGTGGCTAATGTTTGTGTTTGTCAGTAAGTAGGAAGAAATGAATGTGTGCCACTATCCGTCTGGCCGACTGCAAAAAAATTTCACTTTTTTTTTCAAAAGCAGTTAGCAGTGAAATGCTGCCATTCTTAACTTTCGCTTCTTTCTTTCCGCAACAGGTGGCGAAGATCACGTGACACGTCAAACGCAGCAGACACAGACGGTGGTATGTACAGATGTCATTCACATTAGAACTAAGCGCATAATTATACAAGTGTTTCTGTGGTCTACCATTTTTGGGGCAACCAGACTATGGAAATTAAATGAATATTAATGTGTTGATCTGCAAGACGTAATACTAATTGCCCACAAACTTTTGTTGCTTTTCACTACGAATGAGTCAAGTGCTAAAGCTACCAAACATGTGGAAATAATCTCCCTTTCGAGTATGAAAAGTTTAAAATTGCCAATTTACCCAAGGTTTGCCTTCGAAATCCGCCTCTTAGTAGACAGAAACATTTTGGTACATCAGACGTGCGGGGTTTTGCCGGTGCATCGGCACAAGACAAAACAATACACGTATATCCAAAGTTTTTCAGAAGGAGTGTTTTCCCTTACAGCTCATTTCTCGTCTGGAGACGCCCCGGTCAGAGATGTCACAGAAGGCGACAAACCAGAAACAGAAACATCTGGCAATGAGTCCAACTACGCTCAGCTAGAGAAAAATGAAAACCCGGACGACATCAGACCCTACAGCGCTCTGCAGGATGGTGGCAAACTCCCCATATACCTCAACATCCAGAGTGACCAAGAGACTGCTGTCTATCAGAACACCACAGTCTCCAAGAACTAATTACTCAAAGCTTCGTTTTGTGCTTCGTTGTTATTTGTAACCCTCACTGCTTTAGACCACGCTTTTCATTGCCAGTGTTTGTACAAGCGTTTTGCGTTTTGTCTTCCGGCTAAAAATAACAGTGTAGGCGTTGAGTGGAGAGGAGATATATGCAATCACGAAACTTTAAGGTTATTTGCCGAAAGAGCTGATGCTTTATTTGGTCATGGGGACCGTTCTCTTATCTGTGCGGCTTCTTGTATTGAAGAAATACATCTCAACACGTGATGCTTTTCTTGACTATTACGTTGCGTATGTCTGTAAATAGACCAGCCAAGGGAGACGCTTCGCTTCGCAAACTAGGCCCGCATGGGCCTCCCGGGCAATATATCACCGGAACGCACCGGCCCCCGTAGTGTAGTTGTTAGCACTTCGGACCATGGACTGGGAGACCCGGATTCGATCTCAGCCGAGGCAGTCGAGATTGATCCTGCCTACGCCGGCGCCTACCCAGAACGGGCGTTCCATGAACCCAAGGAGGAGCCTGTTGTCACACGGCTTAGACTCGCCAATTCCGCAGGTGCGACTTCAGGGGTGCTTCCCTTGTTATAACACATCTACAAAACTCATTATTATTATTATTATTATTCTTACGTGGATGATTACACAGCCGTCACCGCAGCAGTCGAAGTTCTCGGGCCTGGTTAAGTCCTGGATAATTATTTGCCGGACAGGTAGCGCGGAATGCGGCCCAGTCACATAGTCCCAAAGAACTTGGGCCTGCACAGCATCATCATACTATCCTCCTCATCCTCATCGTCATGCAAAATAAAAAAACCCAAACATATTAGTGTCCTTACTTCCGAGCCCTCTGTGTATTTACCACCCATAACATCGGAAGAATACCACTCGAGGCGGCAAACAGCTGGGACAGCAACAAAAAACAAAAAAAAAATTCGTCACCCTTGTTACGTTATTGTATACCACACGAGCTTGAACTCCTGACCACACGTACTTTTGATATTTACAGAGTACATGTCAGGTTAGTCTTTGTAGAAGAAAGCAGAGTAAAAAATATCAAAACTTGCGACAGTATGTAGGTTAATTTATGTCTGGCATTCCTGAGACATGGAAAAGTGTTCCAGAAAATCTACTGCATCTTCGCGTCTTTACCCACTCTAAAGGTACCACGGACAAAATCCTTCACTAACTACAACACGACCCGAGAAGCAGGGGGAAAATCAAGAAAGGGTAGGTGTTGCTTATAGTGTGCAACTTCCGGGTTAAGACAGGAGGTACCCACTTTCTTTCGTATTTATTACCTTTTTGATATTTAGAGTGTACATATCGGGTAAGCCTTTGTAGAAGAATGCATGGCAAGAAAATAATATCAAAACATGCGACAGTAGGTAGGTTAATTTGTGTGACATGGATTAATAGTATTATTTAAGTTTAGTTACAGATGTAAAAATTTTATTCAAAAGTAAATGTCAGCATGTCGCGGTTTGTGTGTGTGTTTGTTTTCGTTGGCGGTGGTAGTGGTTGAGATGGTAATGTTTTCTTAGGCGTATCTTACCCCGGGTCGGTATGTGTACGCCTTTAAAAAAAATGCTAGAGTTGAACTGGTCAGTTTAACTGCTATCCTGGTTAATGCTACTATATTTGTGCTCACGTGTCGTTTTGACCTGTGTTCGTGGTATTTATCATCACGCCACTCAGACACCTGGATAGTGACAGCGTCTGTAATACTGGCACTGAGCCAACAGAAGCGTACTTAATGACGCGGCGACCACACTGACCGCTCTTGCATAACAACAGAATTTGAATATTCGATCGCTCGCTGAAGTTGTACACAACACTGTATCGCATTAAGAGCTGTACTAATCACCAAGACAGAGTATTCCGAGCCTACAAGTGCACTCACGAGCTAAACTGTTCTAAAATATAAGTTGTCTTAGCTAAGATAGAATTAACCCGTTTAAATCTCAGTCCTTTTCCTAACTAAACCCTAAATCGCACTCAACCTAGGCTGAAAAGAAAACGTGGAAATGTCTTGGGTGAAATACATCTACCTTTGGGTGTACACGTGGACTGAGACGATGTGGCTGATATACATGCAATGTCCCCAAAGTATTACGGCGGGTCTGGAGTCTGGACCATTTCAGCCCAAAGAAAATAATGTATTGGGGATTGTTCATTTTTGACTGTGATTGACTGTTGACTAAAGGAGCAATTTGCAACTGTTGGTAATAGACGACTCCACTGGGCAATCCCCGAGGCCGAGCCAGGCTCCTTTACTCTGTCGTGTATTTGCAAAACACAATGCGTACACTGACGTGATTGTGTGTGAAAAGGGGAGATTTCACGATGAAAGAGATTAACCGGGTGGTCTTTTTCCTTGGATGTTTCCCGCGTTGTAGTGTCTGGCAAAACGTTTGGTAATCACACAAAAGGAGCCCCCCCCCCCCCACTTCCCCCCCCCCCCACACACACACTCTTCAACTATGCATTGCTCTCTGCAACTAAACCAGTGAGTTGTGGAAACTAACCATCTTTCAAAATTAGCCAACATAATAAATGTTACTTAAACGTGTAAATGTAATAACTTTCAATACTGTGGCGTATTCCTGGGACCTTAGCATACTCCAGATGCCAGCACAATGTCATTTTATCTTCTGAAATGTGTAAAAAAAAAAAATCAAAGTCTATATGCTCGCTACATTATGCAATCTGTGTATAGAAGCGCCAAGAACGGACCCCCCCCCCCCCCCCATATACCCCAAACACTATGATAGCTTCACACCCTAAGCAGTCAAGCGGAACTAGCTGCGCCTGCGTGTGAATGCCTCATAATTATTTACGCCAACCCTGCATGTGTCCTTGAAGTTCACGACGTTTTCTCCATGACGATACTAAAGCACTTCATGGCCTTCATTTGAAGACTGTCTTGCGTTCACTGGCCTTTCAACACGAGTGTGTGTGTGTGTGTGTGTGTGTGTGTGTGTGTGTGTGTGTGTGTGTGTGTGTGTGTGTGTGTGTGTGTGTGTGTGTGTGATTTGGAGATGGGGATGCATATGGAGATGGGGATGCATAGGGAGAGGGGCTGGGTGTACAATGAAATGGCAAATTTCTTACTTTTGCTGGAGCTGATGTGTTACATGTAGAAATTTCAAAAGATTTGTCGTGGATGTGTATTGTTAGATGCACAGAAAGCGGAAATAATGGGGCAATGTTACCGGTGACTGGAGTTGGCGCAGATGGTTTGACGTGATTTGTTGGCAGAAACGAAATAATATACATTATCAGTTAATACACTTCCATAACCATACCCGAGGTTAAAGTCAAGTAAACTAGTATACCTGAATAGTCTTCGCCGCTAGATCTTCTTACCTGAGTATTACCTGGTTCTTTTTTTTCCCACTCAAAGGATGTCACGTTTTAAGATCAAGCTCGAGGCCATTGAATGGTCAAGGTCACTTAAAACATGATCTGTTTTTGTTAGAATGCAGAATGAAAAGCGATGAAGCGTGGGTTCGAGCCCAGGTCGAGCTTGTGATATGTGATACTGGTTTTTCCTAGCTACCGGGCTGCTCATCGGGGGTTTCTCTCGGTGTTATCCGGCTTTCCTCCCCCAGCAAAATTGTCAAAAAATAGGATAGGTGTTGGGGGGCGCTGCACCGCGGCGACGCGCTTCCCTCGGGGGAAGCAGCCCGAATTTCCCAAAAGCGATAACAAAGTAGAAAAAAAACAAACTTTATGGCACAAGCACTGCCTGGGAAGAAAATCGTCGGGCCGTCTGAAGTTTCATTCGCACACCCACAACTAGAGGACAGTGTGTTGCCTTCAGACATATCTATCAAACGTATACTATATTTCTAGTGTACAGGCCGGGGCACTCACAAGAGCAAGTGTTCCGAACCAAAGGTGGTCTTTTGTAAACCTATTCATCTTGCAAATTGCGTCTCCGTGCTTTACGAAACCTGTAGCCGAGCTGAAACCTGTGCCGTATTCACCACGTTGAAACGAATAACGATACAGGATTAACCAGTGCGACTTGATCGTCGCGTTGCGCAGTCAGGGGGAACACTTTGACATAATGCAGTTTCAAA
>JACVVK020000177.1:1085000-1105000 GCA_018292915.2 Batillaria attramentaria | reverse complement strand
ACTACATATTTACTGTAAAGTTATATGAATTGAATAAATAAAATGGCTTTGGAACTCGCTCTGCAACGATAAGAAATATAATACCAACAAACATCATTTTTGCGTTTGTTTGCTTGTGTGTTTGTTTGTTTGTTTGTTTGTTTGGTCTTTGTTTCGTGGTTATGACGTGTACTATGTTTCAACAGATTTGACTCAAGCGTCATGTAACGTGAGTTCTAAGTATGAATCTGCTGACAACTGCCGGGCGGCCATCAACGGTAATACGGGCACGACCTATGACGCAGGCGTGAACTGTGTGTACACCAAAAGAGACCCAAATCAGTACTGGCTGGTGAATCTAGGACAGCCGCATGATATTCATCGTATCACCATCTACCCTGAAAGTAAGCCTTTCACAAAATTACTTTATTTTAATCGATTTGTGTCAAACGTGGACAGTGTGCACTTCGGATGCTGGTGTCCGAAATTTATTTAAGCATTCGACAGACAAACTTACGTAGGCCTACACGGAACAAGACTCCTTTGTTCCCATGCTGTTTCGTTAGTGGCCAAGCGGTTTGTCGTGCGACTTACTGGTTATTCATTCCATTAAATACAACCGAATTACTGAAGAACTGTACAGTGTATATGGTGATAGTTCTTGTGACAGCTCAAGGAATGCCTAATATCCGCTTACACATAGCGGTTGGAATTACACAAGAAACACAAGCGGTATGGCCCTACGTTAGTGTGCACTTTGCGCCTCCGAGTATCTTTTTCCAGTTGTTCATTTTCTGTTTCTTCACAGCTTATGACAAAGGTGTATACATGATAAATACGACAGTTTGGGTGAACGAGGTAGAGATTGGTCAGCTCCCGAGCGTTAGACGGATCGTAACCCCACAGGTCATCACCAGCAAGTTGCCAGTCCGGGGTCAGATCATCAAACTCACCCGCCCAGACGTGTACGTTACACTCTGTGAGCTTCAAGTGGAAGGTACGTTTTCATCTGTCTGTCTTCGGCGAAAGGCTCAATCTGTTAGTTTTTTTTCCCCGTTCCTCGTGAGAGACAGTTTCTTCCTGATTTCATCGATTCCTTTTAGATCAAGGTACAGTGAAGTGCCTTTGTAATGTCCTTCTTTCCTTTGTTGTTGTTGTTGTTGTTGTTGTTGTTTCCATGGCAAACGTATCCGTGATGGACTTGTCAATGTGATTACCCCTGACCAGATTAGAGCAGATGACTTTCACGGTCCCTCCTTTGCTGCTTTTCACCCTGTTTCAAGTCAAGTCAAGTCAAGTCAAAACACTTTATTTATCCCACAAGGGGCAATTCATCGGAGGCTGAAGTTCGGAAGATTCTCCAAAAGTCCACTCCGAAACCCTGTAAACTCGGCCCACTCCCATCCACCCTGTTGTGTATAAATATCCATCATTATTATTATTACCGATAATGATGATGAGGAGGAGGAGGAGGATGTTGATGGTGATGTCCAATATCACTGTGGTCCAGGTACACAGCTTATTAAGGTCTTATTTCTGTCGTAATATTTTATCAACATGATCTACACACAATTCAGGTTTGTTGTTGTTGTTGTTGTTTTTAAGTTGTTTCTCTATAGAGAAACAACTTTATGAGACGGGGCAGATTTTGCTACGCGCAGCAGCAAGTTTCAGTGATACAAAACAAGACTGTGACGTTTCTCCACACAATACTTACTTTCACGCACACAGTGACGTAACGAAATCTGCGTCATAGACACCTTACGTGCACACTTTGCTGCTGCGTTCTTTTTGGCGGGAATGACGTGGGGTGTGTGTGTGTGTGTGTGTGTGTGTGTGTGTGTGTGTGGACGGATGTAATGATGGCTATCTGCTAAACCACCTCGCCGGATGGCTTTTTACTTTGAGATAAAATGGGCAGTCATATTCTCCAGAGGTATTTTTCACGATTTTTAACCTGCCGCATTTTGAGAACAGTTATCGCCGATTTTTAAAAATCGGTCATGTTACAAATTTTTTCGAAAAAAAATGTTCAAATGGCTTCATTTTCTGAAATTGGGAAGATCATCCAATTATACTGCCTGTTTTCGTAGCACAGCTCTGTAGCTCTGACAGGTTTTGTGTGAGAAAAATATTTCCGAGGTAGGGGTGGTTTGCATATAAGGCCAAATATCTATGAAAAGACTCCTTCAAATTACTCATTATTCCGGTATTTTTGTCACTTGTGACAACTGCACATATGACATGAACTATTGCACTATTATAGCTTTAGTATTAAGAATAACAGAGCTTTTAGATAAACACATTTTTTCATGTTTCTGCGAGAAGCGCCGGTCAAAAAAGTTCCAATTTTGCAATTTCGTAAGTACAATCCAAGGCACTTTAAGTCCACGTTTCATCAGCTCTCTAGATCTTCCAGATTTTATGTCAAAATTAATTCAGTCCCGGAAGTCACAAAAGCAACAAGGAAATCACAAGATATGAAGAAGTATCATCTGTCATACGAGCAGCGTGAGGCTGACGGCAAATGTTTGGTTCACAGACAAAATCTGCAAGTATCGTCACTGCTTCCGACATTTCATCAGCCCTCTAGATCTTCCAGATTTCATGTGAAAAATAATTCAGTCGGAGAAGTCACAAAGCCAATAGGGAAATCACAGGACATAAACAAGCATCCTCAGACGATCTCAGTGCTAGAGGCTGACGCCAAAAGTTTAGTTCACGGAATTGACGTCATCTCTCTCTCTCTCTCTCTCTGTATGACGACCTGCCTGAGGCTGACGTCAAATGTTTAGTTCACGGAACTGACGTCTCTCTCTCTCTCTCTCTCTCTCTCTCTCTCTGGGGAGCCAGGGTGGCCGAATGGTAGCGCGTTGGACTTTCAATGCTTGGGCCGAGAGTTCGAATCCCGGCCGATGGGGCCAAATATTTGTGCTGGCCTTTTTCTCCTTGCCCCGTCTTTGATATCACCCTTACGTGGCGGAAAAGAGCGTTAAACTCCTAAACACCCACCTACCCACCCTCTCCCTCTGCCTCTCTCTCTCCCTTCTTCCCACACCCGGCCCCACCCCCAGTCACGTGGCTAATCGGTCGAGGTCGTAGAGGATCTAGTGTCATCGGTAGAACTTGGAGAGGGGAGAACCGGCAACAATAACAACAAAACAGACAAAATAAAATGAAGTTTGGAGAAACAACTTTGTAGGACGGGGCCGTTCCTCCTTGTTCATTTTAGAGTGTACAACTGACACATACGGCGCTAACTGTACGCTGCCCTGCGGCGATGGTTGTAATGAGAATGGAGGGAACAGAACTTGTGATTCTATCAACGGGACATGTTTTGAAGGTTCGTAATTTTTGTAATTATCTTAACTAATCGTGTGGTCCGGGCTAACGCCGGTTCCAGTTAAACTTAAAGGGCGATAACTGCAAGATATTGTCATTGGCTTGGTTCAACAGTTAAGTCCGAGCGACGTTCTTGGTTTTTTGGTTTGTTTGTTTTTTGTCTTGTTTTTGTTTTGTTTGTTTGTTTGTTTGTTTGTTTGTACACCACTCGCCAGTGCAAAGTTTCAGTGAGTGAACTACGAGTGCTTTTCGTTCGTGATGAAACATAGAGCGAAAGTGTGAGTTATGACTTTCATTTTACGCGATAGCGTAGCGGATCTAGGGTCCCTGTCGGTAGGGAAATAACCATCACGATAACAATCATTTTGGGAAGTACATTGTAGAATTAAATGGCTCTCTGGCTGTCTGGAGATGACTGTAGCAAGGACTGCGTAGTGGATCTGGGGTCCTTGACGGTAACGGAATAACCATCTCGATGACTATTTCGACGGAATTGACGTCCTCTCTCTCTCTCTCTCTCTCTCTTGGTAAGCACACTTTATACTGTCAGTAGATCCAAAGATTCTAGATCGGCTGCAGCGTGGCGGATCTAGTGTCTTTGGTAGGTCTGACAGATTTGAAGAGAAAACAAACAAACAAACAAACAAACACCACCGCCACCACCACCAATGGCCAAATTGTGTCGCGTCAAAATATAGAATGATAACATTTAAACAGGATTAACGATTTGGCTGTGAGAATTCCCGCGAATTCGTTTGTAAGTTAAAGTCCTCGGGCATTTATGACCTTTTGCCAGTCAAACCATAATCTGATATGGGGCCCTTGCTGGTCGGTCACTAGCGCATACTGCATACTGAATCACGTGCAGCTCGCACATCTTCTCCAAATGCCCGTGACCTTTAAATACTATGTACACAGGTTGTCAGGATGGATGGCTGCGTCCCCAGTGTGATATACAGTGTCCACAAGAGTGTAAAGTGCCATGTGACACAAACACATTCACCTGTCCAGAGTGTAACGGCAACTTCGCTCTGCCGGACTGCACACGTAAGTATCTGTTATACAGCTTTCTGCCTATCAGAGAAAAAAACTGGTAAAATATAATTATGCGACCTGGCTGGACTATTCTCTCAGTGATACAACGAAGCACGCAATCGCATAGTTTCCCTCCGTCATACAATAAAATTATAAATGCCGACTACCTCCTGTGCATTATGAATAAATAAGAAAGCTTCTACGATTTCTGAACATTTATTCCTTAGAAATTAACATGGTACTGTTATAAATGTTCTGGCCGTTCGCGGGGTCGATGTTTTTTGTGACCGTTACCGTCACAACGTATTTTGGGGATGAGCATGTCTGTTGTTGGTGTCCATATTCCTAAGAGATTATACGCAACAGACACAGACAAGACAAAACTACAAGTAAAACCCTAACAACACTTAATCTACGAAGAAACACAAAAAGTAGAAAAGAAGAGTATTTCCCATGGATTATTCTTTATTAACTAGTAACTAGCTAATCAATATATATTCATGCTAATACAATACCTTTCCCCTCAGTTTGTGCCCTGTGGATCTGCCCTGGTTCCCATCCCCGTGGCAAGTCCCTCTACCCCAAAGTATTACATTCTTTTACCCTCACACTAACTTAAGTCACGTGACCCCGCAGTACTCACCACATCACCTGATAAGTCTAGGGCCCTGTCTGCAACCCGCAACCAGAGTGTGGACCGACCCTAGTACTAGAACCTACAGGTAAACTAGGTTATTTTACACCATCTTATCGTCTAGATCAATTCCTCAACACAGTATCAAATCAACCGTTATTTATATCAATCAAATCAATATCACACTAGACCCATAAAATTACTTAAACTACCATCATTCTTTGTAATCACAAGTATTACCCTAACCCTGTAACCCCTCTAATACTGAGTGTTCGGTCCCTTATTCTACTAAACACTAAATACTTTCGCGCGTGCATCCATTTTATCTTCAGTACCGTCGGTCTTCCCTTCCCCCTAAACTACTATCATCCCAAAATACCTGTACTGTCATATTTTTCCTAATAGACTGTAAGTGTAAACTTTTTACGTCAAAAGTAACATACACAGACACGTGTGTGTGTGTGTGTGTGTGTGTGTGTGTGTGTGTGTGTGTGTGTGTGTGTGTGTGGTCTTGTGTATTTCTAATTCTATCTTCATAATGTCTGTGGACGACAGAGTGCAAACCGGGATGGTACGGCGTCCGATGTGATGCGCCATGTAGCGCTCACTGTAAGTCAGAAGTTGGCGGGGACATCAGATGCCAACAGAGTAATGGAGTGTGTGACTCAGGTGAGTCTCTCTCTCTCTCTCTCTCTCTCACACACACACACACACACACACACACACACACACACACACACACACACACATGTAAATAGGCCTACTATGAAAAATGTTTGTGCTTCAGGTTGTGAGAGTGGTTGGTACAGACCAAACTGTACAATTCCGTGTCCAGCCAACTGTGAAGGCGGATGTCAAAAAGATGACGGTGTTTGTAACGGTGAGTGTACTCACACACGCACGCAAAATAACAGACACAGGCATCTGTCCAGGGTGTAAGGGTAACGTCGCTCTCCTGGACTGCACACGCAGGTATCTGTAGGACAACTCCAGTGGTATGTGTAACCTGGCTGGACTCTCTTGTGACTGCATACGTGTTTCTTTAATCGTGCAGATAAAACTGTAAATGTGGACTACCTCCCGTGATTTACTGATGAAGAAATAAACAAGCTTCATGGATGATTTCTGAAATTGTATCCTCTAGAAAATAATTGATTGCTGTTTCGAGTCTTTAATAATAATGATAATAATAATAATGAGTATTGTATAAGCGCTTTACCCAATTTCATGAATCGGCTCAAAGCGCCGCGAACTGAACCCAACACGCACGGTCACATGAATCACATGCATTCTCTCACACACTGGGACATAAACACATTACAACCACGTGGTGCGAAGGGTCAGCTCAGCTATTTAAATTTCGGAATTTAGAATTGCGTTTATTTTTCAAATTTGGTGAGCTGTACATTTCCAAAGCAGAGGCCCCATGGGCTCGCCTTCACGCGGCGGGGCTGATTTCGCCAAGCTTGCCCACCCCTTTTGCTCTTTCTTTACTCTTATTTCTGCCTCCCTCGGTCCATTCACCTGTCTTTTGCTCTCTTAAAATCTCCTCCGGGGGGAGGTCAGTAAGCGGGTGTCTGCTGACCCTTGGTCCAGTGAGACATCTGAGGGTCATTTCTGAAGGCCGACTTCACTGGATTCCCCCCACGTGGTCTTCACCCTGGCGGGCTTTGTTCGCAGCGCCCTGCTGGTGCTGCTGAACACCCGTCATGTTGAAGACCTTCACAACGCACCCCTCTCTGGTGCGTTGTTTTCCCAAACCGCCTCACGGCGGGGAGGTTCCGTGTTGGAGCGGTCTGTTCTCCAACTGCCTCCCAGGCATGTTGTCTTCATTGGCAACTAAGGAATTTTCCTTCCTACCTCTCTTTCTATCCCTCACCAGCCCATTCACCTGTATCTTTCTCTTTAAAACCTCCCGAATTTAGCCGCTCTGTCCTTCCTCTCTTCCCTCAGCTGATTTCTGAGTTCGGCCCTTTCATCTATATTTCTTCTTTTTAACCCCTCACTTACGTCTGCACTACCAGTGGTTAGGAATAAGTGATGTTGGGCTTATGCTGCGAATTGGTTTATTGCGCCTAGGAGATGATAAGTTGCAATATTTGCTGTATATGCGCTTAGTATTTATCTTTGTTTTACCTAGTTGTAATTGTCATTTGTTTTCTACGCTTTTTTGTAACCGGGAGTTCGAGAAGTTAGCATGAAGGTGCAGCGTCTCCTGCATGTCCTAGGTTTATATAGCCCCGTAGACCAGTTTGCATCCTTTGTCCAACGTTACATTTTTTGTTTTTTTCATGTAGTGCAGGCACACTCAGCCGCGAATTAGTCTTTGTGGCTTGCGCGGCTTTAAGCCCTAAAAACTCACTCACTCACCCTTTCCAAAGCAGACTATTTGCCCTTTGCCCTTTCGCGGGTCCATTGAAAGTATAAATGTAAGAGTGCATTACTTTGATAGATATCTATGTCAAAAGTGACTATGCGTGCGTGTGTGTGTGTGTGTGTGTGTGTGTGTGTGTGTGTGTGTGTGTGTGTGTGTGTGTGTGCACGTACGTTTCTAATTTGTGTGGATGGCAGAGTGCAAGGCGAGTTGGTACGGCAGTCACTGTGAGAAGTCATGCAGCACTCACTGTAAGCAGGACACTTCCGGGAACATCACATGCCAAAAGAGCGACGGAGTGTGTGCTTCAGGTAACAGTTTCCGGTTTGGGTTTGTTTGTTTCTTTGTTTGTTGTTGTTGTTTTTTGTATTGAGGAAGTGAAATGAATGAACCTTTAGTTTACTTTCAGTTCACCCAGTGAAAGTTTTTGATCCGCAGGCCAGTATTACGTGTTACGTCATGGTGATATCATAGACATTATTATCAGTTGTCGTAAAGAAAGTTGACGATATCAAGATGTATTGCAAAATCAGAGAAATTTCGGACAGCTGATCGGCTAATGATCGCCTGTAAATAGTGAAACCGTGCTCAATTCTTCTTCCATAATATGCAAAAAGGGCCAAGCTGTCTATCGAATCCACTATGCGCAAGCCCTTGCACCAAATGACGCAAACAGCGTACGACATCACCGACAGTTATCATCCGGCAAATATCACTGAAACTGCGAGCAGGCATACCGCCCGAGCCAGTTGCATGAAACAGAATGTACACTAGTATGAGACTTAGCTCTAGTCTCAAACCGATTACACCGGGACTGACAGCGTTAATTAACATTGAAATCAGTCCTAAACTCGCTCTAGTCTTTGTTTCTGCATCTCATACTGACCGTTTATTTTAAGCTTAGTCAAGGTTATCTCCGACCTACCACTATCTCGTATCTCTGGGCCCTGACGACTGAAATCATTCGTGTTGTATATAATATAGTTACATACTTTACCTTATTTGTTTCGTTATCCGACATGAAACTCTCTATCGTGTTCTATGTCAACATAGTTGACGTCATTGACCTCGGCTCGGGTTTCCCTTCAAGCGCTTCTCTTCCGATTAGGCTTACTACGTCAGGTGTAGCGTTCTCCTGCTTGTATTGTAAGTACTATCATTTCAAAACATTACAAACTAACTGATTCATCTGTATGAACGTGTGGTGGACCTTGGCCTTTGCCACATTTCAGGGGAAGTAACTTCAGTTGTAGAAACAACCCACGATTCTATCATAAATCTTGACATCTTTTGATAACTGATATTAGATCGCTCTATCCTGTAATAAAGTATTAAGACCTCTCTCTCTCTCTCTCTCTCTCTCTCTCTCACACACACACACACACACACACACACACACACACACACACACACACACACACACACACACACACACACGCACGCACGCACATGTAAATACTATGAAAAAGGGATCAATGTTTGTGCTTCAGGTTGTGAGAGTGGTTGGTACAGACCAAACTGTACAATTCCGTGTCCAGCCAACTGTGAAGGCGGGTGTCAGGAAGATGACGGCGTTTGTAACGGTGAGTGTACTCACTCATGCACATAAAACTATCAAACGGACTCTCTCTTAAAATCGTTTTTTCCTGTATATACGCTGTTTGAGTGACTTCTAATGTGTCTGCTAGAAAATGTTGCAAATCCATCTAATTTCATCCATATAAACATTACAGAGAAAACAATTTTAACAAGCAAACACAAACAACAGCAAATACTTCAGTTCTCAAGATGGTACAGTTTGTTTGCCTTAATACGTTTGAAAAACGAGTTCTTAGTCAGTTATGCAGAAAAATACATCATATTTGTTTACGACTATAAAAGAGAGAAATTGTCTGTTTTGTGGTGAGCTAGTTCGGGCAACCATTAGTTTGGATTGGTCTGTAGCAGCGTGCCTGACACTGTTGTTGACTTGGCTGAGGATATATCGTGTGTGTCCATAGGCTGTAAGACTGGCTTCTTCGGGCCCAGGTGCGAATTACCTTGCGGGAAGGGGTGCGTTGACAACATCTGTAACAGACAAGATGGCACCTGTAACTGCAGCACTGGGTGGTCCTCCCCTAGCTGTACAGGTGAATTTTGATGTGCGAGAGTGCGTGTGTGCGTTTTCCCAGGACAGCTTGTATGGCCATGACCTTCCTCTTCTTCTTCTTCTTCTTTTCATTATTATCATTATTCAAGATCAGATTACCTAAAATAATGTATTGAATCAAAAGACAACTTTCAACCAACCGAAAATAGTTTCTGACAACATCGTGCCTCCTAAATTTTCAGAGTGTGTCTCCGGTTATTACGGTGAAGGATCTTGTACAGAGTGTAGTAGTCGCTGTCTTGGTGATGATGTCTGTAACAACGACAACGGTCACTGTCCACGAGGATGTGATAGCGGATTTGATGGAGATCGCTGTGACAGTACGTGATCTCTCTCTCTCTCTCTCTCTGCGTGTGTGTGTGTGTGTGTGTGTGCGTGTGTGCGTGCGTGCGTGCGTGCGTGCGTGCGTGTGTGATCTTCTCGAAAGGAATAGCCGCTAGTAGCAATATGTTGTCATAATAGATTATTCCTGTTAACATTAATTGTTTCCCTTTTTGATTGTTTCCCTTTTTGATTGCGAAGTTATTGTCTTTACCTTTCAGGATGCAACGGAACAAGGTGGGGGTCCGACTGTTCCCTGCCGTGTGGTCAGTGTGCTGGTGACGGGTCATGTTACGCTCTGACTGGTCACTGTGTCAGTGGATGTGTGGAAGGATTTGGTGGAGATAACTGTACTCTTAAACGTGAGATTGTTTTTGACAAATAGTGTGTGTGTATCTCCGTATTCGTAATACCGAGAGGTTTAAAACACGCCTAGACAACAAAGACTGTTGTATTTGTCTTTTGTACGAACGTTCAGTGAATTCACCATCCTCGTTCGATGTAAGTTTATACTTTGTTTTTGTTCTGTTGACAGTTGCTTCAGATGAGACACAAGATGGCGGGAACCTTGCCGGACCCCTTGTTGGTGGTCTGCTTGGAGCTGGGGCTCTGATAGGGATCGCTATCTTGTTGGCGGCTTTTATCATTCGGTAAACTCTGACGTAGGAATTGTTGTTGCTGTTGCTTTTGTTTTTGCTGTTGCTGTTGCCGATGTTGTTGTTGTTGCTTTGTGTGCTGTTGTTGTCATTGTTGTTGTTTTGGCATTAAAGCAAAGACCGTACGGTCTTTGATTAAAGTAGACTGAGAAAGTACATGTGTGCCAGGACCACATCTGTACGGAGGACTGTTTGTGCTTTAATTTGTTTAGGGGTTTTGTTGTTTGTTTTTGTTTTGTTTTATTCTTACTTTGTTTGCCAAATCAATTATGCTCTTATTTATTTTTCACTTGTTTGTTTTCTGAACAGACGGCGAAGGTCACGTGACACCTCAAACTCAGCAGACACAGACGGTGGTATGTATATGGATGTAATTCACATTAGAACAAAGCGCACTTACGTACAAATGTTTTCTTCATAGCTGGGTGCCTTACCTTCTTCTGTTGTACTACATATAACGCTGTGATCCTGAACTCTTGGTTTTCTATTCTCGTGTTATGGATATTCTTAGTATAGTTTTTGTTTTAACCTTTATCTGTACTCGTTTTCTGTTGTTGTTTTTGTGTGGTGGCTAAATAATTTCCCCTTTGGGATGATAGCATTGATTTTATATTTCTTGTGTGGACCATCATCCGACTATTCAGATTTCATGAATATTTATGTTTGGATCTGCACGACCTGATCATAAACGTCTCCATGCTCCAGATTACTCACATTCTAGTTACCAAAAGTGTCCCTTTAATTTCAAGCAATTTACCCAAGGTTTGTCGTCGGAAACTTTAGTACATCACATGCAGTTTATTGTCGGTGTGTCGGCACAAGGGGGTGGGGTGGGGGAGGGTGTCTGAGTGTTTAACTCTTTGACGACGAAGCACAATTTCTAACACGCGATTTCCTATAGGAAATCGCGTGTTAGAAATTGTGCTTCGCCGTCAAAGAGTTAACGTTTAATGGGTGATACCAAAGACAGGACAAAAGGAAAAGGCCAGCACAAATATTTGGCCCCAGCCGGGAGTGTCGGCACAAGAAGAAGCTAACTTTGTAAAGTATTTCAGAAGGAATATTTTCTCTCGCCAGTACATTTTTCGTCTGGAAACGCCCCGATCGAAGATGTCACCGAAGGCGACAAACCAGAAACAGAAACACCTGGCAATGAGTCCAACTACGCTCAACTAGAGAAATATGAAAACCCGGACGACATCAGACCCTACAGCGTGCTGCAGGATGGTGGCAAACTCCCCAAATACCTCAACATCCAGAGTGACCAAGAGACTGCTCTCTATCAGAACACCACAGTCTCCAAGAACTAATTACCCAAAGCTTCGTTTTGTGCTTTGTTGTTATTTGTAACCTTTAGTGCTTAAGACCACGGTTTTCACTTTCAGTGTCTGCACAAGAGTTTTGCGTTTTGTCTTCCGGTTGGAAAATAACAGTGTAGGCGTTGAGTGGAGAGGAGAAAAATGCAATTGCCAAGCTTTAAGGTTATTTGCCGAAAGAGCTGATGCTTTATTTGGTCATGGGGACCGTTCTCTTTTCTTTGCGTTTTCAAGTATTGGAGAAATACATTTCTACACGTGATGCTTTCCTTGACTATTACTTTGCGTATGTCTATAAATAGACCAGCCAAATGAGACGATTTGTTTCGCAAGCTAGCACTGCATGGGCCCCTTAGGCGAAATATTACCGGAACTACCGTAGGGTAGTGGTTGGCACTTCGGACCATCGACCGGGTGACCCGGATTCGATCCCAGCCGAGGCAAGCGGCATTTCTCTACCTAGGTCAGCTTCTACCCAGAACGGGCGTTCTATGAACCCAAGGGGGAGGCTGCTGTCACACTGCGAGTGCGACTTTAGGGGTGTGTCACTGTTATGACACATCTCATGACGTGGATGATTACAGAGCCGTCACCGTAGGCGCCGTAGTTCCTGGGCCTGGTTAACTCCGGGATAATTATTTGCCGGTCAGGTAGCGCGGAATGCAGCCCTGTCAGACAGTCCCAAAGAACTTGGACATCCACAGCATCATCATACCATTATCCTCATCCGCATCATCATGCAGTATATATATATATATATTTATACCACTCTACCACTATTACAAGTCATGGTATAAAATCCATAATTCACCACATGTGGTATAAAGATTGTACCCATGACAACCACGCGTGAATTTTATGGCTGTACCTAAAGGCCATGTCACACGAGAGGGCAAAAACACTTGAAAACATTGTTTTCAGATGTTTCGCTGCGAAACAGTGTGTTTTGTCGTGTGACATACTTCACAACAATGTTTTCAAAACACTGTTTCGATCGTGTTTTCAGTTTTAGAGCCTGCCCTAAAATCCGAAAACATGTTTTGTGTTTCAACCAATGAAAGCCGCCATGCGGAGTGTCAAGTGACACCTTCCCGTATCCGCTCAGTCAACATGCATGTTTAAGGAAACGAGACATCGACTTTACCCAGGAACCCCATCCAGAGGTATTTCATACGCATTGAAGTTCTACATACAAGAAAAAGGTGTCTAGTAAGGTAGGAATGTCTTGACCGTAGCGGGGAAACTTGTTTTCAGTGTGACATCGCCTTAAAGAGTGAACAGGTATTACCCCTAGCAGTGTTCCAGCAGTGTGTTCTGGTGAAAGGATTTGCGTCACAATATGACGTGAAAAGGGACTAAAGAATAATTTACGTCACGACATGACGTAGTTCGACTTCGTACGGAAATGGGGACGAAGGAGCTTTGCCAGTCGCTTGACGTGGAATTGTTGATCTTTTGCTGCGTTTTATCAACAAGCGGTCGTGTCTGTGACAAGCGTAAGCCTAGTTCCAGTTCTCTACTAAGACGGAGGCTTCGAAACGGACCAGCTGACTTCTCAAAGCCTTTGGACAAAGCCAGGTAAGCGAGGTAAAGCACCTCAGTCAGTGATGTCGCGTGAAGCATTTGGATTGCCGATGTCAGCTTTCAAATCAAAGACTTGAAATGCAGGTAGGGACGTGGTATAAATAATTTTCCCAATTCGGTGCCCCCGATTACGTAAAATACACCACACTCGTTTGTTGATTTCGACCGTAAAACTGCTCGTTAAAACTCGCAGTTTTACGGTCGAAATCAACAAACTCGTGTGGTGTATTTTCTGTAATCGGGGGCACCTCATTGTGAAAACTCTATTTATATATATATATATATATATATATATATATATATATATATATATATATATATATATATATATATATATTGAAGAATATCACTCGAGGCGGCACAGTTGGGACAGCAAAAAAGAAAGAACTTTTTTTTTTTTTTAATCATTAACGCGACACGAGGTTTCGCGCTGGTCTTTATGTATTGTCTTGACATCATGACTATTGAGACATACTATATGTCTAGGAGACGTTTTCCACAACGTTATTGTATACCAGACTAGCTCACTGGGGTTTGAACTGCTGACCACACGTATTTATTACCGTTTTGATATTTAGAGTGTACATGCCAGGTTAGTCTTTGTGTGAGAATGCAAGGTTAAAAAAAATATCAAAACTTGCGACAGTAACTAGATTGATTTGTGTGACAGGGATTAATTGTATTTAAATATTGTGATCTGTTTAGAATTAGTTTCAGATGTAGCACTAGTATTATTTGAGTTCATGGTTACATATGTAAATATATTATTCAAAAGTAAATGTCAGCATGTGACGGTTTATGTGTGTTAGTTTTAGTTAGCGGTGGTAGTGGTTGAGATGGTAATGTTTTCTTAGGCGTATCTTACCCCGGGTCGGTATGTGTACGCCTTTAAAAAAAATGCTAGAGTTGAACTGGTCAGTTTAACTGCTATCCTAACCTTAAAGGGTTGTTAATGCTACTTGTTATTATTGTTTGTGCTCACGTGTCATTTTGAACCGTTTTCGTGGTATCTGTCATCACGCCACTCAGACACCTGGATAATGACAGCGTCTGTAATACTGGCACTGAGCCAACAGAATCGTACTTAATGACGCATCACGCGGTGACCACACTGAGCGCTCTTGCGTAACAACAGTTATTCAACAGTTTGAATATTCGACCGTTCGCTCAAGTTGTACAAAAAACTGTGTCGCATTAAGAGCTGCACTAATCACCAAGACAGAGTATTCCGAACGCACAAGTGCACTCACGAGCTAAACTGTTCTAAAATATAAGTTGGCTTAGCAAAGATGGAATTAACCCGTTTAAACCTCAGTCCTTTTCCTAACTAAACCCTAAATCGCACTCAACCTAGGTGTACATGTGGACTGAGACGATGTGGCTGATATACATGCAATGTCCCCAAAGTATTACGGCGGGTCTGGAGTCTGGACCATTTCAGCCCAAGTTCAATTATGTATTGGGGATTGTTCATTTTTGACTGTGATTGACTGTTGACTAAAGAAGCTATTTGCAACTGTTGGTAATAGACGACTTCACTCGGCAAGCACCAAGGCCAAAGCCCCGCCCCTTTACTCTGTCGTGTAGTTACACAATACGTACAATGACGTGATTGTATGTGAAAAGGGGTCATTTCACGATGAAAGAGATTGACGTGATGGTCTTTTCCCTTAAATGCTTCCCTCTTTGTAGTGTCTGGCAAAACGTTTGGTAATCACAAAAGGCCCCCCCCCCTCCGCCCCCCACCCCCACCCCCTCACTCCACCCCCCCCCCCCACACACACACACACTGTTACGTGTGGAGATATGTTGAAGAGCCCGTCGTCTTTTCGAGGTGAAACGATGACACACAGGCGGACAACTCCTCACGTAGCGAGTTCTTGTGGACTGCTTGTGTCTCTTTCACTCACAGGAAAACACGTGAGCGCGTAGAAAGGTTATAACCGTGTGGAGTTTATTTCAGCACTTCTCTGGTGTTACACAGCACTTTCAAGCCTCGCAAATATAAGCTTCTCTCGTGCACACACACACACACACACACACACACACACACGCAAACATCTCCGGGCCTTAGATACAGCTACAGCATTCTAGTACATTCTGGATCACTCTAATAAAAGAACCAATCAAAAATCAGAACGTGAATCGCCTTATTACTATTTTAAAACTAAAGAAGAATCCAGAATAGTCAAGTACCTGCCCGCCAAACCTAGTCGCGTTATGTAACACCTTCTAATCGTAAGCAAGTCAGAACAACGCGCTTTGCACGAAATTTCCGAGCGACTCAGCTCCAGGCCCTAAGTGCATACTGCCGCCCGAGGCGAAATAGCTACAGTCAAAACAAGGTCACCACTTCTCGAATACTCGTGATAACAATAGAAACTTCTGGATGACAGGAAACAGATTTACATTACTAAAACACAATATGAACTAAACGTAGCAACTTTTCTGTCTCACTCGATCTTCAAAAAAAAAAACAAAAAAACCAACAACAACAATACAGCTGTTATCTTTCAGCATACAACCAAAACACAAACAAAAGGCACAGCCACGCTCGTAACACACACACACACACACACACACACACACACACACACACACACTCTTCAACTATGCATTGCTCTCTGCAAACTAAACCAGTGAGTTGTGGAAACTAACCATCTTTCAAAATTAACCAACATAATAAATGTTGCTTAAACGTGTAAATGTAATAACTTTCAATACTGTGACGTATTCCTGGGACCTTAGCATACTCCAGATGCCAGCACAATGTCATGTTATCTTCTGAAATGTGTAAAAAATATCAAAGTCTATGCTCGCTACACTGGTGCAATCTGTATAGAAGCGCCAAGAAGGGACAAACCCCCACCCACATAATATACCCCAAACACTATTATAGCTTCACACCCAAAGCAGTCAAGCAAAACTAGCTGCGCCTGCGTGTGACTGCCTCATAATTATGTACGCCAACCCTGCATGTGTCCTTGACGTTCACGTCGTTTTCTCCATGACGATACTAAACCACTGTTTGGAATGAACTGAATTATCCGATGCACATTGCCGTGACGTTTCGACAGTCAGAATACTGTGAAGTGATGCATTACTTCTAATTTTTTTTCTTGCTGGGTCTTATGAAGCCACGCCATGATCCTTTTGTGGTTAATCTAGATTCCGACCTGTAAACCACATGCAGCTAAGCGCCAGGGTTAGCATTATGTGAGCCTCATGAAATGCATGATATAACTATGGCCTTCATTTGGAGACTGTCTTGCTTTTACGGGACCTTTACACACGAGTGCGTGCGTGCGTGCGTGCGTGCGCGCGCGTGTGTGTGTGTGTGTGTGTGACATTTGGAGATGGGGATGCATATAGAGAAGGTCTCGGCGTACATATGACCCAGTTCTATCTATTGAATTCACAACCAGTTTTGTAAGCGCGTAAACTACTTCCTTCTCGGTGGCTATATCAAGTTCACAAACCTGTATGCTCACCTAGGCACGATGGCGGGCGTCGGCTGGCTTTCCCCATGTTTGCTGGCTGCACTTTCTGTGTTTGTAACAACTGGACAATGTGCATTTCTACCGATAGGTGCGTATATTCATAATCACTATAGCGGATATAATTCGGTGGACGGTGGGGTCACTTTAGAAGCAAATGTCCCAATTTTGTTAGTGACGCGATAAAGGGTTACTGGCTGGAAACTGGTTTGACAAGTACTGTATATAATTCACATGTATTTACTTTTGCTGCATGTTGTGTGTGTGTGTGTGTGTGTGTGTGTGTGTGTGTGTGTGTATGTGTGTGTGTGTGTTCTATTCATTCTTCAAAGTGAGAGCCTGGTTGTCTGTTCATTTTCAACATAAAAGCCCCATAAAACTGAAACTGAAATATAACAGTAACTAGACCAAATTAGCGTTTTAACTGCATGCAGAACAGCATAGGTTAAACCTGAAAATATATGACTGTGTTCTAAGAACGGTCTAAGACATACATGCAAACAGAAACAAATTATACTTAAGCATTAAGCCCGCTGTATCCATGTTTACTAAACCTCAAAGAAGCCATCTTAATTATATGTTTTGGAACTGTCCCGCTTGTGTATTGTTCCGTACTCAACCTCTGTTCACTCTATTGTTATTAACATGAAGCGGTTTTCATCTAGATCTACAGTCTTCAGGTGTACGATGCAACATGAGTTCTATCTACGATGACACCTCGTATGGAAGGTCCATGACCTGTACTGGGGCGATTAACAACAACGCGGGCACAGTGTGGAAAAATATAAGTGACTCTAATCCCAACTGTGTCTACACCGTGAGCGGAGAAAACGAGTACTGGCTGCTAGATCTCGGACAACCCTACAACATTCACCGCATCACCACCTATTTTGACGGTCAGAATTTGTCGTCTGTTAAAACTCGAGATCATCCTCCAGTTCAGAATTTCAAGTTTACCTCATGAACGTTGAGATGTACATTATTTTACATCAAAGAAATATCTGAAACATTGTACAGGCGAAAAATCTTCTCCCTGTGTCAGAATCTCTCCCCAAAACAAGCACAAAGCAGCACAGGCCACTTATATTGTACGTTGGAGGAAGGGGGCAAGGGGTAGCGATATCACTGGGCTTTCGTAGATTTTATTTTAGGGATATTTTGTTTCTCTTGCAGCCGGCAAAATCAGTTACATGAGAAACAGGAGAGTCCTGCTGGATGGCATACCGGTCTTTCAGTTTCCGGACGAGATCACAAACCCGGAGCAGACGACAGGCGGCAAGTTGCCAGCGAGAGGTCAGATCGTCAAAATCACAGGGGCAACGGGCTATGTAGCACTCTGTGAGTTTCAAGTAGATGGTAAGCATAATTATAAATTTTCCACAGTGTCTCTAAGGTCACTTACATTAACATTTTGTTTCGCAGAAATGAGCAGCTTCTGTATTAAGTGAAGCCCCCAACCCCCACCCCATCCCAACTCCTCCCCTTCTCTCTTTTGTATTTATTGTTTTCTTTTAATAATTCCATAGCCGTAGTTGTAGTTGTAACACTTCAGTAGTTTATGGCAAGGACAGATACATAAAATGACAATGTCAATATCTTTACCGTTGAAAAATAAAGCATCTTTTGATTGATTCTCTCTCTCTCTCTCTCTCTCTCTCTCTCTCTCTCTCTCTCTCTCTCTCGCTATAAATGTAAGTGTGTTGTTTCCTTTACGAAAATGAAAGACTGTTTAAGCTTTAAATGACACCGCTATAAAACCTGGAAACGTCTTTATTACTTACGAGTAAATTCATCCTTGACGCTAAACGCCGCCTGAACTTTAGCCGGCGAAGTGGGATGAATTACGAGTGAGTAGTAGCCATATCTATAGTTTTAGCGGATTTAGTTGTTAACACGGTCAACAATGTCAATAGTAAGTGCGTTAGGATCCGGATGCTGAAATTCGTGGAAGTTTTCACTCTAAAGAATCAACTTCACTGTCTATGTGGCTTCTTTGGGGGCGACAAAGCTTTGTGTTTGTTGTGGTGTTTCAAGTACACCGACTGAAGTGTCCGCCCTGGAACAACGGTTGGCCTTTTCGTACTTGCCGCAATGTTTCAACTGATTGATCGTTAGTATGGTGCATCGGTATTTTCGATCGCTGGAGAACGGAAGTCACACTAAGAACAGTTGTGGGCGCGCACGTGTGTGTTATGGGGAAATTAACGCCTATGGGACTAACACACAAAAACAAAGAATTATTTCAATTTTGTGTTTGAAAATGTACATCCTTCGCGTTTGTTACAAACATCGGAATTTTTTTCAGAGTGTACAACTGACAGTTACGGAGTTGACTGCGAGGAGACCTGTAGCTCAGGATGTCGTGCAAACGGTGGTTCCACGACATGTGATTCTATCAGTGGAAACTGTACGCAAGGTGACTATTTTAATTTCTGTTTTCTGTAACAATGTTATATTTCACAAATCAGGAAAATCTCTTGCTTAGGCATGCATCATGAGACGCAGTGCAAATTTTGTCATTTGTTTTATCTTAAAGCTGCTATGATTCTATCACCCTCCCACAGAATACTCCAACAGTTCCACTCAAAATATTCTCATGAAAGATAACTGTTACATGTCTAATGAAATGCGAGTAGTAAATATTCTTCCACATGCACATTATATCACAGGATTGTCTGTAAATAGTGACACATCTTCATCGTCACTGAACATTTTTAAGAGTTTTATGGTGATTCTGACTGCAGGTTGTGAGAGAGAGTGGTGGGGAGGACGGTGTAACATGTCGTGTCCATCACGTTGTGCCGTACAGTGTGACAGGGACACAGGGGACTGTGCGGAATGTCGGGACAACTTTGCTCCTCCTGACTGCCAAGGTTTGCGAGCTTGATATCTAGACACAACGCGAATATAAATTGGCACAATACTGGCACAATATCCGCTCCGATCTAACTATCTTGACCCGGTATTGGGAGTGCAAAACGGTACCATGCTGTCACAATATTGGCTGCTATGATGGATACTAATTGGCTCCACATCGGTTCTGTGTCGATCCATACTGGCCTAACACTGGGCGGCCAATCCTGGCCCTATCGTGGCAATCCTGTTGTAATTTA